>JAFBJU010000850.1:348340-472927 GCA_016785305.1 Colistium nudipinnis
ATAACAATTGACATCTACGGAAGCAAAGATAGTGTTGACTAAATTAGCGTGCAGCATCCTTCCAACACTGTATTCTTGACACGAAACCAAAGAAAATATACGACTTATTAAAAATAAAAAGAATTTTGTTTCAAATCATTATAGATTGGATATA
This sequence comes from Colistium nudipinnis, assembly GCA_016785305.1. Taxonomy (NCBI): domain Eukaryota; kingdom Metazoa; phylum Chordata; class Actinopteri; order Pleuronectiformes; family Rhombosoleidae; genus Colistium; species Colistium nudipinnis. Next base: position 348,495 of record JAFBJU010000850.1, read on the forward strand.
GTGGTAGTCTGTTCATGTGTATGTCAGATCCCTTAGGAAGCAAATCTAGGGCCCAAACGGTGAAACCCAAAATGAAGGCGTTACTTTTTTCAATGCTAAACCCCTGTTTTCATTTTCAGTATTTCCCCCGTATTTAGCGATGTTATTAAATGCCGTTTCCACTGAAAATGAATAGGTGGCAAAAAGGGGGGGGGGGCGGGGGAAATTACTCAGCCTAACAGAAGAATTGGCTGCACATACGTTTCTCTCAGAGAAGTCTCTGTGGACCCCTGAGTGCTGTGTGAGAGGAGGAAAGCCCTGGGCTGTTTGCATCTTTTTTTGTCGGGTGAGGAAAACAGGAAGCGACGTCCTGTGCTGTGCTCACGCTGGTGTTCTGCTGGACATCTTTTCGCCACCGCAGATGGAGGATTAAAAAAAGGAAATTGGGGAAGCATCTGTCTGCAAATGTTTTCACGCAGAAGCATTGCCGAGGGGCAGGATTCAAATTGTGTGTTCTCGCACTTAAAAACACGGATGATTGTGGTGACTTTCCACTGCTTTGTCGCACACTGTGTATTCAGCATTAGGACATCACACTCTCTTGCATAGTCGCGACGAGCCGGGCCTCCCACTCCGCGCCGTTTAATCCCCCCCATTGGTCTCCCCCCCCCGCACTCCCTGACCCACACACAAGAGGAAGCTTTTAGCTGCGCAGAGATTGGGAGTTTGTCTGCGTCCCTGTGGCTGACGCGGAGACGTCATCAAAGAGCACTCGTGTGTGCTCGGAGGACGACACTCGCTTTAACGACCCGAGCCCGGTGGCCCGAGGACACGGAGACACTCCGTCCCTCTGTCCCTCTCCGCACGGGGCTCGCATCAGCCACTCACTGTAACATCTTGTTACTCGTCGCCGCCTGGCCACAGACTGTAGGAGTGCGGAGAAGACAGTCTGTCTGCTTGTTTGTTTGGCTTTTCTGTTGTCTCCCTCTGTCTCTCTGTCTCCCTTTCTCTCTCAGTTGTCGCCTCGTTCCGTGGCACTTTATTTTTTATGCATGGCCTCCTTTGTTCCCCTCGCCACACTTCCCTCTCATCTCTCCGCGTCGTCGCTGGCTCACAGCAGCTGCAGACATGACGGTATCACGCAGCGTATCGCCATGACGCCTGACCTCCTGCCTCCGCTCTCTGGCCGCCGCCTCCGCTAAGACATGACGTTACTATAGCAGCCGCCCCGCTCCTCTTTATTCTCCCGATGGTCAAGGACTACGCATTCCAAACTGTCTCGGGCCCGTCACCTTTATGTTTCCACGATGGCGGTGTCAGGCCGCCAGATGGATCCATCCCGTCTCCCTCTGTGTGGTTTGATTTAAGGCGCTAACTCCAGATTTGTGTGTCTACGCTCGCCGATCTTGGTCGACCTCCCTTAGGTCATTGTGTTACGTGCCCACACCAAAACTCACAAACGTCAGTAGGAGCCCTGGATCTCCTCACCCTACCTCCAGCCTTCACGCTGACATGTTTATACCGAATGGTGGTGTGATTTATCCCCTCTTGAACAGAGGCACAAGTGTCACCGTGAGGAGTTTGTGGAAAAACGGCATTTTGCTGCCCAAACAGGACCAATGTGTTCCTTATGGTGGATAGGGAATAAGAGCATGGAGTTAATGTCCAAGGATTTAAGTGTAGTAGTAGTAGTAGTAGTACTAGTTTGTCGTGAATCGAATGGAAGCTATGCAACTGTCCATTTGCGTGTGGCTGTGTGTGTGTGGCGGAGTTGAAAAATGGATGGAGATAAAGGAAAACTCAGGTGGCCATGTGGCAATTCACACGCACACACAGACAGGCCCGAATGCACGTGCACGCACACGAACACACGTCGCGTGCACACGAGGGCGCAGGCGGTGTGGGTTGCATTGGTTGAGGCGCCCCAGCTGCCGAGGCCCCCGGTGGGGTGAGGAGGTCAGGAACATTACCCACCATTTGTAAAGGAGAGAGTAGGCATGTCCAACAAGTCCCACCTGCCACTATATTTATGAAATGAGTCATTGCAGCGTTTGGCTTCCATCAGGCTCGACAGTGGGAACCTCAACCACCTTTGAGTCAGGACCCATATCTACAGTGTTGTCGACCTATCCTCACTCCCCCAGGCATCAACAAAATATTTCACTCGCTGAGGAGGTGGACAGCTAAACTCTCGCTTCTAAACCAGAGCCAAAGGTTATTCCGTACAGTCAGAGGCAGGGCACAACCAAAAATATACACATACAACATATACAATATATACATACAAACACGAGATATTTGATCTATTCTAAAACGTTTTTCGCCACATTCCTTGTTCTTTTTTTCAGCCAGGTACCCAGTTATCATTTTGTGAGCTGGGATGCTGAGCTTCATTTTGTCAAAGAATACTTATAAATAATATAAATGCTCTTGGGACATATTATCTCCACTCCTCACCATGTATCTCCTGTCCTAATATGGCAGTCTATGACTTCTAGTAGTCCGACAGTGTAGTTTTATGTGATGTGTGAGTTATGAACGAATTGACATCGTCGTCATTAGGTGTATTACTCAGAGAATTGTTGTAGTTGACACCATCATCAGATTGAATGAATTTGCGTGGCCACAGTTATTGGAAATTTCAATCTCCATTAAAATGAGGTCAGGGGGAAATATTCATACAAGTGATTGTGTGCAGGTTTTCTTTGCCAAACACTTCCTGGATAATTCCGCGGAATGCGTTCATGACGCTGATATGAATCTCCTCGTCTCCCACCTGCCGAGATAGCATACAGAAGCAAAACATCGGGAATATTCCATCAAATGATTTTTTTTTTGTTGCTGTAAAGAAAAAGCGAGCGAACAATTCTATCTGACGTGTCGTTTTTCTCCCACCGTGTCTGAAGTCGCGCTCAGTCGGTGCGCAGGGGGGCTCGCGGCTAAATTCCCCCTAATGCAGGAGCGGCCAGTGTGGAGGTGGGCCCTTCAACGTACTGATCCTCTTCAGCTCTGGTTAATTTAACAGAATCACTAAACACCTCTCACGCACACGGACACATGTGGCAGTGGCTCTTCTCACACCATATATTTAGATATGTAATCCTGTGGGAAGCTCACGGTGACTGGCTTAGCTCTAAGACCCCTGGCTGTGTGTACAATAAGGCAGACTTATTGAAACAAGGCTGGCACTGAGAACCCAGCGGTGGGGGGATTTATTTGGAGAGCAGCAGGGCACTGGCTAAACTTTGATCAGCACTCGTGCTCTGCCTCCCCTCGCTCCCTTTCTCCCAGCTCCGGGCCGGGGCCAGAGAACATTGCCGCCCCACAGGGGGCGTGACCCCGGTATCCCGGCAACGGGGCCAAGCCTGAGTCCGGATCCCAGTTGTGCGCCGGCGAGAGGGGCCTCCGTCTCTCATTACACTCTCATTATTTCATTTACCATGAAATGCGGTACCTACACGGGGACGGTGATTATTTTCCCCTCCTCGCTAATGGTGTGCGCAGTGTTTGTGAACCGAGGGAGCAGGAGCAGCTGAGTGCTGGGTGCAGGTTTGTTGTTTTTTTTATGATAGCGATCAGAACAAGTCTTTATAGTGAATATTTTGCCGAAGCGTATGAATCTTCCGACTCCCCACTACAGCCTCAAATTCAGCCCCAGAGACGCAATGACCAGAGCCACCAATATGAACTATAAGAAACATGTCACCGCTCTCATGCAACGTCAAATAAAATGTTTAAGTGGCTGCGAACGAGATGAACATTTGCTAGATGTCCCGGGCAGTGCATGTAAATCAATTTACATGCAGTTGCACACGCACGGTACTCTATTAAACATTAGATGAAATGCTCGTATTTTTAAACACAGTATATAGCATATATATAGCGCAACATTTAAATGACTGACCTCAGTGGGCACTTTTTTTTTGGGATTGCTAACGATTAAGCCTCGGAAAAGCTTGGTTTCCATTCTTTTTGTCTTAACAGTGTCACTGTTTTAACGCTGCACTCACCAACCACCGTGGGGCCCCCCCTCCCCCTGGCTTCCCGTCCCTCCACCCATCGTCTTCCCACACTAATTCAATATCTGATACACATGCTGAAAGGGCCAGCCAAAATACAATTACATTCCTTCATAGGGACGTGAGCGGTGGGAGACAGGGGTTGTGGGGCTGCATGCCGATCCCCAAATTTACCCCGGTCATTAGTTGGCCCTGCCTCTCCGTGGGCATCGGGAACCTTTGATACAAAGCCGTGCTTTAATGAACAGGAACACTTGCATGTCGTGCGTTGCGCTGATTGTGTTCATTTGGTTATTGGAGCTCATTGTATCATCGCGTAAATCTGCCCGGCGCTCGGCCGAGTTAATCCCGACCTGATCACGTCCATATGTACACAACAGTGCAGCAGCCAGACTAATCTCACCTTGCACAACGTCTGCGTGAGGGCTTGGGTGAAGAAAAAATCCTTTTGCACATGCAAACCTTGCAACTTCTCCAAACACAGTGAGAGGAGAATAATTGACGTTGGGAAAAGCGAGAGAGAGAGCGAGTGAGCTCAGTGGCGGCTCCTCTTAACCGCCCTGAAAAAGGCCATTGTGCAAACTTGACCTTGTGGGTTCTTAACTCAGGTAATGACACTCTGTCTTTTGGGCCGCGGGGCGAAACCTGGCGGCAAGCTAAGTCCACAATGATGATCCTGGCGAGGCCGCGGTTTGCAGAGACACTTTACATGTTGGAATTTTTTTGCCTCCCAAAGAAAGAGGGGAACAGAGGCAGAGGTCACGGGGTCAGAGCACTCTGCGAGCTCCGGCAGCAGAGATGAAAGTTAGCCTAAATAATCCTGTAAAGTGCTCAGACGGAGCAGAAATTCCCCCGAGGGGGAGGAGGGGGGGGTCCTCCAAGTATGACCCCACACCCCTGTGCTCTCTTTGCCTCCCCACCACCCCCACCACCACCACACCTCCCGCTCCCAGCCCAGATAGCCCCTGGACACTTCCAGTTCACGTCCATTAGGCAAATTAGCAATTACAGGACTAGTGGACATAACCAGCCCGTGTTTGCAGAGACTGGAACTGATGAGGGAGACGGAGGGTGGGTGTGTCTCGGCCAAAAGGCTTACCTTTGACATTTCAGGCCGCGCAGGCCTGTCCCTGATAGACTGCTGAGTGACTGGTTTTGGCATGCTGCGTTTCATCTGGCCCCTCCCCTCCTGCCCCCTCTCCCTCTGTCCGCCGCCCCAGTCCAACTTAGTTAGATAAACACTCTCAGGCCTATATAGGGCCAACTTAAGGGACTAATGGAGCTAAAAGCCCCAATGAAAAGGAGAGCGCGGCTAATAAACGTCACGTTTTAACGAGCTGAACAAACAAAGGCCCGGGGACAGTTTGGTTGTGTTTACCCACTTTGTGCTCAAAGGACACGAGGATGCGGGGCAAAACGTGGAGTCCCTTTGAGAAACCCCCCTCGTAAAGTGTCCTGAAAGGTTCGAGTTGTGGATGAGTGTGTTTCGTTTTTCCCATCCAGAAAACGCCGGTGACACAAGTGCTGTTTAAGCTGATGTTACCCAATAACTTCCTCTGTTTCTTTTAAGGCTTTTAAAGTGAGTCATCGCTTCAGATGTTTTTTAGTGTTACACTGTGAACCAGCGAGGTCACACAAAAGCTTTACTGCGACATTTAATAGGACTTACGGTTCAGGAAGAAGTTAAGTCATTAGAAATGTCTGCAGGCCTTTGATTCCTCTGGTTCCCAGATGAATGTGACAAACAGAATCTTCTTTCTGAAGAAACAACAACACGCAATCGGCTCAACACCACCCCTCTTACCATCCTCTTCCTCCCATATTTTCATCCTACATGGAGCCTGTGCCATTATATATATATATATATCAAGGGCCAGTCCTTTCACCACAAGAGGAGGTTCAAACCTGACATGGCTTTTGACCCCAGCAGCACGTCTGTAGCCCAAACAACACACCTCTGTTGTAGCCTGCCTGGTTCTAATTACCAGCTCGAAAAAAAAACAAAAAAAAAAAGTTCAAGTTTGATGTCGATGGCTGAGTAGCACAGAAAGAGACACTGTGGGGGTGGAGCCGGGGCGACCTGTCTATTTGATGTGTGCCAGACAGGCGGGCTCTGTCACTCAGGCAGAGTCGGCACTCCACTTCAAAGGGAAGGACCTCGTCTCTCCCCTGCAGTGGTCCTCTCACAGCCGGGACCACCGGGAAGAAACTACAGAAGGAGCAGCGGGGGGTAAGATGGCATCCTAGATTATGTGTCGGAGGACGAGGACAGGACTATGCTCAGGAGGCATGGAAATATAGCACGACAGAGGGATCACCATCAATGGACATTCCAGCACGCCGCCCGAAGGTGCTTCGGAAAGGAGTGGCACAACAGCGGCGTTGGGGTCACAGAAAGCTGGCGAGCCATCAACATAACAGCACGTGGCCCAGTGGGATCCCGATCCGTCCCACTCTGGTCCAAGTTGCTATACAGGCACTTTTTCCTACAGTATGCCCCTGGGATCCACCGTGTTCACACACACACACACACACACACACACACACACACACACACACACACACAGAGACTGTAAATATTATGCCAGCTCCACAGTGGCGACTATAATGATTTTCCATCCTGAATCTCTGACGCTGAGTTCCTGGGTATTCCAGACTCCCGCAGCTTCCGTGCCACTTCCACGGTTCAAGACGGGCTTTGTGTGCCCCGCTGAAGAGGATTTTCCAGAGGGAAAGGCAAACGGCAGGGGGGGGGGGTGATTGAGGCTCACACTGCGAAGAATCCCCTCGAATGAGGAGGTGCTCTAATATTGTGGTTGGACGCGTCAAATCCAAGGGTGGAAACATACACAAACACACTGGTCACTATCTGAAAAGGATGATGGGAAGTTTGAGTGCTATGTACTTCTGGTATGTACTTTACGGGTCCGGCCCTCATATATGAACAACTGAGTGCAAGGCCACAGGAGTGCTAGGCACTCCAAAAAACATGCCGTTGAGTGCAAGTATATGTTGCGATATTACTGACAGTGTTAATGCCTTTTCCGGATTCGTTTTAAAGTAAATAAGCAAAATAAAAATAAAACAAAATAATAATACATTTATGGATATATCTCAAATGTCTGTGACAGCCAGTGGTTGGGTGACCCAGAAGCTGAGTCGAGTCAGATTGAGTCGAGTATATTGATCTTCAGCGCTGAACAATGTCAGCTGCTACTGTGTGGGAAACAGACAGCCTGTCGCTAACTGTGCTTTTTAAGGAAACAGTGTCAGCGGTGCCAAGAATTGGATGGGAAGATTGTCAATGCTCTTTTTGAATTTTTGCTTTCTTAAAAATCTTTTCGACTTTTTGCCCCTGGGAAACACACTTCCCCTCTCCCTACAACTGGGCCCCTTTCAGAGATAACCGAGAAAGAACGTTCTTTGAGCACTGAACCAAAAGAACGGGAAAATCGGCAAGCGCAGCAGTGATGTCCTCTCTTCCGAGACGGAGACACGGCAGTGGCCAACTGGGCACAGCAACATCTCCCTTTAACAACAAACCACCCGCACAATGGGCACTTTCTTCGGATGAAAGGGGCGGGCGGGGCTGCGGTGGCGGCGGCGTTGGGACGAGGGGGTTGTGGGGTGAGAACAGGACAAGGGGATGACAGTGCTCAGTGCTCAGAGTGTGTGTGTGTGTCGTTTCTTTTTTTTGTTGTTGAGGAGCGCAAGGGCACCGCTGAGGGACAGAGCAGAGGCCTGCGTCCAGCCCCTTTGAATGTATATTGTGTTACACTGTACAGGGCTCCCCCAGAGTTCAGAGGGAGCGGGTCATTTATTTTGTGGATATTATGAACGTCGGGTTTGTTTTTCGGGGTTGAGCGGAACACGGATGTTTTCGCTTATTTCTCCACACAGGGTCCCGGGACGGGGGGCTCTTTTATTTTGCTCATATGGAAACCATAGGATTAATCGCTCTGTGATGTGAAGCCCTCGGCGGCCCAAGTATTTACACAAACGCAAAGAGTTTATGAGAAACGTTGCGGTGTCAAAAACTGGTCCAGTAACGGTCTTAGCTGAAAGTCCGGGATAATCCAGTATATGTACCCAGTCAAAGCATGATGTACACAATCTGGAAATTATAGAAGGGGTTGAAAATCTTTTCTTTCCGCTGGCCAAAGGTCCCAGAGGTCAGCAATAATAACCCGGAGCAGACTCTGCCTGATGAGGGGAGAAGATAAAGCCTCACATGGCAAAAGGGAGGCCCGGGCCAACACAACACCAACATTATTGACTCCTTTCTCCCCGACTCACTCTCCCTCTGCCGAAACAATGTCTTTATTCATTTTTTTATTTTTTTTAAAAGGCAATATCAGTCACATATGAGCAGGGGCAAACGCGGCGGGACATTCCATGCAGAGGGGGCATTTTTCCACGAGAGGCATCGCAGGAAAAATCAAAAGCTTTAAAAAAAAAAAGCGCGGGGGGGGCGGATTTATCGGGGAGATATGGTCGCATTCCACAACGTCTGTGTGTGTGTTGTTTTAAAGTGCAGCCAGTGAGGGAGACTGAGAGGCGGCTTGTTGGTTTTACGCTGATGGTGCATATTAAATATTTTCAGAGTGACTACTTAGATTTAGTGGACGGACGGAGGGTTTGATCACTTTAGAGCCGCGCGACTATTTTAATAAACTGAGCAAACACGGTGCGGACAAACCGGCCTTTGTTTGGAAACGGCTAGTTGTGAAAAATGTTAATATTAATTATTAACTCCCGAGACGGACTGGGAAAGAGAAAAAGAATGTGTGAGTTTTGGGTGCGTGCGCTCACTTGGGTGGGAAAAATGCTCACTGTGTTTTTTACCCTAATCCTTGACATTTGCCTACACTGGGATCTTTTTTTTTTTGTTGCCTTCTTTAGTGTTATAATCCTATTTTCTACCTCAGTGTGACTTCCTCTCTGAGCAGTATTCTTAATTAAATTGGCTCTGGGTCTGGGGCAGCAATAACGGCTGCCATTAACCACATCTTGACGCCTTCTTAACCAGTCCCGTCTCACTCCTAAATGACAGAGTCTGAGAGACTGTAGTCTTTTTTCCACTCTCCCATTCTCTCTCACTCTCTCTCTCTCTCTCTCTCACTGACCTCTGTTTGCAGAATCTGCCTATGAGCGCACACCCTGAAAGACGTGTTTCTGCTTTAATTTAATCACAGACAGGACTTTGAAAAGGTCACTGGCCTCTGCACGTGATGGATGCCATACAACTCATAAAACCGTGCAAGTTCAACAACCTCCAGGGGCAGAGCGATTGGGGCGCATGTCAGTCTGTGTGCGTGTGTTTGTGTGCATGTCTGTGAGGAATGACGACAAAGCTGGAGTTGTGTTTATTGTCACCCTGATACATTACACCTAACGTGACGATCGACTCGCAGTTTAATATGATATAATGCCACGGCAGTTTTTTTGTTTTCCGAAAGCGTCAGTTTAAAAGTGAAACTTTCTTTTGTTTGTGACCCTGACCTCCCTTCAGGGGCCCCGCTCCTGTCTCCTCCTGACACCTAGAGAAAGGCCTTATTAAATAACTGGGGGGGCTGGGAGGCAAGTGTGGGGGGGGGGGGGGGGGGGCCCCCCCCCCCTGGATCCCACTCACTGGTTTGGGCTTGGGAAGGCACTTTTTTTCCCCTTTGAGACCAGCCCAGCTGACTCCATCACTCAGGAGCATGACTTTCAGGGGGGTTTCGGAGAAAGTGTGTGTGCGTGTGTGCGTGTGTGTGTGTGTGTGTGAGAGAGAGAGAGAGAGAGGTGAACAAAGCAATACAAGCCATATAGAAACAGAGACCCCCTCCAGAGGCCGTGGACGGATATGCTCGGTGGGAGAGAGAGGCCCCAAAAGTCTCACAGCAGACTGGAGGTGCTGCACGGAGGTTTGGAGGAGGGGGAACATCAGGATGTCCAGTCATAAGGGAGGGTGGAAGGGCAAGGTCCATAGTCCCTGTTAATATAAGATGGAAGTAAATCAGCATATGCAGTGTATTATGTCAGCATAGTATATCACGCAGTTTAGATTTGAATTACATTCATCAGTTTAATTAAATGTTAGTGCGCAGGTTCTTTCTTTTTATTTTGGCTTCCATGGAATCATTCTTTTGCAAAAAGGCTGACAAAAGGTTTCCGACCTGCTTTTTTTATGCCAACTGTATCTCCTCCGTAACATCTGAAATGGAGAATAAACCTTTAGCGGTAACACCTGAGAGTAATGGCCATAACACTGGGCAAATCTATGAATAATATTTCTTGGAAAGCGCAATGATCCACAGCTACATTTTGCATTTGGAGGGAACCGAGATAAAACAGACTTTTTTTTTTTTTTGCGTTTCTATCTGAACCTTTCGTCGTTGTGACCTGTTGGGCCGATGGCGGCCCGCCCCAGCCGGTCGCCACATACAGTATCCACCGCTATTTCTCACCAAATCTGTGGCATGTGACAAACCTACTGTGCAGCGAAACACAACTCCATTCCTGTGGTTTAATGTTGTCAGAACAGGTCTAGAATATCTGCACGCTGTGTGGCAGCTGAGAGACTGAGGGTGGCCCCGCGTATCAGCCACACATGTGACTCTCCTCAGGAAGCATAAAATCAACCATGTTCTTTGATATACACATACACTCGAAGGTACGCGCACACGCACGCACACCTACACACACACACACACACACACACACACTGTACTTCTCCCTGGAGTCAAACAGGAGTCTCAGTGTTTCAGCCTACATAAATCATCAACTTGTATTTATCTGCTGTCAGTGCCAGGGAAGTCCGACCTTGTTTTAGGCAAAGCAGAGCTCATGGCGCAGCTCAATACTTTCCGTATTACCTTTCGACCTGCCGTTTTAGTAAGTGTGGATGTGTTCCATGGGCAAAGACTTGGCGGAAGCAGCTTTGTGGCTGATCCTGGGATTTGGGACTATAGCAGATAGTTGTGCCTCTGCGGCCAGTTGTGATCCGACGCACATGATTTCTCCCAAATAAAAACTGAGACTCGTAAGTCAATGCGCGAAAGGCAATGAGATTTTTGACCCCACATCAGTGCAAATGTAGTGGCAAGCAGCTTTTACAGCTTTTAGTTTCCAAGGATGTCAGGTGTATTTTACACAATTACCGTCACCCATGTCATACAGTATATTTTAAACATGCCTTTTAAATGCCTTTTAATCATGTCCTGCTTTTTTTTTTTTTATCGTATTCATATCCGTTCATTTCTGTGTGCAACATCTACTGTAAATTCAAACAAGCCCATTGAGGCGGTAAACAAATATCGGCGGACTGAGTATACACAGTATGCTCAACTGCAAGTTTTTGCAACACACAACAGGGCACACGAAAATGACATGGCGTGACACGTTAAGAGGTTTGTGCAGGGCAGAGTGTTTGTGTACGTACACTGGGATTTACTGTAACAGGGTTTCTTTGTCTGTTTGGAGTGTGAAGGTCAAACCTGACTTGTTTAGGCTTATGTTTTTTTTTTTTCTTCTGAGTAGCAAGCCCCACCACTTTTCTAACCATATTTAGCTCTGTCCTGTACTTATCCCGTCCCTTACGGAGGGGGTAATGTCTTGTGCAACATTGCAACCTCAACTCTTGAAATATCCTGGTTTGTACCTCGCTGAATCATCAGTGTCCGTGACGGCTCACAAACAAAGAGACTTTATTCTCCGACTGCAACCCACTCTTTGGATTTAAAGACGCTTCCCAGGAGCCACTGAGGCAAGTTTCCTCTTCACTGTTAAAAATCCATTACTCGGGCCAAACATCCTCCTCACATCCATACACACAGAGCTCTGGTGCCCCTTGGTTTAAAGAAAACAGGAAGCGGGGGGGACTCGGGGATGGGATGGGATACTTCCCTGTGTCTCCAGTGCCTGTTTTGGTTGGACTCCTGTTCTTTTCTGACCTGCAGCGAGTTACATCTAATTTTCCTGAACACACACCAACTGAAGATCACTGGAACTGAAGGCGTCCAAAAATACACACATCCTGTCCGCTGCGTTCCCAGCACAGCCGCCCGGCCGTCGGGACGCGAGCGAGTCGGTCGAGTTCCTGGCGGACAGCTTTTAATAAGCGTCCGCCTCTCTCCGCTTCCTTACAAGGGGGGAAGCTCTTCTTGTCTCTGTGTGTATCCCCATTACCTCTGCAAGGTGCAGAACGCAGGCTTCAGGGCAGAAACCACGTCTGTGGTTGTTTCCCCTTCAACCATGTTGCTCGAACACACGGCTACAGGTAGCTGTCTGTTTCTCGCCGCATCCTGGCCTTCTCAGCCGATGTTATCGCCACACCTCAATGAGCTGCCTGTCTCTGACCTGGCCTCCCCGGGCCGTCCTGCCGCCAAGGTATAATATATACATCTCTGGCGTTGCTGCCTGGGGATGTGTTCAACAGGTATACAAATGACTGACACCCCCCCCCCTGGAGCGAGCGTCGGTTGTGGTCTGTGCTGCAGTGAAAACAGTTGCGAGCAATATTCGACCAACCAATGTCACCTTTGGCTCTCAGGAGTCCTGTTCCTGCTGGTGTTCCTGTGGGTTTGATGTGAATTGAGTCTCTTCTAATAGGGCTGTATATTGGAGTCAAAGTTTGCCGCTGCTGGCACCAGCTCTCGTACAGATGCACCTTCATTTGTTATTTCCTCTGAATGTCAAACTGCATTCCATACGCGAAGTATGCCCGCTTAAGGCTTTGGAGCTGGACAAACAGAGCACTTCAGGAACCAGTCATAAAACCTAGAAATAAGTCAGCATTTTCACTTCCATTTGCAACAGAATTTGTTGATTGATTGATTTTTCGGGGGGGGGTAAAAGAGATCAAATTACAGAGAGGTTCAGAGGTGGTGAAGGTGAAGCTGAAGCTGACAGTGATGCAGTTTATTTGTAATCTAGCATTTGCTTTTGAACTTCTCTATATAGGTTTAAAACATCACACACGTCATGTGGAGATTATCTTGCCGATCAAAACAAATGAAATATAATTTACTTTTGTTCATCCCACTGTTTGTTGTCCGCACTAATCTAAAAGACAACAGAAATGTTTACCCTCACCTCATTTGAACCTGACATAAATCCCTTATTTCCACCATCCATTCTTTGTTTTATCATCCATCTTTCTATTGCATTGTACAGATGTTGGATACGTGTGTTTTGTCATTCTGCTTCTTTTTATTTGTTGATCTGATGTTGTGGTGTTGATTGCTCGTCGAATACATTTAGAGCAGACCAGTGTGCAGACTAATTTAAGTGCAGAAGACGGCTGCGCCTGTGCGTGAAATATTTCTGGATCCGGCCGAAACTAAATGAATGACAGGAAGAGGATCTTTTTAGTTTGGCTTGAGAAAGCACACACACACACTATAAATCTGTCTAGCGGGGATCACGCAAAGCCCCACATAGACCCCGGGTTGTTTGCTTTTATAGAAGAGACAAACAGCTCTGTGTGTTTTCACATGGGTGCACGTGTATGTCCGAGAGCAGTGTGTGAATGGAAGACTCTGTTGGAGCATTATGACTCCCCTCACTCCCAAAGAAAAGGGAGAGTACGGCACTGTCGAGAGAGGTCGCGACCCCGGCACAGAAGCAACGCTGTGGTGAATGTGGCGCACGGTGAGAGAAGTGTGCGAGTGTGTAAGAGCCTGAAAGAGGAGGGATACGCTGATGAAGAAAGAGGAAAGTGGAGATGGAAGGCTGGGGAATATCTGTGGCCTCACTGAGCTGCGTGCCAAACCTTATTCCGGATACCAACCCGCCCAGGATGCAGTTTCTGCTCTCTCTCTCTCGCTCTCTTTTTTTTTTCAGAACAAACAGACCTATGGAAAAACCAAATGTATTAATTAAAGCATGCAGGTGGGCGGTAGGTCAGCCAGAGTTTCCTTCAAATTTGAGAAACATGGATTAGATGCCAGCTCACTAATGAATTTTAGGCTTGGCGTGTGTGGTGCGGTTAGGAATACAGCCAATTAAAAAAAAACCTTAAGATGAGACTTCAAAGAAAAAAGTGGGGGAATAAATCCAGCACAATACTGATGTGAGTATCTTCAACTGTCTCAAACGTTTATTTCTAATGCCTGCTCGGCAGCAAATAGAAAAACGACAACACTGATCCAGGACATTGACATGAAAGCCGAGAGTCTGCATTCAGTTGAATTCCTTGTACACTGTAATTGCTTCATATGTTTATCATTTCCTTTTTTCGGAAAGTTATTATCCTGCGGGACCAACAAGGCCTGGAGAAAAGAGAATGCCTTTCTTCTCTTTTCTTACTGTCATTGCTTCAGAGGCAGGAAGGATGATGCCATTTTCTGTTTTTCGATTCTCCAGGATCCAGTTCAGTGGCCTCCATGCTGGGCAGCGCTTTTTCGGACCGAGGCAGAAGTGTGTAATTAAAAGCGATCTGAGGCGTTGTGGTTAGGCTGGGGCAGGGCTGCTGGACAGGGATGAGACTGCTTGGGATGGGCTTGGGATGAAAACCGTAACACATTTTGGCAGAAAAAAATCAATTTGGAGATTCTAAGAAGTCTTCCAATACTGTTATATGTCTCAGAGCCCTAAGAAACACTTGACTGTTTGTGATTCAGTAATAAGTGCTTGTATGTTGTTCTTAATTCCCTTTGTTGAATTTGTTTTGGCTCCTTAAAAAGAAGTCCCGCTGTTTGCCAATTATGCTTAGCATTTTCTGATGGGCAAAAGTATTCTATTGTAGAAAATTAGCTCATTTTTAACAATTCAATTAAAAACACATGTATATACTTTATGTATATTTATACACATCTTTTCAATCATAATAAACGCCTGCTAGAACTTCCAAAGTTATCCGACAGAATTATATGCAACATTTAAGTAAAGTATTAGAAAATATATTTTTATTTTATATGATTATAGATATTTGGCCAAATGTTATGTTTGACACACCACACCAATTAAGTTGTTTTACACACTGCTGCTCAAACCATGTCATGGGGCTAGTATTAAGTATTATCTAGTATGTTGATGACATTTCTCCAGCAGATATTTTAAATGTACTAAACGACTTTAGAAAAAGTAAATATCTTCTATCACGTCCCTCTCATAGTGCACCACCCGGTGGTAGAGGACGTCTCCTGGCTCAGGTACGGCTTCATAAGTTGCTGAGTCGTCCGTCGGAAGTGAAAAGAGAGCAGGTGAAGCAGAATCCAGCGGCGGTGGCACCGCGGATCCAAGCTTTCCTCCTCAGGTTGAAATTAGAGCTCGGGTTTTTCCCGCACAGGGCTTTAGAAAATCGCACACATTTTCTCCTTGCTTTAAGTGAGCCCACTTCCCCCGGCAAGGCAGCATTCATTCGTGTGGTGCAAAAGCATCAGCCGTGTTTATACGTTTCAGCAGAAGGAATAACATCAATCCTTAAGCAAACCTAATCTGTCGCTGATTGTAAACAGTCTGTCACGCTAATGGCCTCGAGAACAAATGAGGACCTCATGGCGGGCCCCCCCCACCCCCGAGTAAAAGCCCGCTACAGGCCATCCATCCCCCCGGCTCCTATCTTACCTCTTTTCCATTTGAACTTCTTCATACCCAGTCCCTGTCTGCTCTGAGTGAGGAAGGAGCTGGTAGGAACTTCCTGCCTTTGCTCTAAACACTGTCTGGGTGGGGGGGGGCTGAATATGAAAAAAGACGAGGGCAGCCCCTCCCCCTCCCCCGTTTCTGTCTACGTCCACTGCTCCACTGGAGCCGGTGGAGGCCTGACACCGAAGCAGGCCAGGCCAGGATCTGTGCACCAGATAAGACAGGCAACAGGAAGGAGAGGACCCAGAACCCCGCTCCCCGACGTGACAGAGCCACTATTCATTTTTCAGGAAGGATACAAAGGAAAACAACATCAGCAATATCAGTTTTGCAGCATAAGGGAATTCAAAAGGGGGGAATAAAAGGAGCCGTCGGTAAAAACTGTGGGCGACGTGACTTCGTTTAATAACGCCTGTCTCCTCCCAGGGCACCGTCGGCGCGCTCAGTGTTGTTTTTGAGGGGGTTGAAAAACAGAAAGGCAGAAAAAAAACTCATTTGCGTTTAAACCGATCCTTGCCTTTCAATTCGAGCACGCACGTGAATGAACGAACACGCGAGGCCCGGTTTGCCGTTTTTGCACTGAACCTTCCCTCGGATAAACCCGCGTTGTGGAGCCAGCGCCTCTGGGCTTCAGCTGATCACACAGGATAAAGAAGCGCCTTGGCGCCACGGCAGCCCAAACACTTGTTGTTGTCACTACACACATAAATCACTCCCTTCTCTCCGTCCCCGCACGGCGGCTGCGGAACAATGGCAGGTAAACAGAGATGACGGTGGCAGAAGAGTCTGTTGGCTCAGCTCCGTCCTCTCCCACACGCATTCCTCGCGGCCTGTGTGTCTCGCTGAGGTGCAGACAAACGGCCGCGGCACCGCATGTCAGCGCGGGGCAAACACGGCGGACAGAGGCGGTGCCACGATTGGGATCGCACACACGTACCAATGCAAACAGTGGCGGCAATCACGTGGGCGCAACGTGCATTTTGAAACCGCTTATTTGGGTTGACTTGTAAAGCTATTCCATTCAAACTGTAATTTAAATCGCACACAGTAGTTTTTCTCTTCACAATGTCAATTACACTGTGTCACTGTATATATTGTATCTTCAGTGCGATATATATTTTTTTCTACTTGTGCACAGCTTTTGTTTACTTTATTCTGCACCTGTGTCAATTTATGTTTGTATATTTTACCTCTGCTGCTGCAACGTCGCAAATGCCCCCACTGTGGGACAGTAAAGGTTTATCTTATCTTATCTTAGCTCCTTTATGGAAAGTGAAAAGTAGAAATCACTTAGATCCACTTTTTAGCGCCAACGTTACGTTCTTCCTCACTCTTGTCACTCTCTTTGTGTGTGTTTTTTTTTAAGACTTCAGTTATCGCGCAAACAGACAGGAGCAAAGGGAATGTGAGTTCTCTTGTAGGGCAAACAGCAGCATGTGGCGGTGCGAAACGGCATGGCGTGATATGCGTGACATTTTGTGATATTAAGACGAGTACCAACTCCCCCGGCAGTATTCTCATGGAATACTCTGATGTAAAATCGGCCCTTTGAGCATCAAATGTCGACGTAGTGCCTGGATAGGAGACGTCAGCTTGGATTTTTACAGAAGTTGCAGGAGACTCTGGCCCGTGGAAACGCATCAAAGCGCTGCTGTTGCCTAAATGCGTATCCCAATCGTACCCGAATGTACCGATCCGCCTGGTGACAGTATGTTTATGTTATCTGATGTTTGTATAGTTTTCATCTGATATGTGCATCATTTGAGACAAAATTGTGAAATCGGCCTGCAGGTCCCGAGTGAAAGGCCGTTGAGTTTAATCCTTTATCATGAATTTGAAGTAAAACTTGTAGATAACTTCAGGGACGACCACAAATTAAAAAAACAACCATTTACATGCTAGTGAAGGTGAAGCAGATGAAGAAAGGTATTTGATATAAGAGTATTCTTACAGTAAATATTCTTTAAGCTAACATTTTACACAAAAATATAATAATAATAATAATAATATTTCACACAGTTCAGTGATCAATGATGTTCTTGTGGGATGACAAGATAACTAGCAACTTCAATGACAGCAACTACACTAACTAAACTGCATTTCTCTTCTATTTTTTTTCTTTCACTTCAATTTCGGATTAAAAAGAACATGTTTTAAGGATGACTGACTTTTAGTCATCATCATGACAGCATTAATCATGCCCATTTTTGTGAAAACTAACTCCCGATGGAAGTACGTGACTATGTCCACCAGCCAGTTTCCAATGGGTCGTTCGGTACAGTTTGATGCTGTTCTGCAGGAGAAAACAGTCAGTTTAACAGAAAGGGTGAAGGACACAAGAATTTTCACTGTTCAGACCCCTTTTTTTTGTGTTCCGGGAGGAAAATGAAATTAAAACGCAAGTACAAAACAGGCTCAGGAACACACCCAGCGAAAGTGGCCGCGAGCTATGACCTTTGAAGTCATGCTTGGCCTGCGTGCACTGTGAGGGCGGTGGCCTCTGACTCAGGGAAGCAGCGGTTTGGACAGCAGGAGGGCAGATAGAGAGACAGAGGACGGCTGGGAGGGGGTGGATGAGGGTTTGGGGGGACGAGACCGGAGTGACAGCGGCAGGCTGCGGCCGCGAGAACAATGTGGACTCCATACGCGCTTGGTCGTCTGCTTCATGTGAACACTTGATGTGTGAGAAGAATGAAAAAGCACCACCTTGTTTTGAGATCAAGCGCCAGTGTGGCAATAGCGAGGCGGGGCGGGCGCAACGCCTATGGTCAAGTAATGATCCATGCCAGAGATCGGCTGTCTGCTACACAGCTGTTGGTAAGATTCAATAAGACCTTAAGTGTTTATTAACTATTCATTTACACATGAAATCAGCATTCAGCTAATCATTCTATAGGACAGGCCTGTTCAACTCGCGGCCCGTGGGCCGGATAAGGCCCCTTCGGAGCTTCGGGGCTGGCGTGTATTGTATAGCCAGGGGGGCACACCAGCAGTACCAGATGATCATGTGCGGCAAAAATCTTGAATGGTTACTTGCGTCACTACAAACCACCTGAGCCTGAACCCTGTTGGAGCGCACACACGGATGCAGCGCATACGTGTTTGTGAGGTATTTGCAGGGATTTATTGAAAAAGTATTGTGTGGCCCACCAAAACCCCCATTGACATACATTGTTGGCCCACTTGCTAATGACGTTGAATAGCCCTGCTATAGGATCATTGCTAAAGGCGCTCACTTGTATTTGCAAAATTATATTACGAAGTAGATTAAGGTTTTTACACTATTTTTACTCGTACAGACATTGAGGAATGGCTGCTCCAACAGCTCACAACAAACATGTGTCAAGAATCATCTGTCCGATATTGGCCGTAATCTGAGGCTTGCGATGCGCTGAAATCACGGCGTGGAAGTCTTTGGCAGGATTTAATGTTTGGAATTTCTACTTGAGTCCTCTCTGTGGTGCATCATCCGTGTACGCCGCTGGCCGTAAGAAGATCAAAACTCACACACTGACTGCCAAGGTCAAGGAAGAACACAAAGCAAAACCTGAGCGCCTGTTGTTCGGGACACAGGCCTTTTTCGATTAGAGGACATAATCACCACCATGCAGTGCATTGTGATGAATCGGAGAAAAACTCTCAGGTGATGTGTGTCTTTGTGTATGCGTGTGTGTGTGTGCGTCTAGGCTACAGCGACTGTTTAATAAGCTGTTCTGTGCACGGTGTGTTTAGACTCCACATTCAATCCTCCCTAATACTCCTCCATTGCCCAGGCCCGGCCGCCACAGGGGATAAATCTCCCCAGGAGCCACAGAATATGCTTCCTTGTTGTTAATTGAGATTTAGTGCTTATATTAACATTCTCGGGGCAGTGTTTGAAAGCTTAGGTGCGTGCCAAGTCCTCTGGAATAAGGATTAAAGTTGCAGAGACAGTAAAATAACTATGGCATGTGCTGTTCAACGCAGCCTACGCAGGTCTCTCGTTTCACCTGTATTTACACGGACAAGACTTGCACTCGGGTTCATCCAGTGGAGAATAAATAGTGAGTTTCAGCCCTGTGGTTTTTCATGGGACAAGAAGTAGGCGGGAGTTGGGAAACTGTGAGGTTTGAATTTCAGAGGGGGAACTCGCAGGAAGTAATTAGGCTTACTGTCTTTCATTAGAGATGGTGGATGATTATAGGTAAGTAAACAATGTAATCCAGCCGGGAGACGTTAAAAGTCTAATTTGTTATTTTTTTCAACCAGAGTCACTGAATCAGAAATGTTTTTTGTTTTTTTTTGCGAAGTGGAATGAGTTGTTGTTCTCTCCCGACCACCCAACAAATATATGTGGCTGTAGCTTAATAGATATATCGTTTTCAGAATGTTTTTGTTAGGTCAAAGCTTTCGAAAAATAAATATAGAATATATTACGTAATATATGCACAAAATGTAATAGATAGATCAGTGTCGTGAATGCTGTTCAAAGTCAAATCCCAGTCGGCCCAATGCAAACCCATTGTTTCACAAATCCTATATTCTTAAACTCCAATGATAATGTACAGGAGGATGAGTTGATAACTCTCTTTGGCTTTGTCGCGAGGAGTATCATCGTTTCCTGTTGTGTACCACCCAGTTTTCATAAAGCTGTTTATAGAATAGTCATTTGATCATAGCCGGTTTCAAATTGTTTCGTTTGTGAAAACTGGAACAATATACTATTCTCATTCATCTCAGTAGCGGCTGTTGGCATTGCTGTCGACGACACACATAAAGGCGCCCTCATTTTACAAAATGTATATAGGAACTGATTTTACACATACTATATGTTGGCCCCAGTAATATGACGGAATAGGATATTTCCGTGTAAAGGCGAGCCACCAGTCTTTAGCGATCAATCACCTTCAGCTGTGTTCGAGAAGCTTTGGCTGGTTCCAGGTGACGTGAGTCAATATCAGATAGACTATCTGGTGTGGTTCCCCACCAGCTTTCACTTCCTTTTTTTTATCTATCAAAGGCCCAATGAGCCTTTAAACTCCAGCGGTTATCAGCTTCATGTCAGAATCCGAAGCCAGCGGGCCTCCACAGTAGCCGGCCGTGATAGTGATCCGTCTCAGAGGGGGGGGGGGGTTCCGAGGGGGTCGGTGGGAGCACCTCTGATCGCTCGGCGCTCGGGAGAGTTTACAGAGCTCCGCCATGAAACATACACAGAGTGGGAACACCTACGCCACAGAGCAGCGAGGGGTGAGTAATGTGATACAAATGGAATCCACACACACTGGTGGCTCCAGGACAGGGGTCTGTGATTTCAAGAACCGTTCCTCCACTGGCCAAGACCACAATAAAATGAGCCCCAGCCCCTTTGATACTGTCAGCGACCCCCCTCCACCTGGGATACTTTTGCGGTGAATTTGGGGAAAGACCTGACCTGTCCTGATCAAATGTCACGAGCGAATGAAATCAAAGCTGGTTATCAGTTGAAAAACGACGCGTCGCACGGACCATTTTAGAAATTCTATGCAATTTGGGCATCTTGTGTTTGTGCATCAATTCAGTTTTTAGAATTAGACCACATCCCACACTTCTGCATTTTACCCATGTGCGGGGGTCCACAGAGCAGTGGACAGCTGAGAGCATCCAGTGAGCAGATGTGATGGTTAGTGCCTTGCTCAAGGGCACCAGAGGTGGGGTCTCTCAGTGGCGGGGGTTCGTGCATCCTTCCACAGGGAGACCGCCTCAACTGGGCCTCGAACCAGCAACCCTCTGGTTGGATGCCTGTCTACCTCACCACGAGGCCACCTCTCCCCTATTTTCTCATGCTTATTGCGTTAAAGGAGATCCAGATTATTGGCTCACCAACGTGACACTCACACCGTCACTGGACAGGCTCCGTGTTAAAAAAATTCAGAAACAAAGTCTGTGTTGCAGATATTGCCAATGACAACATGCAATCTTCTACATGGTGGAAAATCAGTTGAAACCACAAACAAGAGTCTTTCAAGAGGATTTGTGTCAGTGCCGTTCATGTGTCTTTGACTGTGACACGGAAAAATGCAGTGGTGACAAGGTTTGTTTCCCTTTTATTTGGGTGTTTTTTTTCTTTTTGTCTTGCACAGACTTAAAAGCCGTTGAAATTGGTTTTGTGGAAGGGCCGCTTGTCCCCTGGGTGCAATGTCGGATTTTGAACACGGATTCCGTTCTAGGGCAACGCCAGGCAACTGCTTCATTTCTGTGGTGAGGCCATGAAACTTGGGCTGTTTTAGATGTCCCCTTATTTTGCCTTCACTTCCTCTTGATGCTCTGACTCATCATTCAGGGTAGGAGCTTTGCAAGACTACCGCTTTATTCTTCCGAGTTGCAGAGAGTAATCCAGAATTTGATTTCATTTTCATACACTGCAGATGTGCAACCCAAGCCTTTTTTTTTTTTACATCGGCTGGAACACACGCGGTTTATTAAGAACAACTTGGGTTCTGCTTAGTTGAAATTCACCAGTCCACCAACCCGTCCTCAGGGGATGTAGCCGCTTACAGCCCCTCCACTTCCCCACCGGGCATCCGTCCATGTCCAGAGGCCGCCTTGCCAGAAGAGCCACGCCGCGCCAAGGAGTGTGGGGAAACTCGCCTCACGGACTACGTGTCATGTCCTCCCTATTTATTCGCGTCAGCCCCGGCCCGGTGGTGGGTAACACTAACAGGCAAACAGCAGGAGGCCGTGGGCGCCAAGACAAACAAAAGGTGGGTTGTGTGTTCACCATGAAGCTGCACATGGACACAAATGCAAAAAAAAAAACGACATAATGACTCCAAGGCATGTTACATGCACAGTCAAAATCTGCGCATTTCTCTCTCAGGCGCAACACGCAACACACAAAATGTAAACAGGCAATCATCCCTCAAACACACTTAATAGTGACAGTCAGCAGCGCAAAAAAAAACGCCTCGGTGAGAGAAAATCCACAGAGCGGGCCAAAGGTTTGCATGAAACCACTGACAATGCACATGAGAGTGTTGTTTCGAATGAAGCCACAGGCAGGAGAAATTGCTCACGCACAAACCCCCTCATCCACACCGCTGTCGGCGCAGCTGCACATTTCCTGGAAGGAAAAGTGTCTTCATGGCAGAGCGTCACGTAAACGGCTGTTGAAATGTCAGCGGCTGAATGTGCAGCTCCCACGGCGGAGGCCTGCGGTGCCCCACTGGCCTCCTCCAAGGCCGCACAGATACAGCTTTGTCGACCTGGCAGAGGAGACCTGGCCCCGCGCGCAATCCATATTTGCTCGTGATGATGGAGCAACTCGGGCTTGAACAGAAACTGCTAACACATCTGCTTTCGTATGGCTCCTTCTTGTTATTTGGTTTCAGTGTAATACTCCAAATGTTTTGTTTTTAAACCGTCTCATTTTGGTTGCAGTAGTATTCTTCAAAAGAGGGAGACTTAGAGCCATCGTCGTGAAAGACACGGATTGATGTTTTTTTGCAATGTAACCAAGGATTTACGGTTCATTTAAGGTGAACGGACCAAAAAACAGTTTAAAAATCACTTAATCCTCAAAGGTTTAAACACGGTTAATCTTGGTTGGCATGCGTACACTGGTGCAAACAAGCTTACGGTCAAACACACCGCCACTCAAGCATGTGCTATTACACTCTGATCACTGACACACACGCACGTACGCACACAAGCACATGCACGCCGTACTGGTCTCTGAAGCAGAGGATTCACCTGCTGGCTCTGTACTCAGCACAAAGACCTTATTGTGACCAGTTGGATTCCACCGTTAATCATGGGCAAGATTATAAGACTTTGATACACGCACACACCCACACTCACGCTGAAATGTACACGCACGCACACACAGTCTCTGCGTGTTTATTCCTTTAAAATGCTTCTACACCAGTACTCGCACAGAATATCATATCAAGAAACTGGTCCTATGGTCAGATACACACATTTGTCTCTTTTTCGCACAGTTATTTTTACATGCAGATGCATGAGCAGCTTTTAAAAATCTTATTCAAAATACAGTATCAAAATACACACCAATACACTTGTCGTGGATCAAGGTTATGTATCATAGTTAAAGCACTGTATATACTGTATGCATAAACATTTTATAAGCAAAGCTGCTTAAAGGGAATAGATGCGCTCTTTTGTTGAACGACCCCAGAAATGTATCTTGTGTCGTTTTTTTCAGGCGCCTCAGATTGGATTTCCTAGTGTTTCAGTTTTATCTCAGGTCTATGCTGCCATCTGCTGGAAAAAGTATGCATAGCACCAGCACTCCTCACTGATATCACGTCATCCCGGCACTGCAGACTATCCTTGAGATGCATGGCACATTTAATTTCATTCCATTTCCTTTTCATTTTCATCTTTATTTTGAAAAAAAAAAAAAAAGACAAATAAAATAACAAATGTGATTACCAGAATACTGTATTGTTAGCAAATAGTATTTATCAATATTCATAATAATATTTATATATTCAACAACAATATTCATAATGATAAGTCATATTTGCCTGAAAAGGAGCAGGAAGAAGCAAACGCTTATTAATTCCCAACACTTACTTACTGTTGATCAATGCTAATCCTTTTAATTAAGTTTTTGTTCCTACCTAATATAATATACCTAATGTTTACATTTAAAAATACAATAATTTCTCATCTTTAATCACCTCTCTTCCTTCCCATAGATTAAAAAAAGAAAAGTACATCCTATGTTTATATATTTATATTTGTTTTGTGCTTTGCTTTAATTCCTGCTCCAAACCATTCCATAACATAAACAACTTTATTGTCATGCATATCTTAAGCATAATGTGCTGAATAAATTCTATGTTAAATGTCTGGGCGCCATGAGTCTGTGTTTAGATGAACCCTCATTTTTATAAAGACACGTGTCTCATGTGCTTTCTTTTCTTTCTTATCTTTTCTAAATCTTAAGGATTCACTATGACTACATGACTCAAGACCCAGCAGTGTGAACAAATTAACTCCATGGTCAGAAAGACGGAAAAACAACAATCAGGGCCCAGCCGATAAGGTGAGTATGTCGCTGACAGAATTTTAAATGTAGATTAAGAGCAATTTAAAATGTTTGCAATTACAAAATAGCATTGGGGCAGTTCACTTCCCTGATACAGTTGGTCTTATCTAATCTAATACTTGGAGGGAATACCAATGAAAGCACAATCAGTTACCAGGAAATATTTACATGCCCTTCATTTAATCCCATTAAAGTTCAAGTAAAGAGTGTCTCTGTACAATACATAATTGAAGTGTGGGCACATTTTTCACTATGTCCAAATAAAATGACATGATAAATAGTCTTTTAATCTTAAGACGAAAACTGCTTTAGTGGAAGGAAATGAGCAGCAAAGAGAGAAACTTCCACTGCGTAAAACCTCCAAATCAAAATGTATTTTACAAGAGATGCTATGACTGTCAGCACAACAGTTAAAGACAGAATAATGTTACTCCTCATATAAGCTCCCTGTAAATTCTCAGGGACTGTGAAGTTTCCAATCTAATGAATTTTCTGGATTGGTCCCGGGATTATCCTTTGTCAAATAAAATGGCAACCATTCCCCGGCTTCGCATTACTATTTACTTCTGCATTTCAAATGTGTAGTTGTTGTGGCTGAGTGGGACTTGAAATCCGTTGGGGTTTCTCTATGCCTGTTTGCGCCCACCTTATACAAACAGTGGGACAGGACAACAGTTGTGAACATGATTCTTAATTTTCTTCCAGAATTAAGGGAAATGGCATCCATTTGTGGTGTTAAAGGGACACCTATTGGAACTCAGGCAGAACTACACCGTAATGTCACCATCAGGTTGTTTTTTCTATTTTCTTATTATGCCTTATTTCCTTTCATTTTAGATCACATCCTGTTCATATTGTTCACTTCAATCTGAAGTGTGCAATAAAGAGTTAAACTTAAGAAAGGAAACTCTTCATCCTTGACCGGATGCCTGTGGTGTCTGAATAAATTAAAGAAACAATTTAAGGATTGTATCCGGAACCTTTGGAACACATGGTAAACACGGTGTAATGCTGGTTATTGTTTTGCGTGGCCAACGCCGCATGACGGTAAACTTAAGTCTAATGTTATTCTATCTAAGGTCTAAACCGATGTAGGTTAAGCTGTCCACTTGAGGTTGGAGATCTGAGTAGAGACGTTAGTTCCAGGTCTGGACAGGGCCATTGATGTGAACATGGATCTTCTTTTTTTGCCAAGACATTCTCTTTTGGAAATATTAGTAACTCAAAGTAGAACAATATGGATGTTGTGTTCAGACACACAAATCTCCAGTGATGTGAAGTTGTCGTGGCCGAGTGGTTAAGGCGATGGACTAGAAATCCATTGGGGTGTCCCCGCGCAGGTTCGAATCCTGCCGACAACGTTTGGTTTTGATATTGATCTACGATTGTTAAAAGACCGCTTCGGTAAACAATTTAAAGCAATGGAACCTAAACCACATAAAAGTACCACCCATGCGGGAAAAACCTATTACCGGGCACATTGGTGAAATGCTAACTTGCATCACGTATCTATTCAGGGGGGATTCAGCTGTGTGACATGTTACTCGATTCACATTCTGCCCAAAACAATGCTGGTTGTTACAACACCGACAAATAGGTCACCAGGGAAGCTTTAATAATTATATCGGTGTATTGGACAACATTTCGTTTCAGTATTGATAATGACTGATTTTCTCTCCAGTCTGAAGTGTACATGCACAGTAATCCTGGTCATGACCAAGAAAACATGAACATTGTTTTTACAGGGATTATTTCTTTGATAGAAAACAGTTCACACTCTGATCTTAGACTTGTTCATTCTTCAGTGAGGTGAGCACAAACATTTCATTCAGCTCAGTGAGCTTTTGTGCTCAACCCTTCTGTCTCCATGCTGTTCTTCTGATACTCGATTCTGTTCAAAACTGAACTGACTGAACATCCGTTAGGCAACAACATTAAAACAATAACAGTAGTAACATTTTACTATGTGCACACATGTTATAGCTGAATGAGCTGGATGGGTGCAAAGCAGTATTAGCTCTGTCATTATTTGATGATTTTAAATCGAGTGACTCTGTACACGTAAACACAAAAACATGGTCAAATAACAAATGCAGTCAAGAACGTTTATGCACAGTTGAGAAATTCATGGGGGAAAAAAATGCTAGACAGAAATGTATTTGAGATGCAGCTTCGTATAAATGGATACATTAGTTTAATGTGTGAAAGTGAGGGATAAACGCAAACATGATGAAGAGTGCCTCCCAGTGGTTAACCTGGGGTATTTGAACACCTGCTCTGGAAATTTGACATATACCTTTTAAATTTACTGAATCAACTTGGGAGGGTTTCAACACAGGTGGTTCCTGGTCGCCTGTGAGATGAGAACTTCTCCCAAGGAATGTATAGTCCAGAGGGAGAGTTAAAAAAAAAATCTAACCTCCGATCACTGATTAAGCAAGATTAAATGGAATTTCATTTAATCTGAATCACAATAGATATGGCACTGCGTACACACTGCACACCGAGCTGTGATTCCCATGCAGACACAGGCAGATGGGTACAGTCACTTACAACGTGACTTTCTGACAGTTTAAGTTTAAGTGTTCAATTGCACACACACACACACGCACACACACCACACACACACACAAACACACACACCCATACACACACAGACGCTCTCTGATGAATAGCACAGCCCATGGGAGCTTGTTATACATAGAGGGCCATCTGCCCACAGACAAAAACAAGTCCCGGTAACGTCTCCTACCTCTTCCGTGATCACACTATGTTTTTACATTTTTATGTTTTTTTCCCACCAGACCACTGCTTCACATTCACAGCTGTTCCTACACACGTTATGATATGCTGCATCTCACATTCAAATTTATGGATTTGCATGCGGTGGATTTGAAAAGAAATGTAAATGATTTAAATCAACGTTTGCACCTGAGCTGTATATCAGTGATCATTTCATTCCATTAGGCTTGAAAAGGTTTATCCCAAATTTGAACTTTTCAGTAAGCGAAAAAGAATGGCACTTTTTTTTTTATACTTACAATCCAAACCCTTCTCTTTTCATAAGCAGATGTTACAGACTTCATTTCAAATGATTAACGTAATTCAGTTAATCGCAGATGCTGGACATGTGAATGATTATTGACATAGTTTTCACAAAAAAATATGTGTAATTGATAATGTATGGTTGACAACATTACAATAGAAGTATCAATATTAAATAAAAAAATGACCGAGTGGTATGTTTAAGTTCGAAGTAAAACAGGTGTGGCACTACACATATGATGGGCTGCAACATTTCGTTTCGCTGCAGTGTAATTTTGATAAATCCTCCACTGATTTGTGTGAACAACAATGTTATGGGTGTAGGTCGAGTCTGGGGTATGAGGGCTCTAAGCACATGTGTGGCAGCTGGGCCTCTGCTCCTCATAGCATCCCTGTGCACAGTTACATCATGTTCCCGTCTGCTGAGGATGTGCCGCTGATGAGCCACCGAGGTCTGTTGTGACATGGAGAGCACAATGACACAGCAGTAGGGGACCCATTTCAGAATAAAAGCTTCCTTTCATGCTATAGTGCTGACCCACATATGCTCCGGGCATGCAAGTCTGGCCTCAGTGATTTCACCAATGCAGCTAAAGCGGTCTTCTGGTGCCAAACGAGTGGCTGACATTGCTACAGTGGAGGAAAAAATATCAAAAAACGCTCTGCTCAACCCCTAGATTTAGAACTATGGAAGAAATAAATAGTGACATAAGTATGAGCAGATCCTGTGAGGAGGTCATATGTGACTGTTGTGTTTGCTCTGGCTTTCTGTACTCTCTCAGAAATGCCGAGTTGACTCAGCTTGAAAACTATTTTAAATGAAACACGTGAGCGATACAGAAATTAAAATAGGGAACTGCAGAGATAACTGCTTTCGATTTGCCAAATGTTTTACGGCGGTCTCCCTCATATTTACAGTGGCAGTCAACTGTGTCACAATCTTCAGTTTTCCTTTTTGTCAGGGTCATCAGAAAAAGCCAAGGGACGAGTCTCCCCTTGACAACAACTCCATCACAGAATTTTATTCCGTTTTCTCCCAGAGGAAAGTCTCTCTGATGACGGGGAATGACGAGAAGAGACTGTTTGCACACCGCTCATTGTCTAACGCTGAGCATTTATATTACAATTGCGATTTGCCAGACAGGATGGTAGAAAGATGAATGCTGACATTTGTCGCCCCCAACACTTGCAGCTGTGGTTGTGCTGTAATCTCTAATCTGTTGCCACCCAGTTAAAAAAAAAAAACTAATCTGTTTTTCATTTTGTCCAGCCTGCAAGTCCTTCTGAACGGAGGTGATGAGTTTAGATGCGGATGAGTAAAACAACATGGGCATGAAGGATTACAATTTACTTTGTCAGCCCTGTATTTTAGTCTCACACTCTGGTTGTGCTGCATGCACTTTATGCTTTGGTCCAGTCAACTGAAGAAAAGACAGTAGCGTCTGCACAAAGAAGCACAAAAATACATTTTACACACAAACAAAGTGCAAAGACTATATGCATCTTGAATCACAACAAATGTTTTCTTGTCCATATCTTAATGTTCTCAGCTAGTTGTTTCCTTTACAGTCTGAGCATCCATGTTTCCCATGAATATTTGTGAGACACTTGGAGACATTAATATATATATTTATATATATACTGTATATATATATATTAATAACTGTTAATGAGAAACTGAACTGACCTTTAACTACTTGTGTAAACTGAACACACCCACCCCCAATAGCACCACCTCACCCACCACTTACCCTCGGCCATCCAACTGCCCTGCCAGCTGTCTATTTTAGATGTCCACATAACACCCTTCAGGCAATTACGGCCTGAGTGATCTCCTGGAATTCATCCAACAACAACAACATCTCTCCTAAGGAATTACTTATGGCTGCAAAGTAAATGACAATTATTTACCATCCTACATGGCTGATGCACAAGCTAAGATAATAATCTGAGAAGGTTTTTAGAACATTTGGACAATGAAGTGACAGTGACGGGCAGAGTTTTATAGAAGGAGGGCAGAATTGTGGAATGGAATAAAACAGGCTGACTCAAGTTTGAAGCCTCAGTTCTTGGCATTTGAAAATGATATTTGTGACAGCAATTTATTTGATATGATAAATATGCCCAAAGCGTGGCTATACTTTTTTAGTTGTTTTGTATCTGTTTATGGTAATTTTATATCTTGTTTTGGATTGTTTCTATGGTTGTTTGGGGTCGTTTGATTAACACCATGATATGTTAACAGCCACTTTATTCAGACACTATGGTACAAGGCCCTAACGTTTGTACTGGGTAAGCTCTCTCAGTAATCCATCCATGATACACTGTCTGACCGGGGCCTATGCCATCTGTCCCAATCCTCTAGTCCTACCCATCAAAATAAGTTTCCAATCATTGAACAGTATGACTTATATAAGCATGCTATGGATCTTCTGTATGAGTCTTCTCTTAAAAAGTATTCAGACAGCCATTGATTTATTAATCTTATATGGGCAACTACAATGAGTGAGGACTTTGTTTCAAAACAATTTAGATTTTGTCTGACAGGTGTCATGCTAAACCATATTTTACAGGGGCATGTCACAGTTACAAAAGGTCTGCGGTCTGACCTGCTTACCCGAGATTCTGGGAAAATGTTCCATGCTTCATAAACTATTTTGTTATGGTTCATTCCAGTTGTTCAGTGTAGAATCCTGTTGCTTTTTACAAGGCGGCTGCTTATTTAATCTCATTGAATGGCTTATATGTTCAACTCTCTCTAACTATGCGTGTAAGAGTGTAAGGGTTCACATTGAATTTGGCCGACAGACAAGCTCTTATTCCAAGGATCAATTAAATTCCTGTGTGATCTTCATCTGGGATATTCAGTGCCAGAGGATTTTCTATTTACCTTACAGAGATGGAGACTAGATTCAAAACCTTCAGACACTAAACAGATATTGTATTGATTGAAAAAAGAAATAGAAATGCTTACATCAAAAATATTCAGTTAAGGTGTGTTTTTATGTTTGCTCAAATGTTGTTAGTTGTTGTTAGCAGGAAGGTTTTAAGAAATGCCCCGGTAAATTACATGTCTGAAAAACTGTCTGGAAAAAGGAGAGGTCATTCTATCCTGGGATATTGACGAGCCATTTATTCTAAGCTGTAACATATCACAGTTAATGTTGCGCGGTGTCGGCAAATGACTAAACCATCACTGCTTTTAAAATTAGAATGATTTATTGACTTTTTGTGGCTGGGAAATTGATTGGGTAGGATGTAGTGAGTGTGTGTTAATTATCCATTAATTTTGAAACAGTTAAAGAAGCGTGTAATGAGTTCAGTGTGACATGCCTGAACATGTGCTCCATTGCCTCCCACGCTCTATTGTAATGAGCTGCATTGTTGACTTGCCTCTGGTTAAATGATGGTGAAACGTTTTTTTTGGGGTTATATGAATCTTAGTTTGTTGCTTCTAATAAACAAAACAACAACTTTGTTATGAAGAAAATAAGATCAAGGTGGTCCAAAGTTGTGGAACTCACTCATTCCACTATTAGCACAAGTTCAGTCACTCTGATTTGCTCCTGGGTGTGATGGGCACCGCTTCTTGCTCCTCTTGACCAATGAGCACGGGGTCGAGGGCAGGGCTCGCGCGTGCCGTATCCAATCCCCTGACAGTGCGCGTGAGCCTGTGGTTCCCGCTGGGCGCGCGACGCGTGTGTGAGCACACACCGAGGGTGAACCGCGGAGGTGAACCGGCCGGCGTTGCTCTCTCTGCACCCCGCCACAAGTCCGACAAAACCGGGGAGAAGAAGGAGAAGGAGCAACATGGGGGAAAGATTCGTGGTGGTCCCGGTGGAAGCGGGAGCGGGTGTCGCCGGGGAGAGGGAGCACCCGGACGCGGTGGTCGCCGACCCGGCACCGGACACCAGCGGCAGTGGCGGTGAACCAGCGACGCAGGGGGAAGAGGAGGAGGAGGCGGGGGACGACTGTGTGTTCGAGCCCCAGGAGCCAGACAATATTGTGCCCATCCTGGAGTACAACAGGGAGCCCAACAAGTACGGTAAGACGTGCCGGCGGGTCACCGGCTCCGTGGCCCACTTCTTAACGCATGTGTCTGAGGATTAGGCATCGAATTTAAACGTGCTTCATACATGACGCAGTGAGCCAGTGTGTGGGCGAAGAGTTTATACACCTGCAGTCACCAGGGGTGAGCCAAAGCTTCTCGTTGCCTACACCGTTTCCCCGATTAAAAAAAACACAATATCTGAACCCAGGCTCTGTCACATATCACTCAGCTGAATGTGACATGCATGATTTCACCACCGTGATCAACTTCCTGCTAATGTCTCCTACTCTAACGTAAAACCTAAATACATTTCTCCCCCATGTATCGTATTGTGTAGACTCAAGCATTTGTTTGTTTTACTATCGGAGTAAGTAGCCTCAACTGATTGTGTACTGCACCGGTGTAGTGTGGTTGTGTGAAACATGTCGCTGGGAGACTGTAAATAATAATAATAATACTAATACTAATACTACTACTACTACTACTACTAATAATAATAATAAAATAGCACTCCTACAATTGTTAAACAGGTGGTTTGATAATTAGTCTTTTATTGGCCGTTTACTTTTTATTGTACTGACCAAAGACGTTGTCATCAAGCTGAATTATCTTCACTTGTGTCCATTGATGCATCACTGCAATGCTGGCTGATATCAAGTAGACACTTGCATTTGTTTTGTACTATCAGAATAAGAGCCTCAACTGATTGTGCGTGTTATAAAAACAGAGAGAAGGAAGAAACACTTAACTTGATGAAAGTGTTAAACGTTTTCCCATTTAAAATCAGTAAAGGGTTCAAAATAAATTTTTATTTAATATTTAATTTGATTTACTTCCATGACATCGTTATAAACTCTCCGTTTTTCCATATTGATTAGGCCCCGCTGAGCAGTAATTTGGCTGCAGTCTTCCCTCAGGTCTTGTTCAACCAGTCGCTCACAAACAAGGTGCTTCTATAGCAACAGGTTGAGGGTTGGAAGGTACTGGAAAACTGCCTGACCCACTGTCCAGGCAAGCATGCAAAATTAGTTCGCTTACTGTGTGCACCGATAATCTGCTGTGTGTATTGATCGGTGATTGTCAGAGCATGAACGCCTTTGTCAAGCGGTGCTGAGCTGCAAAAATGGGGCTCTAGTTGTGGTTGTAGGATGTTGCAGTGTGCCCAGAAGGTAGCACGTAGTATGTTGTTTGGCTTCAGAGAGATGCTGCTTTACACTCGCATCAGTGACCATGGTCATGATTGGTTGATACAGGCCATTTCATTCACGCAGTGTAAAAAATAAAAAACAAATAAGGGTTTTTGAGTCCCTAAAAAAAAATTAATGTACAATTTCAAAGATCACATCAGTGATTGTTGTTGTACTGGTGATGAATCGAGATGACTGAGAAATGTGTCCGACGGAAAAAAAAATCCCACTGGCAGGGAAAATCCTTTTATTAGTCTGGAAAATCTACTAATGGCTTAATGTACTGAAATAGATCAACAAGTATCCAGCTCCAATGTGATAATTTTCTTTTGTGTGGAGCAAACACTAGTAGGTCGACAGCAGGAGATAAAATATAAATGAGAATTTAATGCTTTTGTCTATTTGACATACCTCTGACAATGGAGAAAGGAGCCTTGTTTTTATTTTTCAGGGCTTGTGATTATTGATTTCAGATCAAAGGAAATGTTTCAGACACTTCCTGCGTGCGTATGTATAATGCATCATTAGTATTACTGGTGTACTCTCATCTGTATCCTGATTTTTAGATCAAATCAGTAGTGTTGCATTTTGGCCAGGATAAACCTTTTTTTAAATTTAATGTGTCGAACTGGTAGGGTAGCCAACCCAGAGCAGCAGCAGAGCCACGGCAATGTCTTCCTCATGACTTCCTCCTCCATGATACAGAGACAGGTTGGCACTTGTTTGTTCAGTCGTTATGCATGGGTTGAATTTCATTCTGAATCAGATTGAGTTGAGACACATAAGTGCACGGCTGTGCACTTATGTGTTTTTTTTTTCCGGTGACCGTGCTTGTCATTTCTCGTGCATTTCTCTCAGCGAGACACTGATGGTGTTTATCGCGTGTGAGCTTTCACCAGCAAACATTTTAGTCTCCTGAGTATTCGTTACATGACTCCGGAGAAGATTGTGTCCCCTCTGCGGACACGTACACAAGTGGGCTGCGGCGTGAGACCAGAGAAAGGCTTTGCAGTATGATTTTATGGAAGGGGATTCTGTCCCATTTCTGGTTGTTAACCGTTAAGATGACACTAGTTATTATGTTGTAATCTTCATCATCATAATCTTCATAACAATTCACCATGAGTCTCAAGAGCGTGGTTTGTTTGTTTACCTCACTGGGAGAATGTGGACAAAAGAGGTGAACACTATTCAACAATTTTTTTTCCCTGTTGTCCTCCAACAGTTGCTTTGACAAAGACGTTTTTGGCCATTTGTCTTCATCAAATGGAGCTATCTTCACGTCACTTGCTGTTATGCAAGCTGTGTGTGAACCTCTGTGAGAGAGCAGAGGCTTCATATTAAAAAGAGAAATATTACAAAAAAAAAGTACTTCTCTATTACAAACCTACCTGAAATACGGGCCTGTTGCACTGTTGAGGTTTCTTCCCCTGTTTTTATCTTCGAGAGCATGACAATGCCTTCCACACTGCTTCCTCCTCCATGATGCAGAGACAGGTTGGCATTTGTTCGTACAGTCTTAATGCATGGATTCAATTTCATTGTAAAACAGATTTAAGTTAAGGTGGCGCGTGTCCTTTGTCGGGCATTTCTCTCAGCGCCACACTGATGCCGTATATTGCGTGTGAGCTTTCAAATGTGGTTGCTGATGATTACTTCACTTCACACTCAGATTTTGTAATGCTGTCTTCCTTTAAACCCTGTTGTCTCTCTCATACCGTCCCTGCCTGTGCTGTAATTTACTCTGCACATGCTTTTTATCCGCACTGTTGCACAAATGTTCTGTGCTGAGGCTTTTTCACACTGCTTCTGTTCAGCTCCTCAGATTTCTTCTCTGCTCTTAGATTTACGTGAATTGTCTTCTGTGTCAGATTTCCCCAACCCATAGAGTGCAAGGTATAATTCGTGGTTGGTGACAGACGTTTTTGAAAGAGCAGGAACAGTGCAAAAACAGCAGGGGCCTTTTAAGCCTAAAGGAAGGATTATGAGGTGAAGCATTACAAAATCTGGACATGAAGTAAAGAAATAACTCTGTAAAAATGAAATACCACCCTCTTGATTAAAGATGGGAAGAAATTGCGTAATACAATAGCCGACTGGACTTTAATGTTGTGCGGCTGGCAGCTGTTTCTCCCTGATGTCTTGTGTCCCTGTCCCTCCCAAAGGCTGAGAATTTAATATTTTTTATCTCAGACTTCAAACTCAGAACTGTATATTGCTGCTGAATGATGAAAACTGGCCATCAGGAGTCATGCAACTCAAGTATTTTATTGTTTAACTTTGACCATTAGTTCTGTGAGTCATATTCCCTGGAATTCCGTTTCATTTCCTTTACTACTGCAGTCATTGCGTAGCATCAATCCATGTTTTTTGTAATCTTGCTTTATTTGTATTGCTTTCTGGATGCCTCTAAGGGATATTTTTCAATTATAGTTGATAACCATGGCAGATTATGATTTTAGATCATATTTAGATAATGGGTAATTAGGCATATCATTATCATTGTGAGCTAACAATGTCAAGCACATAGTATGAACAATGAAAACATATTGTATAACATTTATCATGTATATAATCTAGCAACACTATGTCTTGAAGAGATGTAATGAACATATTTATAATTTTATGAAGTCACAGGCGGGGATCTTATGTCACGACGGAGGATGAGTGCATCCTCTGTTGTTCCATGAAAGTGCATTGCACCCCCGCTGCCCCCCTAAGATGCGGTGGATGTCCAAGGTTGCGTTTGGATTAGTGGGAGATTAAACTGACAGTGACACATAAATGAGGTTCTGCGGGGATAAGGGTCTCCATAAGGTGTCGGATTTAAACCTGATGCGACGGGATGCAGACACAAAAGATCTCATCTCGGATGGCAAACACTTTATTGTTGCTTGTTGGTGTGCCGTTAGTTGTAGGTTTTTTGACAACTTGCATATGCTGTAGTTTTGTCACAATGACACAATGACAACACAATGACAACTCTACTCAGCAGAGTTCTGAGGTCTCAGCAGACCTCCTTTAAGGCGGCATTTGTGAAGCTTTTGTGTTCAGATTTTAGCTCATTTCATTTAGTGCGTTGAAATGGTATTGTATAGGTCATTTCAGTCTCTGAATGGGTCAGCGTATCTGCTTTGTGACGGGCACATTACCTCCTGTGGCTTGGAGGTGTAAAACCTCATGTGCAGATGGGCTTTGTGTTGGCCCTGCCCTCCCTGTTGGCTATGTAAACTAAATAATGCCATATTTCGCTTTGTGTGTCGGCTTTGTCAACAAGCAGTGGACATTGGCAACAGCCCTTTCAACCATTGCGCTCGTCGTTTTCGTGGTGAATGGAAACAGAGTTTCACACAAGCTTATACACACACACTTGTGTCACACAGGAAATACACCCCTTAAAAAGCTATAGTCCAGTTTATGGTTGTACGATATTCCTTAGTTGTCATGGTATACTGTGCAGCATCCTACCTTTTGCAGCCACATCTTAAATATTCTGTATGTTGACACACTTCAAACATTCCCTCTCTCAAGCATGTTTGCCAGTTGTTTTTGTATTCTGTCTTTTTTCCACTTCATCTTGCTGAGATCATATATTTGTAGAGAATCAGGGAAAGTGACGCGTGTGTGATTGCGGTAAAAGCAGAGTTAAGTCGTTTTTGAACACAGTTAAATTGGTTCCAGAGTCTCCTGAATGACCTCACTACACAACATTATGTCGGCATGCATGTGTGTGCATTCGTGTTTAAAATGGCATGCACCTTGGGTATCATGTGCTGCCCTCTGCTTTATTTGGAGTCGGCACATGGACACCAACTGGGCCCTGGTGTCCACTATATCTGTTCCTGCTCCTGTGTGGTCTCCCAGTTCCGTGGCCTCCCCTGTCTGTCCTGTGTGGGAACTTTGTTCATTTGATCTTTATTTCGAACAGATGAAAAATATGTCATTATATTATAACACAAATATTCATAATAATATTTATATCTTCAACAAAAAAATCATTTGCCTGCTATTTACACACAAATTCAGGGGAGGGGGTGGGGTGTTTCCCTCACTAATCAAACAAGAGGGGTTTTCAGAGAAGGCACACAGGCACAGTTTTTATTCCAGCCTCGAAAAACGGCCTGTTTTTTTTTAATCGTTGAATGTCATTATTTGGTCATCTGTTTTTAAATGTCAACAACAACGTCATGTGCTTCATCCCAGAGCATTATAGCTCTACTACATACCTATGAACAGGATGAGAGTTTAACCTTTCTGTCGTACAGATTTGTCAGATAACTTAACTGGTCAGTGGGAGCCTGCCAAGTTTCAGTTTCAGCTAAATATAATCTTCATTTATATTCATTCTAGCCAGAAGGCATGCAAATACCCCAAATGTTTTTTTTTATCATTTCTGCTTTGATCACTGAATAGCTGTGGTTAGAACTGGATAACTTTCAAATCTTTGAATAAGTAAATTCAATTAGTCTTTTCGGATGTGCAAGACATGAAAAATGTAATATTTGCCCAGTTTACTGGCTCCGTCAAAGATGTATTACATTTCGTAACTTTACCAAGTTAAGCACACAAAAAGAATATGTAAGTTCTGCGTATCACTTGCAGAATTTCTTTATTTACAGATTTTTATTTATCATTATGCTTAAACTTGTAGCGAACAGTGTTGTATCATCGGTGTCGCCAACTGCTGTCATGGCTCACCAGACACAGTTTTCTGTTGCTATCGGTATCTTTTAAAAATAACCCAGTGTTATCCTCAAGGACCCATAACACAAATCATGCACGTATCTCATCATCTGAGATCCAGGGTAGGTCTTGCACTGTTATTCACAGAGCCTAACTGTGCTGCTTCTGCTTTCGTTTTCTTTGTGCTGACAGAAATTGACCATTGGGTTTGACGCAAGGGCGCAGCTGTCACCAAGATATGGATGGCATGTGTGTGCCAGTCCAAAAGTTGCATGTGGTGGGTGCTGTGCGTTGACAGTTTATGAACTGAGGTTTATTTTTTGACGTACATAATCTTTATGTGAAGCCCATGGATTTCTTTGTTTTAACAATCCAGACCAAGATATACTCTAGGTGGAGCATTAAATGGTGTAAAAAATATCTATTATAACACACTGTTACAAAACAAGCCCTGATGACAACAACTATTACCCCAAGATTTAATTCAATGCAATATAATCTGCAGATAATTTAAATAAATAAATAAATAAATGGATGACTACATTTATATGCAACTTGCACACTTATGTACTCTGAGTAGACTAACCTAGCAGGCTTCTGATTTAGATGACCATATATACTTTACAAGATACTGTTTTTTTTAGTAACAGTTGATTGAGATTATTATTATAAATTTTAAATATGACCTGAGGCATACTGACGTTACACCATTTTTTTTGGCCAAATTTTGATCCAAAAAATGGAGGTCTTGATTCAACGCTATCAGGTCAGGAGCTCAATATATTGATTTGATGTGCTTCAGAAGTTAAACTAGGCCTCTTTTGTGTTACAGTCAGCTGACCATTTTCCCAGTCTTTTTGAACTACAAATACCCAGTTCACTGGTGGTCATAAAGAGATGTTACAAAGGGATGTGTCTTTTGAGTAACAAAAAGCCTTTGGCAGAGTCCAGTCAGTGGTTTGGAGAGAGCACATTAGCGAACAGACGAAAGTTTCAATGGAGCTGAAGTGATAGAAGTGTTATCTACACCGGCAATTTAATGTCATTGACAAAAGTAATGTTCCGCTTCACCTATAGATGAGTAGCTGCTAACAATAGCTGCATATTATGAGAATTGCTCCATTTCCCAGATGATGGAACCAGGTCTGAAATGGAACTGGCTGCTGGACTCCAAGTTTACAACAACAGAACAGAATTTGTGTCGGAAGATAGTCCATTCTCGAACGGCACCGTAGAGTCGTTACTTGACTTTGTTTTGCTGTAGTTTATTGATCATCTCTGTCTGTCAATTACGTCATTTATAGTTGCATTTCTCCAGTTGAACTCACTCCCACAATGTGAATAATTTAGGCTTGTGTACTATGACTACTGTACTATGCTTGTGTATATTTATGAACCAGGAACTTCAGTATACAGATCAACGAGCTTGTGAAATATAAGAAACCGCAAGTAAAAAAAGTTAATATGAAAGTGTCTAACATTCTGCTTATGAATGCACTGGACTTAGTGGACACAAAACGCAAACGTAATCACCCTGAAATCCTGCTCTTATCTCTTCTAATGCTTTGCTCAGTAACTTGCAGGTATTATTTATTTCACACATAATGTAAGTGGCCTAATAAGAGATAATAACTGTAGCAGCTGAAAGCCATTGCTACTGAGTAGACAGTCAACCGGCGTAGAGGAAAACTACATCCAGAAGGGGCTCTCCACATTTAGTGCGGGTAGTCATGGTGTTTTTTCA
The DNA here is from genome assembly GCA_016785305.1 of Colistium nudipinnis. NCBI lineage: Eukaryota > Metazoa > Chordata > Actinopteri > Pleuronectiformes > Rhombosoleidae > Colistium > Colistium nudipinnis. The sequence goes on from JAFBJU010000850.1 coordinate 387,802, forward strand.
GCTCTTGGTCAGCATGACTTGAAAGGCTAAATAAGGCATTTCCTGTGAGTCTTGGGCCTTACAGATTTTGGTATTGCAATACATCAAATGAATAATAAATCTAAATGCAGTCTGTGGAGAGAAATATCTCCCGTTGAGGTTAAATCTAGCGCTGGCGAGGAACTGTTGTGTTGACTCCAAGCAACATACCTTATCATAGCTCTGTGATGGATGTCATTGTTGTGAAGCACGTGCATCTTGTTTAGCAGTTCACATTAGCGAGTCCACCTGGGGATAGACATGGAGGAAAGAGCTGGAGGAATAGTAGGAGATCCTTGGTGGTGGCTTGGGTGGGTATCACGTGTCAGAAATGTGTAGGGAGACGTATCATGTTCTGCTTGTCTTTGAATGGAGAGCCTAAGACTGACCCCTGGAACCACACCCCTCTCACAGGCAGCCCACACGACTGCTGGGCAATGTCAAAGGCCACAGATAGATGACCTGCAGTGGAAGTGTCACTTATTCCCAGCATCTCTCGTGACTTGGGCTGAGCTGTCCGCCCAAAAATGGAGCTGAGCTAGCAAAACACTTGAGTCAGCTTCTGCTTTTGCCGAACACACTCGGGGGCTGACATGAATGTCCAGCTCGCTGACATTTCAAGAGGGATGAAAGACACAACTGTTGTCGCGCAAAATCTAGCGACAGATTTCCATAAGCCTTACTTTAATTTTCGAGCATCAAGTAACGCTTTCCTCACGTGTGTGTGTATAACCTTTGAGCAATGATCAAGAATTGCTTTTTTTTTTTTATTGAAATAAACATCAACTGGATTATTTATATCAGATTGCAATCTCCCTTGATCACTGTGCCACCTTGTGAAAAACTCTAGATTTACAACGAGGAAGAAAACTGAAAATCTATATAAAGAGTAAACACTGTCAAAAGAGAGGAAAGTGTCACCTGAGCCTGTCGTGTCAAATACAGTGTTAAATGGCTGACAAATGCGCTGTTACCCGAGATGTCTGGGGTGCCGCTGTTCATTCTCTTAAGCTGCACTTGACTTGGTGTTTTTTTTTTTGTTTAAAAAAAAAACAGAGACTTTCCTCAGCATTTCCTAGTTTATTCTGAGTTACTGTTGATACTGCTGTAGGTGTTCTTGACTGATTTAATTTTGAACTGTTTGTCTAAATTTTCTCAAAATATTAAATGTTTTTTTCCTTATTCTTTAATGATGGTGGTCCCACTGCTGTGTTTCCAGGTTTGACCAGATGGGGGCAACAGAGCGACGGTCTTTGGCTATCTCTTGCATGAAGAGGGGAGTCGAGTTTAAATTCAAAAGTAGTATTAGCTACAATATTTGATGGGGTAAATATCTGATCACAATTGTGCCATAGGAGCTGATTGTGTGGTTGAATATAAGGTATACCTTTTCCACCATTTGGTTTTTGTTACTCAAAAAGTCACGAGTGCAGTTTTAAGAGCAAGAGGGAAAAATAGAGATAAGGAGGGATGCCATGGGACAAAGGCTCATCACCCACACTCATGAAATGATATAGCGCTGTTGATGACTTTGCCGGTTCCTTTTAGATTCATGTCAATTTAATTACATTTAACACCGTTTTACAGTTTTATAGATTCCACAGCAAAGCTGTCCTTCCTCCTTCTCCACAAGAGGGCATTATCTTTCAGTGGTCTGGATTAAGGTTTTCTTGTCTGTTCTACGTTGCTGCTGACAGATAGTGGCCGTTTCATCTGTTGCAGCAAATGGGCTCTGATATACCTTTAGATAAAATAAATATATTTATTATAAATATGTCATAATGTTGTAATATTTAGCTTTAGCTTTACTAATACCAATAACCTAAACCCATACTTTTAAATAAACTGAATTACCAGCCTTTTTTAGCAGGGCTCATCTATGCACCTAGACAGAAAAGTGTCGGTTGTATTTCCAGTCTTCTCCCATCTTCCTCTGTAGAATCAATATGGGTACCTTTTTTAGAATTAGGAATTTGAGCTTCTGGAGAGTATTTTATAGTTCTCTCCCAGCAACCCTTTTGGAACAATAGTTGAGTCCAGAATGAGAATAATTACCCTCCGGCTCCTGTGTTTTATATGTTTTGCTTTGGCTATAAAAAGGGAACTCAAACATGACATAGGAAAAAAACTGCCCGAGTAATATTTGTGTCACAGCGTTTGGCCATGAGCCGGTTTCAGTATCCGGTTTGCATTGTTGTAAACATGCTCATAAAAGGGACATTGTCCTCCCAGCCTGGATGCATTGACTGTTCTTGAGAGGCAGTCAGACTGTCTGGCCGCTTAATCAGTAGATTCCAGTTACATCACTTGTTATCCACTTGGCGGGGAGCAGATGAGCCCTCTTTTTGTAACTTTTGGATCACAATAATTGTGTGAATATTCTGGAGCTGCATCGCGGTGTAGATTATTGGGGTCCAAGCAGAGAAATGGTAGTTGCTTTAAACCATGCAATAGCGACCTGTCAAAACAATATGTTTCATTTGCATGTAGCCTTAATGCAATACAGTATTTGCAATCGCACCCACTTCCCGGGACTATTATGTCTCACTGAAACCTGATCTGCCGCACAGAATTTCTGAAATGCCTGAGTGCATGACTAACAAACTTAGCTGACTGATTTAATACAATCCAGGACAGTGCTCCGCTGAATGGATGTCTCCACGTTTCTCTTACGTAGTGAAGTGCAGATTTCAGATCTGACCCGCCCCCCCCCCCCAAAAAAAGCCTCTATCTTTGAATACTGCATGTTCACTGTAAGCTGTAATGCAATGGAAGGGAATCTAATTTTATATATCACTACCACAGATAAAGCCTTGTAGTTTGTCTGTTGAGATAATGCCTGGTAAGGGAATCAGACGAGAGTCTAGCTAACCCAGTGTGTGAATATTTTTACGTTTTATTTTTTGTATTATTTTTTTGTTTTTATTTTATTCTGTTATTCTAAACACTGCTTGGGGATATTATTGGTGATATAACTTATTCTTGCGTTATTCTTCAGACACGCCAAACTGCAATTTCCCAAAACCCTATTTCCCTATATACGTTTACTACTCCCTCTTTCTCTCTTTGCCCTCTCCTCCATCTCCTCCCTTTCCCATGTGCGGCGGAGGCGGCCTCCACCCTTCCGTTGAGCGCATTGATCTTTCGTGTCACTATGTTGGGGAACTAAACGGGGATTTTCTTTTGGTCCTGGGTGGGACTCCAGATGTTTTGCATCCATATGAGGCTTTTTGTATCAGCAGCACTAGGAAAAAAAACTTGCACTTTCTGTGCACTCTTTGCCCTGAGGAAATGACTCATTGTTTTTGGACGATCAACAAGGTCATGTGATGCATTCGTATATAAGCAGAAATAAACTGCCGCTGCTGATGGTGATGCACAGGGATGTGAGAAAGGTGAATAAGCAAATAACAAGTGAGGTGATGTACATTTACAGTACATTAGTATTAAGATGTACATATAATGCACTGTGTGTTAGCATGTCCATACCTTTGTGCTAACCCTTTATTAGGGGTGTGTGTTGAGAGGGCCAGTCTATGTCTTTAAATCAGCCCTGCCTACCGCAGACTATGCACACGGGGTCAAATAACACTGCATAGGAAGTGAGCAGATGTGTGTGTTTGTGTGTGTGGAAACCGTTCCTCAGTGGAGCAGCTCTGGGCTTCCTCCTCTCTCTGAACAAAGGCTGACATTGCCGGCTTTTGTATGTGTGTGAGACAGGGCGACATTCCTAGACAGGGGATCTGGCCTCAGGCACAGAAAGAGCTGCATGTATGTGCTCACACACACGAGCACAAACGCATGTCATGTTTTCTGCTCGCGAGTGTGCGTTTGTTTGCACTACCCCCATTGGGCGGGGCAGTTCTTCTCTTCCTTATTTGGAGAGTCGGTGGAGGTGGTGGGGGTCACACGGGTGTACAGTAGAATCCTAGCGGTTTGAACAAAAACTCAGAAGCAAGACCAGACGTCTGTCCAGGAGAGTTATCCGGACGGTGAGTCAGGAAAAAAAGAAAAGTAAAAAGCGGCGAACGAGAGCAAGAAAGACGAGAAGAGCTATTGGACAGAGGAAGAGAGGGAGAGAGAGACAGAGACGGGGGGCCAGCAGAGCAGAGAGGGAGGAGAGAAGAGACAGAGATAAGAGTGTGACAAACAGGGGGACATTGAGAGGGAGCACATGGTGTGAAAATGCCCACCAATTTCACCGTGGTCCCGGTCAAGGACAACTCGAGAAAGGCAAAAGAGAGCAATGAGGAGGCTGATGTGGATGACAATAATGCGCTGAAAGAGGAGGACGAGGGTGCCACAGGTGAGATCAGATGTTTTTATTTGGCTCCGTCAGGTGGGGGATGAGACACATGATGCTTTAAAACTTTCCTATGCCACACGAATTCACACATCTCCATTCCCAGAATATATGTTCACAAGTTAAAAAAAAAGAGGAACACATCTTTAGAAGTGTTTATGGAAAACTCCCAGACTCTGCTTACAGAATCCACTCCAAGCTGATTATTTGGCTTTGGCGCACCGGTATGCCGTTTTTTCGGGAAAAACTGTTTATGGGTGTGTGGGTGGATAATGTCTAAGGGCGACGGCAAATTTTAGGGCAGGCTTTTTTTTCATTTCATTTCGTTTCACCCTAACCGCGTGAGTTGAGTGCTTAAAGGAGTGACACATTTTGGTCCATGTTATTGTTTCCTCCTTGGCCCAAGGTGTTCTCCTATTTTCGCATCACTGGTTGCCTGTTCATGTTTTCTTTTTCTGGTGGTTATCCTTGCCTTTTTTCAACAACAACAACTTTTATGAAGCCATTTTTCTGTTCCTCGTTTAGGCCACATTCACTTGTGTCATAGCAACGAGCACTGGACAAACGCGTATGGTCTAATTGATCTTGGATCACCATTGATATGCAACATGACTCACCCTCCGAAGTGATCTTTTTAACGAACAACAGGATAACAGCACTTTTACACAATGTCTTGGCTCAGGCATGACACATATTCCCATGAGAGCCCCGCTCTGCGCGGACATAATGCATGCATGTCTTTTAATAACATTGAGAGTTTGTATACATGCGAAGCTCGGTAGGGCAACTTTCCCCTTTGACCTGAATACTTCCTTTCCTCACAATCATGAAATTCCACTCAGCTTTTCCATCTTGCATTATTCGTGCTAAACAGACCTTTACATAAATGCAGCAACATCATTTGTTGATGGAACAAAACGTTCCCCCTTCCCTCTGGCCTCTGCCAACCTGATATCAGGCTGTCTGCAGGCGCACAGCCACGACCCTTTTTTTTTTTTTGAAATGTTGAATATCCAGAAAGGAAAGGTCATGTAGTGCATATTTCACAAACGCCTCTCTATTACTCCAGGTTTTGTCAGACCGCTGTTAGTGAAGGTGCACGCTTTTAACAACACTTCATACGGAGCTTGGCAAAGCAGTTCCCCTGTATTCAATTTCTGCTGTGGGGCTGCACGCAGGGTGTGATTTTACAGACTGCGGGAAGGAGAGTGGCGTTCCATGTCGGTGGTTATGGAGGATATCACCCTGTGGCGCGCCTCGATTACCCCTGCGCATGTTTGTACACACGCAGCCGTTTTTTACCTGACAAAGAAGTGACGATAGTGGGAGAGCAGGGCATCGCATATGCTGGATTTGAAGCCGCAAAATGATGAGCTATAGTCGGGCTTGGCAAATCATCCAGACCACACACTTTATTTTGCTCGCACTGACACTGTTTTAATGGAGGCGGCTTCATTGTCCAAAATAAATCCACAGGTAATCTACGGTGGATTGAAGAGATTTGTCACCAGGCAGAACAGAGAACAAAAACAAGACACATTGGTTTATTTGTATGTTCATGTCGTAGCTCAGATTTATTTTATTTAATTTTTTTGAATAACCCGATGGCTACGATATGGTCAAACGATTGCGACAGCCTTTGTGACCTGGGAAGGGAGAATGGTTTAAGTTGTTCGTTTTTGTGTAATCTAGCAGGAAGGGTCAATGATAGCATAAATGTTGCATGAGCTCATGTTGTGCAGGACTGAGTCAAATAGCATTGATTATACTGCTGGCTTTCTTCCCGTTGGCTAAGTGGAGGGAGGTGAGACCCCACCCCCATGCTGTAATGTAATGGACTCCAGCTCCCCTCATGCACATTGAATTCCTTCTTTGTGCTCCTCTCCCTTTTCTGGTTCTTTATATTTCCACTGCATATTCCCCCTCCTGAAACACATAACTCTGCATTTTGCTGGTTTGCTGGTTTATTCAATACCACGCATGTATAGCATCGGCTCAGTATCATAAAGCAGATGATCTCAAGGCTTTTTTCTTTGGTGTCTTGGAGTCACTTTTTTTTCTATCGCCCAGTTTGGCATTTATTGCAAAAAAAACAAAACATTTGTTGAATCATAATTGCTTTGCATTATTAAAAAAAGGAAACAATTTTGCTTCTCTTAATTCAGTCACACAAATGCAAATGGAGTCCCTTGTCATTAACTCTTCACGCTTCACAGTCTGAACATTGGCAGTTTTTATCGGCTGTCAACAACACTTTCCTGTTCCTGGCCCTTTTGTTATAGATATTATGAGAAAAGTCACTTGACATCAGCTGGTTTGGTCTTGACATGTTGTTAAACTGTTTGTGGACAGCGTGTCTCATTTTGAATTTGAAAGAAGCACACTTTTTTTAATGTTACATGAGCAAAGTGTACATAACTGTGAAAATGTTGGCCATGTTAGTAGTGGTCAGGCCAGAGCTGCACAAAGCCATACCTTGTTCTGAATGACAGAGAATAGGTATCATATAATGTAAGTGTCGGTGGTGTTTGCTTATACCCAGTAAATAATAATCACGACATTACAAAGCTAAATGCAAACATGGTAAATAAAATACAACCACATTTGGACGCTGGTAAAGCTGAAAGTTGGCAGGTGATCCGACCAAGTGGCTGGAGTGCTGCTGCCTCCGTCCGTTGGTCTGCGTGCCCATCTGTCCTGGACATGTGTTTCCTGTTTATTTGGAAGGCAGGTCTGGTTCTCTTTAAAGCTGTTATGTGGCTCTCTGCATTTTAGTTTCTTCTTTTCACATTCGTCTTGTTAACTCTTTCACGTCCTATGCATTTGAGCATATTGCGCAATGTTTTGGGTTTAAATCATTTTGGGTTTTAATTGTTGTCTAAAACTATAGGTGAGTCACACATGCTCAGCCATGGCCACAAAGAGTAGTAAACCCATTCATGAAATGATCACAACCAACAACTACGGTTGTGATCCCAGTCATAGGTAAAGGTTGGATTGCAAAATCCAAATATTCAAAAATCACTATCTTTATTTTTGATTGACATGTCAGATAACCAACTTATTGTTTTATCTTTAACATTAGTAAAACAGTGACGCCCCAATTCCCAGCATTGCACAAGAGGATGTTGATGTGGAACAAGGAAAAGCAGCAAATTGCACTTGAGCTGGAATCAGAAAAAGTTTGACTTAAAAAGTTCCCTCTAGTAATAGCTTTGAACCCCTTTTTTTTTGCTTTAAATGTTTTTGTATATTGCAGCATGTGTCCTTTCTGACCCTGCAATGTTGCTGAACTCTCACTGTGTTTGCATTGGCCAAGTTACTTAGTTATGCTTGTTCCATCTGCAATCACACATCATTGTTCAACATGAGAACTTGAACCTTACTAATTTGTCATGGAAACAGTTCTATAATAGGCCCTCCACATAGTCCTTGTAAATTGTATTATTTGTGGCATGTCCCTGGTTGCCTTATGCATAGTGAGTCTTTTCTAGTTCCGCAGATTAATACGTATGAGTAGATTCATTGGTTCAGCGGAAAACTCCTCCTTATTATCCGTAAAAACACTAACACACAACCAGCATTCCAACATATATAGTACATGAACACGTTTAAATGTATTTCCAACATGTAGATTTGAGTAGTCGTGGTAAACTGCTGGTGCAGTTCTATTTTTGTCTGTGCTGGCAAATGCTGATGGGTGGTGGTGTGGTCAGTAAATGATGTCATTAAGAGAAGGATGAAGGGAGAGAAATAATGTTGATTTAGGAATGTAGGGAGTAAGTGCAGCATGTTGGCATGGCGTGACCTAAATCTATTTGAAATCCCACGCACATTTTGGAAAAATAAACGTTTGTACATGATCATTTAATGAACCAAATGTTATAAAGGAAAAGCCAAGGTGTCATTAGCATGAAAGTACCACCTCGGTTAAGTCATTCTCTAAGTCATTTGTAAAATTCCTTATCTGTCATTTAAACTTCAACACACAGCTCAGAGGACATGATCATGACTTATCATGACAATAGTTCAAGGAAACATTGTGTATCTCATTATACGCTGCTCTGGAATAGGAAAAGCATTACTCCATGCACAAGGTAAACAAATCAGAAATGGCCAACAACTGTCCAAAATTTGAAGGATTTTTAAGTGGGGTGCTCATTGGACAGACTCCTATCTTCTCTGACTACAGCTGGCTCTTTCCTGTTCCCTTATCTCCGGCCCACATTCTTTCAATATGGTGTCGGCGATAAGCCCTCAACCAATAAGCAAATACATTACATACATACAAACATTGTTGCGGCTTCATGTTTCTGTTTTTTTCTCTGCCAGCTGTCTGACATTTTGTGAGGCTTTCAGGGTGTCACATGACTTTCATTATCATTTTTGTGTCGTGTTTGTATTTTTTTCCAGTTACCAATCCAATCCAAATTATTACAGAAGCCCTTTGGTAAAAATGCGGTTGGCACCAGGCTACATTTAATAGCAATGAAATGGTTCTACAGTTGGATGTGGTTACCAACAATAGCTTTTAGCAACAGTGCTATTCGCTGCTAAGTGCTGGGTCAATGCTATTAATGGGCCTTCATTTCCAATCAAATGTGTGGTGTCATAACAAGAACTCTAAAGAGAGTTCTCTAAGAAACTCTAAGAAAATTAACCATTTGCAATCCTCTTTATCAGAAAATGTTGCCTATATTAAACTATGATTGACATTAAATATTGCTAAAATTAATTCAGCAGGAATATGAATATGTGCACAGTTTCCTTCAAAATGTGAGATAATGACATTACATGATCTAAAAAAAAGAAAAAATGTGTTATGAGTTAAGCCGTTTTTTTCCCTGTTGTCCTTGTGTGATTTCAAGATACACATCTTTCTGGCTTTCTTTCAGTTCAGTTTTCTTTCTTGTTTATGGAAAAACGTGTCTCGTCTGTCTGCGAGAAGTCAGATGATTGCATTATCATTCTCACATGACCGTGATTCATTTGTTCTTTTAGTCAAAACACATGAGCTGGACTGGCTGAAATGACCGCATATTGTTTTGTTGTATTTGCTCGAGATAGCTTTAAATTTTGCAATTTTAGGTACAGGTGGATACCTTTGTGAGCTATATATCTCTATAGATTACACTGATCAAAACATTTCAATTGTCACACTTTTAACTTGAAAGGTGTTTCCAATAGGGCTGTAGTCCACCAGACTCCGCCTGGTGGATTGGTTGGTCCATATACTCCCGTCAGACCAAACCCGTATTGGTCGGACGATTGCAAATTCATTGAAAATCAAGAACCTTCAACCTTTGTCAACTTTGTTTTGACTGCGTGAGGCTTTGAGTGCGAGCCAGTGTAATGTAGTTCATCATTTCACTTGTCCTGTTCAGCCTTGAATGATTTATAATTGATAATGATTGATTTATATAAGAAAATAGAGTATTATTGGGATCCAGGAATTCTGTGTTTCGAAGTAGTTGTGGCAAGTTATTTTTATTTAAAGCACATAATATGAGCCAGCAATTAATAACCACTATTTTGTTTCCTCACCCAGCACATGCTTAGTGTTGATAGTATTCAGGTATAAGCAACACTGAGTAACACTAATCCCGCTGGCCTTGGCAGCTGACCCCTATTTCCCCCTCTTTATCTTTGACATACTCCCACACTTTCACCTCATCTTAAATTCAAATTTGATTTGGCCTGCCACACTGAAAGTGGCCATGCTATTATAAATCAATCGCTCGGCCTTCAGGCTGTTTCCATAGCCAGATGACACATCATTGCTTGAATATTGTCCCAATAGGTTCTTCTCACCCAGCAGTATTTTAACTCCTGTCAGACAGTTGCAGTTTGTTATCACAGCCCTCCCCACCGCATAGTATGGACCATTTAATTTATCCGCTAAATCCTTAACTCTATATAAACTGCAGTGCACAGTGTCAGTAACACTGTCTCTCCCTCCTTCCTCTCCCTCCCATGCTTTATGTTGCATAACAGGCTGTGGTGTTTACCTGAAGGGATTAACGGCTTAGGACATCATTATGTGCCACACATAAACACTTATACGCTCTCACACACGCTCACATGCACTCACAAAGACACACAAAATAACTATAACAGCAGCCATCTGACATCAATTCAAGTGAAGCTTGATGCTACTAAATCCGTCTTACTGCGTTATTTGATAGCCCCTCTTTAAGCTCTGCCTTGACACATCTGTCACTTTAATGACGCTGGCAGCGGATGTTCAGTTTTGTCTTCATATGGCGATTGAACTCGGGTTTGTGAATTGAGGATGCATGCAAGTGCATTTTTGATGTATTTCTTCTTTCCGACATCTTGTCAAAGTCAAAAGTCAGTGTTTATATGGCCCAGTGTACCGAGAGAACCTCTGCTTATCTACATTGTCAACACACAGCATGTTTCAGCCTGATGATCACCTAACCTAATAAAAAAGGCAGCGAGTGGTCAGTAGAGAGCAGCAGCAACTGTGCTGCAATTTGTTTTTGGCTTGACGGTCGTATCTTCCTTAGCACGGCCTCCATGTTTTATAAAAAGTTCAGGATAAGCCTAATCTGGTTAAGGGATTAGTGGCTTCTTCACTTGCTCTTAGACGGACAGGGCAGCCAAGACAAAGGTAGACAGCAGAGCACCAGCCTCACAAAAGCTTTGGAGGAAGAGCTGAGGCAGACCTTGGGCTTCTATTGTCTGTAGTGTTTGTGGCCCCATGGCACATCTGGCTCCAATGAGCTCAGACCTGGTAATGCTAGTTAATCTGGTATGGTAAAAAAACAAAACAAAAAAAACGATGCTCACATGCAATTAATATGCTTGGGCAATTTTAATATAAATAATAATCACACTTTTTTATATAAGAGTAGCTTGAAATGTAATCTGCAATAATAATAATGAAGTAATTTACTATCGGTTGACATAATTTTTGTTAAGATGTACAAAAATTGTGTGCCTCCATACAAGGCACCCCATAAAATCCATTTTGTTGTGATAGCTCCCGGGTCTGGGCTTTGCCATCTCCACCGATGGCAAAACGTGGAGGTCAGTCAGGACGTCAGATAGAAAATTGAAACTGCACACTCAAGCAGCACCTGAGGCTTAAAATAGTGAACCATTATTGATTTAAAATGATGTACTGCACAGCTTTTTTGCTTTGGACAGTGAGGCTTGTCTCTGCTCTCTCTGCGCCATCAAGCTCACAAATGTGCTTTTTTATTGACTTTTCGTAGTCTATTCCTCTTCTTCATCCGTTGTTGCTACATGTACATGTATCTATCCATCATTCTTCCTCCAGCCACACTCCCCTAAACTGGTAGATCTGTTTTACTACTGCTTTTTGCATCCCTCACTTTCTTTGCTCCACCCCCTTGGTGTGTCTGTGCAAGCATGCACACACTTCTATGTGTTGTTTTTATGTTTGTGCGTGCGTGTGTGTAGCAGGGATCAGAAGCGTAGGGAGTTGGAGGGAAGGGAGGTGTGTGCGCGCGTGGGTGTGTGCAGGTCTGTCGGTGGGAGGGTGGGGGTGCTCTGTGATGCATGGCTGATGTCGCTGTCAGCGTCATCACAGGCCACTTTACACACACACACAAACACACTGTCACAGGAATAGCTGATCCTCACATTATCCACACAACGCAGGCAGCGTTTGTGACTACTGCACTTAACTAGCCCTATCCCTGTACTTTGGACCCCCATTACTGGAGTTCCCCAGGGACCACTGGTCGGAACCCCCTCCCTTCCACTCCCCTTTTGCTCCCTGCTTCTCAGAATGGAGCACAGGGGAGGTTCTCGACGGAAGGGTAAGTTTTGCTAAAATGCTCTTTCAGTTGCCCTTTAAAAAAAAAAACGAAAAACTTGGCTATCTTTGAGGACCGTGCATAATATTTATGTTGTGATCTGCTTTTTTTATGGTCAGGCGTATTTAATTGAGGGGATTTTGTGGAATGCACCTGCATTAGTGCACTTGTGTAATGATTCTCAAGTATCAATCAGCAAAGAGCTCTCAGAGTCAGATGTGCTTTGCATGAATTGTGGTCCTGTATGAATTTACAGACAGCCATGGAACTGACTCTGCCACTGTTCGGCTCGGCCCCCCATTAGTTGGACTAAGTGTTCAACAAAGTCCATATGCGTGAAAAAACATTTTTTTTGTTTTTAATGCTTTCAGATTGTAAGACAAGTGTATGTTTATTTTTAGATCAACCCTGAGCATAAGGCTTTGATTATGATTTGCAAACTCCATGCTCGCTCTGTCCTCCCCCTCTATCTTGCATTATGTCTTTAATTTTTTCTTTGCTTGGCACACTGAGCCATTGCCAACTCTGGCAATGTTAGGCAGCTTACGCTGTCGTCATAGTGTGCTGCTTAGTGGTTATAAATAGTATGCATGGTCATTTATGACCACGGTGACCAGAGAGGCTGAGCCCTGCCATTAGCACATCCTGAACATGTACCCAGTGATCAACCTGATGTTAAAGTTGATGAAGTCTGACGCCCGAGCTTCTCCACAAAGTCTTTAGCTCCCGATCGCGAGAGTGAAGGGAGACGAGGATAGATTTCATCTTTTACAAATGAACATTTACTTAACTACTGTCCTGCCTCAAAACTATCTTCAAATGTGCTGTGTGCAAGATCAGGGACTCCCTTTCTCTTATAAAACATCTGTACTCATCCGTATTTAAAAAGAATGCTCTTTAAATCGGGTAAAGATGTGAAGGGGGATTCTAAAATCCAATCCAATCCAAATAAACTGGATCTTAACTTTGCTTGCTTGTTTGCATTGTTGTCACGTTTTACCAATGTGTTTTATAATAATAATAATAATAATAATAATAATAATAATAATAACAGTATAATTTGTGTAGCACTTTTCATAAACAGGATGTAGCTTAAAGTGTTTTTTTTACAGTAGATACTTTACAGAATACAGAATATAATATATCGGCTCAAAAGAAAAAAAATCGCCTCACTAGCTGTAAGAATTAACAGAGAAGAGATAGGTCATGTGTTTATCAGAGAGAGTTGATTAATGCAAATATGGTCATCGCCTCTAAGTAGTTTATACCGTAAAGCAATGTCACATTGTCCACGGTCACCGAATGTGCTATAGCGCAGGAAGACTCACCTTGCCACCTGCAGAAGTGGAACGTGCCCGTGCACACACACGTGCACACTCCCACACACACACACACACACACACACACACTCACACACTCGCTATCAAAACACCTGCATTCATCCATCACGTATTACACAAGAGGCTTCACCCCTTTCTGTTTCTTCCTTTTTATTATACCAACGTGAGTTATTTTTTTGGATTCAAGCTTTATAAATTGTGGTTTAAACCACAAAATAGCATGAAAATGACACAAATCAACAAAAGGGAAAACATAAATCGAGCTCAATAGAAATGAGTTGCACACAATACAAACTCTTGCAGTGTGTTGTTCACTTACGCAGAGCTGTTCTAAGATACGATGATTTATCATCAGTTATTGGGCGTCATAGGCATCAGCTGGAGTTGTGTTTCTGGCCCAGGGCAATCTGGTTTAATGCCAGTTGATTGGTGCTGGGCTGTTCATGTACATTTCATTAATCTGAGCTTGTTTGCTGAAGACAGATGTCTGCAGCAGGTTTCCTGTGAGTGGTGATAAGGTGTTTTTTTTTTTACCAGAGTGGCACTGCTCAGTGTGCCATTTGCAGTGAATGGATCAGTTTTTATCTTGCTTGTTTTTAGTTTTTTTAAATGAATCATAAACAAACTATTGGATCTGTGGTATAAGGTTTATTTTTATGTCTACTGTGTTATTTTGGTGTGTATCATATTTGTTGCTGACATTTTTTTAATTAGTAGATTTTAATATGCATCTGATTGAAAACGTTGTGAGCAAATTTAAAATCAGGTTGGAAGATGATTGTAGGCCTTGATTGTTGGATTACCTTTACTGACCACAGTGTTGAGTGCAATGTATGTGCACACTAAATAAGATGCAGAAAAAACTTACATGCACTCTTACTACAAAACGGCTAAATACGGCACATAGAGGTCCATTCTATATTATTCTTTATCTGCATTACACCTTCCGGGCAGGTTTTGTCTTCATCTTTACTCTCTTCTCTCTGTCTCTTATGTAAACCAGGTGCATATTCAGCAATATATACAATAATATATATAATATAGTACATTTCACTTGCTCCCTCTGAAAATAGTTGAATGTGCACCTGCAGTATTCCTGAACTGACATGAGAACTGCTGATGTTAATACCTTGGGCTACGTAGGACAGGTAATAAAGTCCAAGAGGAGGTTGCCATTTTTTCTGCGTGTACCTGGTCTGCCAACATAAGTGAGCTGGAATTCTCAGGAGCTCCTGTAGAAACTACTCCAGATCAGCATTAACCAAATTACCGTCCAATTGCAGGGATAATGTTTTGAAAGCCTAAACCTGTACGACATTCACCTGTTTGTATGGTCCTAATGACTAATTTCCCAGTCTATTAAATTCAATTAAGTTAGACATCTGGGATGAGTTGAAATGTAAGAAAACATTCCAAATTCAGCTGAATTTAAATCTGGACCTTAAAAAAACCCCAATGACGTCTGTCCCCAGTCTCACCTCGTTTGTTTACGACATCTGGATAATAACACAGAGAGGCTGCCTAACATGTAAGAGACAACAGATAACATTAAGAATATGTAAATAATTGGTTTAAATGACTATTGTTTTGTTTAGTTCTGACTAACACGTGAAGTATAGTTTAGTTATTTGAAGTTAGCAATAAGTTGGTACCTAGTACATAGGTAGTGAAAAAGAAGACAAAAAAAGATGCCCTGATCTATTTTAGTGTAAAATTGCAGCACAGCTGGATCTGACCGTGTTTGCAAGTAAACTGCATTTCTAGGAATGTTAGTGAAATAGTCCAAGTTCAACAGCATGTGTAATGTGCATGAGGGCTAACATCTGCTAACTAGGTCAGAGTCTTGTCACGGCTACTGTATGTAAATCTGGACCGGGTCCCACTGGACTGTTCATCACATGACACCGTATGACACGCGCATGCACACATATTGGCATTTACACACCAACAGGATTATGGGTTGATGGAATCACAGACACGTATAATCTACATCTTCCATCGCTTTGCCATATTCTATTTCCTGCTGTGCTTTTTTCTTTGATGCCATCTCATCTATTTGGAGGATTTGTGGCAGCTGGTACCTTTCCCTAGTATGGGATGGTGATGTGCAAGTGCAGTATGAGGTCAATGGAGGAATTAATGGCATAAAGGCGTACACAAGTTGTCCATCAGCAATTTTTAAATTAAAGGGGCAAGATCCCATCTTTCTGTGTTTGCATTGTGTATCTTCGCGTTTTGTTAAATGTTTTCACTGTGCACCATACAAAATAACATCAGTAAAACTAATAGGTAAAATACGTATACTACACAGTACAGTGAATAGATTTAAATCACAATTTGTCTCAACCCCCTCTAATCCCCTGACAAGTGTGTAGACAGAGTTACCATATGAAGTAAATTCCTGTCACTCTGATTCCACTTTCACATTTATTTTCTCTTCCAGTTAACATTTTTAACATTTGTTGAGCTGTGTGAGATTTACAGTAGTGCTTTATTGTATCTCCCTGGTTCAAAAGAGGAATGATTATAAAGACAACTAGGTCAAATCCTCGTGGCTCTGAGTCCTTTCTCTGAAGAGCAGCAGAGATCCTTTGCGCTCATTGGTTTCGTTGATGCACAGAAATCCTGAGGCACATACATGTTAAAATGACAGGTAAAAAAAAAACCCAAACAATTATAAATATATATAATTTGATATATATAATCACTGTGTCCTAACTGTAGTGTTGAAGTGTTGTTGTGGCTGCCCTAGTTTAATCAGTACACCTTTTTATTTAAACAATTGTGTCACTTCCTGTTTGACGTCAAAAGCACCTTACACATGGGCAGTTTCTAAAAGCGGAAATGTCACCGGATTTGGAAACGGTGCTTCCAGTTTTAGCCTTCCGATGGACCTCAAAGAGGATTTAGCCTGTGTCATTTAAGACAATGATTATCTGTGGTGTGCAGCGTCTCCAGAGCTAAGCACCGGCCGACGGTTCGGCTCTCTGCATCCGCTGCATCCTGCAACAGTGCATGATGGTCATCATCTTAAATTCACTCCCCGTGATCCCGGCTTATTGAAACGCTGTGCCCTAACCCGCGATGTTCCGCCATCCCACTCAGACAGTGTTCTCTCAGAGCCACGCAGCACAAGGACATAATGACTTTCCCTGTGATTATCAGTGGGCTAAGCCATGCTGCAAGCCTCTTATTCCCCCTGCAGCTGGATCAAGTGGTAGAAGTTACCTGTGAAATCCCCTTTTGTGGTCGGAGTTTACGATGGCCAGCTCCACAGATGGGGGCGTGAGTCTGGTGCGACTGTGTTGGAGATTTTCTTTTTTGTTGCTTTAACCATATGTAAGGTAGCCTTTACATTTATAGAGCAGTCTGACAAACCTCATTTGTACTACGGAGCCACTCATCCTGCTCCGTCACTGTTCCCTTGCGATCAAATTATCAATCTCTATCTCGAGTACCTCAATTTGATGATAATAAATGTTGAACACTGGCCAAGGCTTATTTGTAGAGATACTTGTTGCCTATTTATTGCTGGTTTTCCAACTGACAGAGCAGTCAGTGCATATGGTATATTATTTTGTGTGCTTAAATGATGAGGGGTCTCGACATGCAGACAGATGAGGTCTATTACATCTCTTCTTGCTGTCACCTCATGCTGTTGGAAAAATAATTAACATAATTGACATTTCGTGTCAGATCATTTGTAAAATCGGTTACGGTTTTGTGTATTTCCTATGCTGAGGTCATCATCTGTTCTTCACTCAGGAAGCTGTGTTTTCTTCTTTGATGTCTTCACAAACCCAGAGCAATTGTGTGTCGCTAATTGTGTACCTAAACCTGTAAGCCAGGGGTATTACAATTAATTATAATAGAAAAAATATATATACTGTATATTATTTGAGTATCGTGATATGGTGGTTTCACCAAAAAAAGACGCAGCCTGAGTGCTTCAAGATAAAATACCACACTCTTCAATAACGATTGGAAAGAAAGTCTTCTTAAACTGCTGACACTATTTCACTCTCCTTCTTAGCTTCTGGCAAAAACTTTGAATATATGCCAAATCTGTTAATGGAAAATTCATTAGTGAAAATGAATCGACCATCAGACTTGTATCTTGAATTTTGTGTGTGTGACTGGTTTCCGTGTTGGAACCATCACATGGTTATGTGAACCAAAGATTGATTAAACCATGATGCCATAAACGGAGCCACACAAGCCCAAACAGCAATATTTCTGGAAGTGTTTACTCTATCTTTACACTTGGACTTTGGACTTCATTGTTTGGGTATCACTGCCCCTGCGCTCTAATTCAAAACCTCGGTTCAATGTGTTGCTGGGCGGGTGGCCGACCCCAGAAGCAAAGACACAAATGTGGTTCACAGTTTGGTTCTAGAATGTCCTCTCTGAAGATGACTCTGTGATAGCTGTGTGTGACATGGATTGAGTGTGTGAGCTCTATCTAAAATGAATCACCATTATTTCCTTTTTCGTTTTGGCTGAATTATAAGTCCGATTGCTCTCATGGTGTGGGAGCCTTAAATGAGATCCAGTTTTACTCTGTTAAAGCTTATAATCCATGGTTTTCCCAAATATGTGATTGTAAATCCTAGAACCAATTTACATTGCCAAAAACGTAATAAAAAAAAGTTGCATCTTCCAAGCAATTCAAATTATGTAGTGGCCTAATTTGCTGTTATTTTGTGATTGTCTTCAAGCTCAATTATCTACATCCACCATATTACTTGATGTTCTGCCAACAGGCAGTGCCATATTTGTTCTGCAATTTTCGTAGGTTTGACAGTGTGGTTGTAGTTATTGTTATAGTAATATGTCTAACCGTCATTGCTTTGCTCATTAACACCAAGTGCGCTGCCGGGCTAGCTAGGGGTTATCCTGCCTGCCTGAGGATATACAATATGGTTTTCACATGAACGTGCAAAGTGAATTTGACTGACATTTGACTGACATTTGACTGTTTATGACAAAAGGGTGTATAGGTGGGTGTGTGTGAGAGAGAGTGACAGTGCTGCACACTGCCCCTTAATGAACGGCACATAACACTAAATAAGAAATTGTTTATCTTGTGTAGATCAAAATGTCTTCAAATTAAATAATTGTGTGCAATATTACAAAAAGTAGATATTTAAAGGAAATCATTCAGTCTGTTCTTTTCCATATGTGAACTATGTAATTTAAAAACATATATATATATGATGTATCAAAAACAAACCTTTAGTGCTTGTACGTGCGTGTGAAAGTGATGTTTAAAACAAAGTATTCTGTGCGGAAACATTTGGTTGGAAATATAGTTGACGGAGAATACAGGGGCGCTGCTCACCCCCCATATCTTGCTCTGGTTACACACAGTAACGTGTCAAATTTAAACCGTGTATTTTTTCTAAGATACTACTGTGTTGTGGTTCCGCAGGTGATGGCGTTCCAAAGGAAAACAGCCCCTTTATCAACAACACAGAAAATGACAAAGGCAACAGCTACGATGGCACCAACATGGCTCTCTTTGAGGTAACCGTCCAGCAGTTTTCATCACCCTCAGCTTGACACAGCCCATAGACCCCTTTCACCGTTACACTATGTGCTAAAGCACCAGTGTATGTTGTGCTTCAATAAACGAAGGGCACACAAGGAGGTGAAAGTGCCAATCTACCATGAGCACAACAAAGTTGTCACAGATCAAATCAGTCACAGAGTTTATTTGCCCTGAAAAACAGTGCATTCCTCCAAGTTGGGTTCAGCTGAAACCTTGCCAGTTATTTTGTTTGGCCGTTCTGCAGACCTTGCTGCCCTGTGGTCACTGGCCCTTGTGTAGAATCAATAAGGCCACTTTGGCCTCCGTTTTCTCCATTATGCATGAAGCTGATCCAGCTGGCCTCGTGCTATTCTGAGATCCTTTGAACTGTTGGTAAAGTAAATATTGCTCTTTTCATTTTCATCCCTGGGAATTGCCTTCTGAAAACGATGGTAGCTATCCTAAGCCTAAAGGGCAAATTAAAGGTGCAAAATATATATATTTTTAAATTTGATATACCCTTTATTGTTGTTGCCATACACATTTTGTTCAAGTAAGATGAAGATGAAGGAATCTGCGTAAGTTTAAAAATGGTTTAAACCAAAAATCCAATGGTCAGACGCTGCAGTCGGTTGTTCATCATCATTAAAAAATATATTTTCCGTATTGCAGGAGGAAATGGACAGCAACCCCATGGTGTCATCTCTCCTCAATAAACTGGCAAACTACACCAATCTCACCCAGGGGGCCCAGGAGCATGAGGAGGCCGATGATGAGGAGGGGGCCAAGAAGAAGGCTATTAAGGTACTGCGGTGAGCCTTGTTTCCTATGATGCGTGCGTCACAGCTGCGAGCGCAATGGTGTTGTGTGTCGATTATAGGCACTTTGGGTTTGTTTGAGTTTACCAGTTGCCGTGTTTTGACCTAATGAGGTAGCCCTTTTTGTTTGAGTTGCTATTTAACAGGAACACCTTATGAATATGTCCTTGTTCACTATTTATGCTTTATATTGTCAGTCTCATCAGGGATGGCCAAAAACACAGCAATAATAGAAATTATTATTTTAATTTTTTTCCCTCTATAGTATGTGTTGCTTTGGCCTTCGTACAGGAAGTGTTTGACAAATATTCAGTCAGACACCGATACCTAATAACACCAAAGATTTCGTTTTGCAAAAATCAATATGGCAATATTTATTAAACATGAGGTAGAGCTCAAATGCTTTGCACTTTAGTGGTTCAAAGCAGAAATTTAAATGTGATACGGGTCAGTTTTTCCTTTAAATAATGCTTATATTACCAATGGAAGAATATGAGTGACGATGACAGTGTGACAATTTACCCGTATGTAGTTTACCTGTAATACGTATATATATGGCCCATTGATCCTGTCGGTTGGGTGAGAAAACAGGGGTTAAAGTTCAAAACTGACTAAGAAATAAAACGCTAGCAGTCCCACATCTACTAACTTTCAAATTTGTCCCACAGACCAGTTGTACTGTTGTAGTGGCTCTTTGGATGCTCATGTTTCACTTTTCTTAGAAAAGGGAAAATTAAAAGTAGTCACAGTGCTGCCATGCGGCATATAGATGCTTCTCTAACCACAGCTTCAGTCCCATGCCAGTTGCGCCATCCTGTCCCTTGAATGGAAATGGGCCATGGGTACCTCCCATCGGCTTGTGGGAACCCCATGTTCAAGTTGTTCAGCTGTTGTCGCCCCTCTTTGTCCGGACCAGTGGGACTAGGGTCGCACATTTGGAGATTAATGGCTTACAAGGTAGCTGCTTGCCAATCCTGAGGTGATTGATTTACCATCTTTTATTTCCTTTCCGTCAGAAGAGGTTTTTATCGCCACGCTGCCTGTTGCTGTGTACATGCCGTTGCGAAACTACGTTTTCTTGTCAGGAATGCTATCTTTTGGAATGGAAGGATTTTCAACATCTTTGTTTGTGGTTACTGGGTAGAATAAAGTGGTTGAGTTAAATGATTCTGCTGTCTTACAACTGTTTACATATTTAACATATAACGGTTTATATCAAAGTGGTTTTGAAGCATGATTTTATTTATTTTTTAGCTTTTGCTTTGCAAACTGAGCGTTTCGATGTTAAAACTACTGAACAGATTTACCCATGTAAAACCACAGCTAGTAGAGAGAAGCATCTGTAGCTTTATATTTTATGTTCGATTTCATGTTTTTTTAAGTAATCCTAAATACCAGTTTGATCAGAGTGTTCATTTTATTTTTGTCTGGAAGAATTTGACCGAATTGACACGGACCTAACCCCCCCCACCCCACCCTCCTCTATAGAGCCCGCAGATGGGGACCTTCATGGGTGTCTACCTCCCCTGCCTCCAGAATATTCTGGGGGTCATCCTGTTCCTGCGCCTTACCTGGATTGTCGGCACCGCCGGCATCTTAGAGTCCCTGGCTATTGTCGTCCTGTGCTGCTCTTGTGTGAGTACTCACTAATTGTGACCTACATGACTCGCTTGATCTAAGTAGTAGAAGTATTTTATTATTCTTTGTTTGATAGCTTTAAAGCAAAAATGAAACATGTGTGTCTGCCCTTTACTATTCCGCCTGTGTGTTATGTTTTGCTAAATGATGGAAAATTACTAACCGAAAGAAGCTGGTCTGACTCCCTCCGCGGGTATTATTTGCCCCTTTTATTAAAGGATTTAGAGTTTAAGTCATTAGACTAATGACGTGCAAGCTTATGTAAGAGTGAATTTAATGTACATACCCAGCTCTTTAATGCATTATATATGAGCACGGGAGTGAATATAAAGTGCGCGCTTGAGGGTTTTTCGCAGCTTCTTGGACTTTTAATGGCAGCCGGATTCAAATGTTGGATTGAAAGCAGTAATTATTGACCGGGGAAAAGTTGACTCACTGGTCACTGATCCCTCCTATACTTAGCCACAGTGACTCTCCATTTCCTATACACTCCTGGCCCCTAATGGCACCTGGCAGCTTGACGTGTAATCCCTCCATCTGCAAAGTGTCAGGAACGTTGCAGCATGCACACCCACAAAGAGGGCTATATTTGCCAATCCCACGGCAGACAATGGATTACTTCAGCTCAATCAGGGAAAGTACAAACCTCTCGGTACTGGTTCAGAGGAAAGGGTTTTCGCTTCGTGATGGAATGCTCGATGGGTACAAAATGACCAGTTTGACCGAAGAATGCCGCATTTCAGCCAAGAATCCAACTTGAACTTGATTTGCTACTGATCTAACAGACTCGCGGCTTAATTTGCCAAGTCAAATTCATTTATTTGGATTTTTATTCATTCGAAATTCCTTCATTACACATTTTTCAACATGTTTTTTTAATATGATCAGAAGTAAAATGGAACCCAGTGCACTGTGTCTGTAATGCCACGAATCAGATCAGGTTTCATGAACTGGTTGCCTAGAAAGATGGAAACTCCATTTCATTACAGTCTGGTTGAAGCGTGTTAGCGGGGTTTTACCGACCACTGCATCAGTGTTGTTACATAACAAGCGAGTCAAGCTCAGTCCAACAGATTAATGTTCATTTTCACCGCTTAGGCCACATCTGACTTCAGCCATCTGCTTCCAGGTCATATATTGTGTGCTCCAGACCCAGCACCAAGAACACCCCCCCCCCATATCTGCGTTTTTTGATTTTTTTTTGCCGTTTAATATTATTTTATGATTCACTGCTCATTTAGTAATTTCTCTGCATTCTCTGCCGGAGAACGAGGTTGCAAAATGTTTCTTCCCATATGTGAAATCATTCGCTTGTCCACTAAGTTCTCCCATATATCTGCGATAAATCCCAGTTTCATTATTTTCCATTGAGCCAATGCAGCATTTTGAGCCTTTACCACACTTGTTTGGTGGCACGGGATGTCCACAGTCCAATTGCATGCATTGTAAATCGTCGCACATAATGCTTCTCAACCTATTACCGCGGCTTGAGACTGAGTGGCATACACTTACAGGGGAAGGATGAGACACGAGACGGGCCGAGGAGAGTCGGATATGCAACTGTGGAAAGGCAGCCGCTGGATACCATTTTGTTTGCTGCAAAATTGGAACCATTATGATGTGACATTTAACTAACAAAAGAAAGATCAAAATTAAGCACTTCACTTTGAGATGCACATCATCCCTCTGTTACATTGCCTGTGGTGTAAGACCTTTCATGGCAAACCACATTTATGCAAAAGAAGAAGCTGCAACACAAAAAAATAAAGTATTGCGTGTATGAAACAATGGACATTTTAATAGTTTCATCATTAAATGAAATTAAATGATCTTTGATTTACTGGCGCTCAAGTCCAAACCACCATGTACAGCAGCTGCTTAGGGTTTCAGTGGAAGCAGGAGGTAAAACTGTCAGGTAATTGGCTTTACTCCAGCTGGTCTGACACTTTAAACCGGATGCCCAGCAAAGAGCACCATGGTCTATCTCTGTGGTGTCCTTGGCCATTACTCCCCTCTTCACCTTCCTATTCTTTCCTTTGTTCTTGGCCCTTACAGAGTCATGCTTTTTCCTTTTCCCCCTCCCTCTTTTCTGTCAGCCCTTTTCTTGTTCTGGTCTTACTCTCTTTTCACTTCTGTGTTTTCCTTATCTTTTAACACTGTCCAATAATTAGCACAAGACATAGTTTCACAGGCAAAATTGCTAGATTGACCTCTACTAAGATTTTTGATGTCCTTTGATGTTTGGTTGTCCTACATGAAATAAATTATTCCTGTCGAGCTGCAGGAGCGGGTGACATTGACACGACAATTCCTTTTTTAATAATACTCTCAGAATATTATTGAATACTCAAAAATATATAAATGTTATAAAAAAAAAACAACTCAAATTTCAAGAAGTATCATAAACCAACTGATTTTGTTGTCTCCCCACAGACACTGCTGACAGCTATATCCATGAGTGCAATTGCTACGAATGGTGTCGTGCCAGGTAGGATGCTTTGCTGCTTAGATGCAAGCTTTATTTACTTTCATAAATTGAAGCAGTATATTTCAGTGGCTGAAATGCTGCATATGTATGTTGGATAACTATTTCCCAGTTTTCAATACTGTTTGTGTGTGTGATAAAATGTAAAATGTTTTTTATTTTGACCTATACATAAAAAAAAAGGCATCTGTGAAGGCATTATAAAATCCAGACCCTTCTTTTACTTAAAAATGCATTTTCCAATTTTTTGGTTTGTTTTTTTTTCCCCTCAGCCGGAGGCTCATACTACATGATTTCCAGATCTCTTGGCCCAGAGTTTGGGGGTGCTGTCGGTCTCTGTTTCTACCTGGGGACCACGTTTGCTGGCTCAATGTACATCCTGGGTACTATAGAGATTCTTCTGGCAAGTGAACCCTGTTTGCGCTCTGATTTTACCACTGTATGGTTGTTATCCCCCATCTGTTTTCACTGTTCAGTTCTTGTGACCCGCTTAGATCCCATGCTATTTGCCCAGATACCCCAAAAAATGACGTAAAAACAACAACCCTGTCTTCTTCACGAAGGTCACAATGGATTGTGTGTTGTTTATTTATCTCTTATTTTTGTCCTGTCTGTCCGCTGGCATTACAGACCTACATTGTGCCTAAAGCAGCCATCTTTGTGGCAGAGAAAAAGGAGGACCAGGTGGATGCCCTGCTGAATAACATGCGCGTTTATGGCACGTGTTGCCTAGCACTAATGTCTGTGGTCGTCTTTGTTGGAGTGAAATATGTCAACAAACTAGCCTTAGTCTTCCTGGCCTGTGTCATTCTTTCAATCCTCGCCATCTATGCTGGAGTCATCAAGACCATCTTTGAGCCACCAGACTTTCCGTGAGTCCAGTTTATCATATATCCACCAGTGTTGTATGAATTGAGCCATATTATTATTTGATATGATATATAAGAGTCAATAAATGTAAACGTATGTTTTATCATTTAAATGGTTCATAAATTGTATATGCATATCAAATAGTAAATCGTGACACTACAAATACCAAAGACAGTATAATTTGCCTAACCTTTTTTCCTCCACACAGTGTTTGCATGTTGGGAAATCGCACTTTGATGAACCAGAACTTCGACAAGTGTCTTAAGACGGAAGATATAGACAACGAGACGGTCACCACCAAGCTGTGGACGCTGTTCTGTGACGGACCTGAGCTCAACGCCACATGCAATGACTATTTTACCAACAACAATGTTACCCTGGTGCAGGGCATTCCCGGGCTGACCAGCGGAGTCATTTCAGGTTGGAACTCCTTGCAAATCTCCTCAACATATTTTAAAAACTTAAATAAAAAATAAAAAATAAAAAGCCCAAATAAAATTTGATATTACAACAATCATCAGACAAACAATTGCGCAAAATATTTGTTAAACACTTAGCCCTTTACACAATTGATACAATCGAGACCGGAATTTCTATAATTAAATACAATGCAGATTCAGAACGTTCTCCTCCTGTTATGTAACTGTGGGCCATGCTGAACTAGTTTCACTACAAATCGTCCATGGAATGGAAATGCATTCTTGTCATATTTTCAGAGGCAGGGGGGATTAGTGTCTGCATGTTGTAAGTGATTTCAAATATGACCTTTTTTTTTAACTCTTATCTAGTTCCTCCCATTTTCATTTGCTTTTTTTCCTTCTTTTTATATTTCCTTGCTTTTTGATTGAGATGGGTTTTTACGTGCCTGGTTTTGGAAGCAGCTGTACTTTCCCTCCCTGTCTAATGCTGTCTTTTCTGAATTAGCAGTCTTCGCTAAGCACCGGGCCTTCATTTGCAGTTTCACTTGGCTCCAGGGCTATGGAATGCAGGACTCTGTGGATCAATTACTTAATGTTGATTTTATAAAGCCCATTACTGTGATTTAACACATTTCGCTCTCATGATGGTTTTGATTGCCAACACGTTTTCTATTTATTGGGGGTATTATATTATTTATCTTTTGATACAGCATAAGTAGCATTGAATTGATTTTTCTTTCAAATGAATTGCGTCTTTAAAAAATGATTTTATGATTATTTGCTGACAGTTTAGACACTGGTCTCTCTTAAGGCCACATGTTCTATGGTGTGGATTGCATAGTGCTTTTGTACTTTGGTTTGGAGTCTACATCACTTTATTTCTGTCTCTCTTGTAGAAAACATGTGGTCAGACTATGGTCCTCTGGGCATGTTGGTAGAAAACAAGAAGCTGGAGTCTCTCGGGGGAAGCGACCCTGCCCAAGACACCTACATGCCATATGTATTTAACGATATCAGCACCTTCTTCACACTGCTGGTTGGCATCTACTTCCCCTCTGTCACCGGTAAGACGGATAAAAGCAACAGACACACACTGCCACGTGTCCTTTTGTGTCCCACGGTTAGCGTCAGAATTGCTCTGCACGCAGCTTTGTGTTCTTTGCCGTGTTTCATTTCCCGCTGTGACCACTCCTTCCAGGCATCATGGCTGGTTCCAACCGATCAGGTGACCTGAGGGATGCCCAGAAGTCCATCCCCGTTGGGACCATCCTGGCTATTGTTACCACCTCTTTTATCTGTATCCTTAAACCTTTTATGAAACACTGACACGAGAACATATATTCAAATGTCGAGGACAGTTGCTCTATAAAATGTTAATATAGCTTACAGATCGTAGTATTAGAATAGTATATTGGTACATTTCCCTCCAGAGCTTTTTATGAACAACAAATGCTTCCATGTGCCTATTAAATAGTTGTTATCCTTTTTGTATACTGTAAGCAGCTTTGGTCGCCTAGAAAAGTGCTATTTAACTGGGATGTATTATTACTATTAATAATACTACATAGTATCACTCCGAGTTTATCTTGGACCAGTTTACTCTCCTGAACAGTGCTTTGCAGACGTCACCTGTGTGGTTCTCTTTGGTGGCTGCATTGAAGGTGTTTTGCTTCGAGACAAGTAAGTTTTCACAAGTACTGAGCACGCACTGTGCGCCACCTGCAGAATGAAAACGTTGTCATGAATATGTTTTTATATTGGAATTGATGGAGAAGGAACACAATTTGCATTGCGTAGGCCTTGGTCTTAATGTTCCCTCTTTCCTCTTTTAGTATCTTCATACGGAGTTTATACAAATGTCAAAGTAACAAAAATAGCCCCAAAAAAAATAGAAAAAGACAGGTGAAATAGAAATTATGTCAATTATATTGTCCGGATATTTACATCCCCCTTGTATGAGATTTTCAATACATTTCCTGTCCTGACTTTGCCTTTATAACCTCCTCCAACCTCTCTGGTTTTCCCCTGAGCAGATTTATGTACAGTATGTACTGTATGTATATAATTATACCCATCTCTTCACGGGTGTACTTGTTCTAAATTTACCAGATTGATGTCTGGAGAGTGGAAAGGCCCTGGCAAGCCTTTAACCTAATTATTTTTTAACCATTCCTGAGTTGACTTTGCTTCTTACTTGAAATTGTTTATCATTTACTCCATTTGCCTCTAAGTATTTCTCAGGCCCCCTGCCGTTCGTTTGGGATTCTTATAGAGCTCTTTCAAGGAAATTGCCTTTTGCATTTCTTGGTAGCGTCTTGGCACAGGTGTACCTAAATGCTTTGAGGCTTTGTGAAGGTTTGCTAGTGTCATTTTGAAACCTCCTTAAAACAGTTAACTTTAATCCCATTGCTGTGATTGCTCTCTGCAGACATCTTTTTAGTTTCTTCATGCGATTGGCACTCGATTAGATCTTGTCATGTGACCATTTGAAAATGTGTTAAAAATCACTTGATATCATCGCATGAAACAGTACCGTGTATTTAACACATTTGATTGTCTTTGTATTGCAGATTTGGTGACTCGGTGAAAGGAAACCTTGTCATAGGCACATTATCGTGGCCATCACCCTGGGTTATTGTAATCGGCTCGTTCTTCTCCTGCTGCGGGGCGGGGCTTCAGAGTTTGACAGGCGCCCCACGCCTGCTGCAGGCCATCGCACGAGATGGCATTGTACCGTTCCTGCAGGTCAGACACACAGTCATCTCACATGCCGTCAAAGCACTCAATCGTCCACGTATGCCCGTCCTTTCCATCCTCCCACAGTCGCACCTTGACCGTGTGTGTTTGTGTGTTAGGTATTTGGTCACGGGAAATCTAACGGAGAACCGACCTGGGCTCTGCTCCTGACTGCTGGGATCTGTGAGATCGGAATCCTCATCGCCTCACTGGATGCCGTGGCGCCTATCCTCTCCATGTCAGTACATGTCCGCATTGTGATTTTAGATAACAACCAGATCAACTCTACAATGGCTTTTGTGTTTCACTGTCCAAACCCCTTACAGTAGTCATATGTTGAGATTTAAATTAGTTAAAATGATTTGGCTTATTTTCCTCCTCTCATAGGTTTTTCCTCATGTGCTACCTGTTTGTCAACCTGGCCTGTGCTGTTCAGACCCTGCTGAGAACACCAAACTGGAGACCCCGTTTCAAATACTACCACTGGTGGGTGAATAAATATCTCTATGTCATTTTACTGAAAGAAAAGTCTCTGAGGTTAATTTTACAGATTCAAAATTCAGCAGTCGTAATATTGCCAGGGATACAACCACCGCAAACATATGTGTTAAATGTGGTTTGTGACATGATGACTTTTTTTGAAATTGCTGGGGGGAAAAAAAAGTCTGTATTATAATTAGCAGTGGCTTTCATAGTGTTGGTCATCGTTAAATGTGCAGACAACCTGAAAGTGTCCATCTTAATGAATGGATGTTTATGGAAAGTGTGGTCTTGCCTACAGGGCTCTGTCCTTCCTGGGAATGAGCTTGTGCCTTGCTCTCATGTTCATCTCCTCCTGGTATTACGCTATTGTCGCCATGGCTATCGCTGGGTGCATCTACAAATATATTGAGTACAGAGGGTAAGGAAGGACTTTGTGCACGTTCTTTTCATTGATTCAAACATTGTTCGAGGCTATTCGAAGGAATCATTTAGTGATGACAATAATTTGCATTGTTTAAATACAGGATACAATATATGTTTAGATGCCTGCTTTGATCAGATGCCTTGACGTGTGTGAAACTGAATAAGTTGGTGAATATTTGTATTACCAAGCATGCATTTGGACCCTCCTCTGTGTTTTGGAAACCCTTTTTTTTTTTTTATAACTGAGGCTGTGGCACAGCTTTTAGCTATTTAATGAATGAATTATATTATTTTCAATATTTTGGAAGAGACTGTGTGTTGAAACTTTACCTCAAACAGTTCAGCTCAGCCTGTTCAAATCCCATTCACAACCATTACTGTCAATGACATTATGTGTGTCTGGGTTCACATTTTTGCTTCTTTATTTCATGGTCAATCGTGTGTGTGTGTGTGCTCTAGGGCGGAGAAGGAATGGGGTGACGGCATCCGCGGCCTGTCTCTTAACGCTGCGCGCTATGCCCTCATTCGCCTTGAAGAGGCTCCACCGCACACAAAGAACTGGAGGTACTGTATATTGTGTGTGAGCGAGGGCGCGTTTCAGGCGGATTTGGTTACAGCTGACACAGTGCCACCTGCCACCAAGAGAGACCAGAATAGACACAGAGGGTGAATGAGATTAATCTCCCGGTCCCCTACCTAATCTCACAAAAAAGGTTGCTAAGCCCTCTCGCTGTGCCGATGCACACCCTGACCGACCCTGCAGACGGCCTGTCCATAAACCAAACCATTTTCCCAGAATCCTTAACGCTCTAATGTTCGGTGTTTGTATGTGATGTTTCCAGACATGCAGATATTTTTTGTCATCAAACATACGCGTCTCCTTCGCCTCTGTTTTAAAGCTGGGCTGGCTGTGTGTGTTGACACGAGACAATATTAATTTGAATACATTTGTCAAGCAAGTTTAGGAAAACACAACCTTACAAAGAAAAGGAATCTGAATTTGCTCCCCCTCTGTCTTTTTTCCATGGACGTATAGGCCTCAGTTGTTGGTGCTCCTGAACGTGGACTCGGACCAAGGAGTCAAACACCCTCGTCTGCTGTCCCTCACCACGCAGCTGAAGGCGGGGAAAGGACTGACCATAGTGGGGAATGTTTTAGAGGGGACGTACCTCACGAAAGATGCAGAGGCCAAGAAGGCTGAGCAGGTAAAGCCCAAAGCCACACAACGGCGAGCCAAATCGTGCGCACATGGAAAAAGCAAATGCAGGTAAAAATGCATGTATATCGTCATTCGTGCAGATTGTGCACTCCTCGTACAAGGACCCTGTTCTTGGAATTAAGATGGAATTATTATTGTCACAGATGCTGATAAAATATTGCATGTGTTTAGTGCTGCCTCTTTTATTATATTTCCCTCTATGGCCAAATTGCATCCTCAGAACTGGTTCATTGATGTGTTCATTGACCTCAACGTTGAGGTCAATCGTGTTTTGTCAATCAAGATTTGTAGTTAGGACAATCATTTTACACCCACACTGCAGCGTTTTGCAGAACTCTGCCATCTACTGGCCAAAACCTGATTTGTCAGTGTCCTCGAAAGCATTTATTTTATTAATCATTACATTTTCAGGGAAAGTCGTCATATATGGAAGCTGAATTTCAGATGATACATGTTGCCGTATTTATGGCGGATGTTCAGGACCATCAGTATAAATCAATGATAAGGTGGCGGGATGTCATTTTCGAGCAAGGACTGAAGGCCAGCCGAACGTTTGGAAGCAAATAACAGAATCCTTTTCCCTTTCTCTTGTCTTCGATTCTCTCTCTTCCTTTATCCAGAACATCAAGTCGGCCATGTCAGCTGAGCGGACCAAGGGTTTCTGTCATGTTGTGGTGTCCTCAAATGTCCGAGATGGATTCTCCCACCTCATCCAGTCTGCAGGCCTCGGAGGCATGAAGCACAACACGGTCTTAATGGCCTGGCCTGGGAGCTGGAGGCAGTCCAATGACCCTCAGTCGTGGAAGAATTTCATAGGTAGTGACAGTTCAGGATGAATGACAGGAGAGATATGAAGAATCTGAAGACTGTGGACATAAAATGCAATATCAGAATTATTTTAGATTGCAGCACAGTGAAGTAATGATAATATAGCTGCAAATGTGACTTAATATCCCATAGACAGCACGCGGGGATAAACAGGCAATAAACACACTCTCTCTCTCTCTCCTCTCCTCTCATCCATCCATCCATCCATCCATCCATCCATCCATCCATCCAGAGACGATAAGAGAGACCACAGCCGCCCATCAGGCCTTACTTGTGGCTAAGAACGTGGACAGTTTCCCCACCAACCTGGAACGCCTGGGGGAGGGCACCATCGACGTGTGGTGGGTGGTGCATGACGGAGGCATGCTGATGCTGCTGCCCTTCCTGCTGCGACAGCACAAGGTTGGTAATTTTTCCGTATTTATCTCTCATACAGCCTTAAACGCTAAAATATTTTTCAGGCATTCACTCTTTCATACACTACCGCCTTTTCTTTTGCCTTTCCCCATCCACAATTATCAGTGAATCCAAGTGCGACTTATGGAGTGACTGTTGTTTTTTCCCCATCAATAACACCTCCCCCTGTCCTCCCATCAGGTGTGGAGGAAATGCAAGATGCGCATCTTCACCGTGGCCCAGATGGATGACAACAGCATCCAAATGAAGAAAGATCTTCAGATGTTTCTTTACCACTTGCGATTGGATGCCGAGGTGGAAGTGGTGGAGATGGTGAGTTTAAAGGGGAAAAACAATGTTCAGGAGTCGTTGCTCATTTCTCCCACTTGTTTTTCAGCCTTATTAATCATTCGTTTTATATCCTGGTTCAGATGCTGTAGAGTAGCCAAACCATTACCTTTGATTTGAATATTTGAATGCATTCGTAAGTGTATTCTTCATTCATTCATCCGGACGTGGCTCATTCTGTCTTTGCAGCACGATAATGACATCTCAGCTTTTACCTACGAGAAGACGCTGGTGATGGAGCAAAGGTCTCAGATGCTGAAACAGATGCAGCTGTCTAGGACTGAGAGGGAGAGAGAGGTAATGCTCACTCGATGCAGCGGATCACAATCCGGCACTCAGTCCTTCTGCCCCAACTATCCGTAGCGATGTTCAAATTCCACATAAGAGGATTATGCCCTTTTCTTATATTAGGTTAATATTAGATCTAATATTAGATTGGAATATTATGAGCTCATTTATTGTTACTGAATATCGTTGGCATTTTTCTCAGTGTATGTCTACCTGCACAGTGATCGCTAACCTGCTGTATGTATAACTTTATGTCAGTAGTATGATTCTATGACTAACAGACCACATATTTAAGTAGCTTAGGTACCATAGTGTAACCTGGCCAACTGCTGCCATCTGACAACTGGCCCCTTTCCCTGTTCATCCGCCACCGTCTCTCTCTCTGGGCCGGGCCTTGCCGCTCAGATTCAGAGTATCACGGATGAGTCGCGTAGTTCAATCCGGAGGAAGAACCCGGGCTCTGCCAAGAGCCCGAGCCTCAGCCGGCAGTCCTCAGCGGTGGAGGACACTCAGGAGGACGAGGTAGACGATTTTGTCACCCCACTGTCCCTCACTGTTTAGACCCACCGGCCCATCTTCACAAAGCTGCATTATTTTGGCTACAGTTATTGCACGTGGTTTGGAAAGTGTGGGTACTTCAAACCACTGGAATAGATAAATATCCAAATTTGGTATTTGCCCTAGTTAATTGGGTTGGTCATTTTTAATTGTGGCCTTTACTGTAGGTTCAGCTCATGGCTTTACCATGTAGCTGCTTTTAGTCCATTGTACAAAATGAGAATTACAACGGTTGCATCAGCATTGGTGCCTTATTTAGCACAGGACTAGCAGCCAGTGACTATTATCAAGGTAAAACAACTCAGGAGTAGCCCAGAGACAGAAGATGATTCATGGATCACAGATGGTATCCACTTTGTACATCTGACTTTCAAATAGCCCAATAGTAGTGTATACATGCTGTATAGTCATTGACACCTGCTTTGTGAACATCAGCCTGCAGTCCACGATCCCACCTCATCCCCACTTCCCCCCAAAAATAGAAGTGGAGCGAGTGGACAGTAATAATTATATAATACTATATTATTATAATTTTTTTTGTTTTCCTTCAACCGTATTCTCCAACGCATCCATTAGCATGACTCCCCCACCCTCCATGTCCATCGCACCATTAACGACCTAAAACTTGACATCGACCAGTCGCCGGCACCTGAAATCACTGCCGATAATTACACTCCGCTCTCACGGCTGCTGATTAACAAGAATAACAGACGCAGAATTAAAAGGCTATTTTACCAGGTGGTAACAGCAGATTGCAGGCAGCCGTGGTGGTCGGATCACGGATGGCACGGTCTGCGAGCATTTACGGTCATCAGGAAGTAATAAATATGGTATAGTAAGTCTAACTAACACAGCCTTTGATTTAGAAGGGTATTATGATTTTATTGCGTGCCTTTATGTCTTTATGACCTTAATTAAATCATGTATTCTCGTCATTTGTCATCAGCAGTGGTTTTATAGTTGTGGACGTTGGATTATTCAAATACTGTTGTATGACAGTTCTACCCCATTGTGCTGTGCTGTATTATTTTTGATACTATTTTCACATTGTAGGCTTGCATGCATGCTTTATATTTGTTTGAATAACACAGGTTTTGGCTGATATTACGCTACAACATCACCAGCATCACTGCTCACTTCATCAGTCACCCATGTGTTGTGTTCAACCTTTTTCAAGCTTGAGTATGTTGTATTGTGATTCCCTGTGTTTGTTACAGCTCCCATGTGTGGTCTTATGATTGTTGCACAGGTTTTTATTGTTTATTATACTCCAGTACGGCGATGTTATTGTTGTTGGCCTCCTTGCAGCTTCCTCTATCTTTATTTCTATTTCTGTCTATTTATCCCTTTCTCTGGTCTCTGTGATGACTCTCAAGTCTCTTCACCGGTTTGTCCTCCTCCTGCTTTTCGCCAGCACCAGTTCTACCACCTTGCCTGACGTTCCTCCTCCTGCATCACTTCTGCCTCCTAAATCATCTTCTGCTCATAGTTCCCATTTCCCCGGTTGAGTTTCTCTTTGCCTCCGTTCCAGGCTCAGCTCATCCATGACCGAAACACTGCGTCTCACGCCGCGATAAATGACAAGGCCGAGACTGGGCCCGAGCGGGTGCACATGACCTGGACCAAAGAAAAGCTGTTCATGGAGCGCAATCGTAACCGAGAGTGCAACGCCAACGTGGCTGTGCGCGACCTGTTCAACATGAAACCGTAAGTATTCTTAATCTTACTCTCAAAGAAAAAATTATTAAAAATGTCTAAACATTTGTAACTAAGTGCTAAAACGTTAAGAAAGTGAGAGATTCGCCCGGCAGACGTGGAACTAATACTAATACATTCTAATACATTCCCAAAATGGAGGAGTGTCTGAAGAATGCTGTAAAGGTGGTGATATGTAACCTGATGCAATGATGCATGTGCCTCGTGAGACGTTTGCACCATTATGATTCTACTTTTCTTTTTTTTTTTTGGATGTATAAACAATTTCATAAAACAAAATTTGAAGGATGGTGCCAAGGCCTCGGTGTAAGGGCGCAGTGTGTTGTCTTTGTGTTAGCCATCAGCCGGAAATCATCAGCCAGCCGGTGAAATGTGATGATTGCGTGCATGGCGCGCGCATTCAGGCTGCGTTTGGGGTGTGCGCGCGCATGTGTGTGCACTTTCCGCCATTTCAGTCTTGGCGCATGTCCGGACGCACACTAACGTTTCACCATCCCGGATTGTCCAAACTATCGGTGGCCGGACTTCACCACTTGCCCCTGTCCATTTGTTTTAGCTGATGACGTTTGCCATTCCAATCAGTACACTAAAAGGCAGGACAGGAAGAACTAGAGGCACAATTTTCCCACAACGCCTCTCGAGCTTCATGTCGCCCTGTTGGTTTTACCTTTGGGTGTTGCCACCACGTGTTTGGGACGGTCGGAGGCACGCAAGTGTGGTGCAGTGAGCTGATGCATCTGAGCCTGATTGTTCTGTTGTTCTGTCCCATTTTCCTCCTTCTAGAGAGTGGGAGAGTCTGTAAGTCGCATTCTCTTTGCCCTAGGCCGTGTGTGTGTGTGTGTGTGTGTGTGTGTGTGTGTGTGTGTGTGTGTGTGTGTGTGTGTGTGTGTGTGTGTGTGTGTGTGTGTGTGTGTGTGCGCGTCTGTGTGTATGCTACTGCTGCTGCTGCCTTGTACGGTGTCCCCCAGCTCATGTGGCGTACCTCTGCCTGTGTCTCCTTGTTTGTGTGTGCATGGACTCGACATTGCATGCTATGTTGATGGAAAAGCTTCCATTTATTTGCATGGACTAGTATGGCGTTGTTTACAGGAGCACGTTTTTGCTTTCCCCTTCGCCTTTAAAGTTTTCATTTCGGCCTTCCGTCAAAAAAAAAAAAAAAAAATCATTTTTTATCAGTGGAGGGGAAGGCAGAAAGGTTGTCACCTTGTATTTCCCCTTATTAAACACTGTGATCTAACATTTGTCAAGACAAAGAGGCAACATTTTAGATTAAACATAGATATGACAAATATGAAAAGGAATAAATAAGCAACTGTGCGCAACTCTCTGACAAAAACAGAGCTAATCATTGATATGGACATGATGGATAACTTACTTCCTGTTCCTTTGTCTTAGAATGTTGCCTCTTTTTCCCAAGTTCTATGTGCCTCAGTCCTCTAACATGCCTTAATTAACTTGTGTTTGACACTAACATAGAGAATTCCATTGATATATGTGATGGTGTCTTAAAATGGCGACAGTGTTTTTCTCCAAAAGTACATGTGGTTAAATTTCATTAAAAAAAAAAAAAAGTTCGATCACACCTGCTCCATTTCAAAACCGTGTAAACAAGGGATTCCTGAAAACAGGAGCTTTTTCTCAGAAAATATTTTATTACTACTGTGAATGACGCTTTGTTTTATTCAAAAAGGGTTTTGAAAGAAGCCATTGTAGTCTTTGAGATTCTTGACTTACACTGCTAAAAATCCCTCCAAGTACAAGTTAATGTCATGGCTATCCTGTTAACTAGTCTACATATTTAAATGTAGGGCTTAGTGTAGTTTGGTGAGCGACTATGTTTTTTTGACACTGCTGTTGTTTTCACTGCGAACCTCTCGTCAATCCAGGAACCAGTCCAACGTCCGGCGGATGCACACAGCGGTCAAGCTGAACGAGGTGGTGGTGAACAAGTCGCAGGGAGCCCACCTGGTGCTGCTCAACATGCCCGGACCCCCGAGGAACAGAGGAGGAGACGAAAACTGTATCCTGACTTGCTGCCGTCCCGAGTCCTTCCGCTGTGTAGTGTGATGCATTTTGACGCGGGTGATGCCGAGGTGTCACCACTGTTGCAATGACGTGATGTTGTCTTATGTAACACTCTGTGTGTGTGTGTGGTGCACCTTGACCACTGTCCTCTCAGACATGGAGTTCCTGGAGGTTCTCCTCGAGGGTCTGAACCGGGTCATGCTGGTGCGCGGCGGTGGCCGTGAAGTCATCACCATCTACTCTTAGCCCATGCACTCTTGACACCCCACGCCGCGCACAGGGGCTGTTGCCATGGATACCGGTCACCGGGCGTTCTTTGGTGGAAGAATCCTGAATTGGGTTTTTTTTTTTATTGAAGGGCGGGGTTGTTGCACGGCTGGGCCACTTGTGTTTGCGCGATGGTCTGAAAGACCT
Organism: Colistium nudipinnis; assembly: GCA_016785305.1. NCBI lineage: Eukaryota > Metazoa > Chordata > Actinopteri > Pleuronectiformes > Rhombosoleidae > Colistium > Colistium nudipinnis. Next base: position 424,465 of record JAFBJU010000850.1, read on the forward strand.
TAGGATGAAGGGAACAGTTAAAGTTGAGGCCGCTGAGTGGCCGAGAGAGAGAGCGAGCGTAGTGCGAGTCCAGGCTGGGCCACAGAACCCCTGCACATAGAGACACTTTATACTTCTCATTTAACTCTTGAAAACGTTGTTCTGTTCTGTTGCATCTTCATTTTCGTTCCCCCTTGTGTCGATGTTGTCGAGTTACTGGCACTCACTTTGTGAAGATAGGCAAAGCAGAGCGTGTGCTGTTGATATGAACGTCGTAGTCTCTAGTGTTGCCTGGTCTACGGGACTCACGCATACAACATATACAAGCTATATATTGGATTTGACAGACGTTTTAAACAAGCCAATATACACATTCTAAAAGGTAGTTAACGACCTGATAAATCTCTGTTTCAGAAATCTATGGATTCTTTTGTGAACAAATACAGTTTTTGGATCTGTTTGATCTGCATCACCATTTGTACTTACATTTCCCCCCCCCCCTTTCAAATGGCTTCTCAGAAACACAGAACGGACATGCAGTCTCTGTAGACGCTGCTAAAATAATCACGGTTGGGTGGCAGTACCAGGGCCGGCTCGTATTTGCAGTTAAAATGTCCTCGTTTTTTCCGCGGGACGAGTGGTGGATTATTGATCATCCTCTCTCAGGTGGGTGGGAGCCAGGTACTGAAATACCATTGGTCATTGGTCATCATTTCCCCAGCGCCAAACAATGCTGTTATTTTAACAGGGAAAATAGCCATAGTTAATACGCTAGGACTCTTTGTGAGCATTGTCATGCACATGTACGTTTATGGTGGCCGAAGAAGTAGGGCTCAGTTGGGAGAGATTATAGTTTCGTTTTTTTTATCCAAGGGCTGTTTGACAGCACACTTTAGCTCAATGCATTGGTAGATGGCCTAGTTGGTTCACACAATTACAATTTGAATTTGCGCTCAGAGAGGTGAAATGTAAATGCACATGCTGACACAGGTGAATTCATATTTTTACGGGGTGTCGCTGCGACGTAGCCACAGCACTGTAGACTCTGCGCTACCAGTCTCGCAGCACTTCCGTCGTGGTGTGCTCTCGCTGGGTTCTATTACAGTTACGCTTTCTCTCGGCTGAGACTATATTCATGTAGAAAAAACGCAGACGGCAAGCGGATCCATGCTATTCATTGCTCGTGTTTTTATCAAATTTTACCCAACTAAAATCCGTAGGCTTCGGGCTCCAGACTGAGCAGATCGTTGGTTATGAGCACGTGTAGGTGAAAAAAAGTGCCAAAATGACGACAAAAGAAACTGTGGAAGTACGACTGCTGCCTCCTCTGGTAGGCACATACTGTAGCTGCTGCTTTTTACAATCTTTCAACTAGAGCATAATCCATTATTATTAATAGAGCTGTTAAATCCATATTTTTTTCTTTTTTCACTCTGCTAGCTAAATACCGATTGAGGAAATGCAGCAAACAGCGTGATTTCCAGGCTATTACAAACCTGCTGCAGAAATAGTCCCTTTTAGTCCGAAGGGAAATAAAGGACAACAGGTCGGACCCTTTCACACGCGCGTACCTCCACAGTTTTTTTTTCTATATTAGCTGTGCAGTATTTTGTCAAGCAGAGCGTCACATTTTCGCCGCTCGCGGGGGAGATGTGGCCTTCTGGCCGTCAGTTATGCAGCATTTGTGTTTTGTCGTGTTTTCTTCAGCTGTTGATGTATGCCTGTGTCACTATATAGCTCTGGTCTCCGTGGCGTTTGTTACAATTTAACTGACCTTCTGTTACTCTAAGTGTAAACGTTTGATGTGATGGTTCATATGGGAGGAGGCAGGAAGAGGAGGGTATGCGCGAAGATGACAGCAGTTGTTGGGGGTTGTTGTGTGTGCCTGTGTGTGTGTGTCTGTGTTAGTGTTTGTTCCAACCCCCCAGAGAGCACAGCATGCACTACACAAGGGACTGAAGAATAGGGTAAAAGAAGGGTAAAAAAACAAGTGATTTTAATATTAATCACTCACTATATCAAGTTCAAACTATTACAGTTGCTTTTGTTCCGTTTTCTCTTATAGCCACATGCAAAACAAATACATTATTGTGCATAAATAAGTCTAATACATTTGTATAGTTTTATTATGTTTGAGAGATTGAAGGTTGTGAAGAAATAAATTATTAAACAATGCTCTTTGTTTTTAAATTGGTTACTGAGCTTAATAGCGCACGTAGCTGTACATAAACATAAACTACCTTACACAGAAGATGCTAAATGTGTCCGGAGGTCAATAGGATTGTGGGCAGCGTGTGTTTCACGGCTCTAATGTTTCGAGGTGGCGGGAGAATGTTATCTACCTCAAGTTGTCACTGAGGCTCGGCTGAAGACATTAAAACCTGTTCAGTCACATCTCTCTTTCAGGACTGATGTCACACATGGATTCATGAAAGGGAAAAAAATAAAGCCTCTGCTTTGTGAGAGGACCAGCAGAGTAGTGTGTGTGCGCGTGTGCGTCTGTGAGAGAGTGTGAGTGTGCTCCTGTGCGTGTCGTTGTGAGCCAAAGTGGTTGTGTGTGTTTCTGCTGTTGTCCGGCTATGCTGGCAGGCCTCACAGGCTGGAACGGGGAGTCACTTGTGGGCGCACGTGTAGAGGAAGGTAGCCCTGTTAATTGTATTCGTGCCTCTCAGTAATTATTAAAAGTGCTGAAATGAAAACAATGGCATGTCTGTGTCCTGATTGTCATTGCGTTGTTGCAGTGCTGTAACTAAAGAGCAGGACCTGGTTGCACTGCACATGAAGAGCTAAGATAGCATTTGTTGTGCAGATAATAACTCGGTCAAAACCAAATAAACATACTTGTTGTGTTTGTTTTGTCCATCATGAATTACGATGAACTTTTTAGATCATGGCTGGTGCCATCAAGGCAACAACTCTCCACTCCAGACCTTCTGCAGCGCTGAGAGGTGACTTACATCGTGGAGGACATGATGGCCTTGTTGTACCTTCAGGAGTTCACCTGAACATATTCCTACACAGAGTTGTATCTATTGTGCAAACTGACTGACACCACAGATTTATTCCAGTTTAGCTCAGTGGGCATCTGAGGAAAAGGGAGCCATTGCTTAACATTGCTTCTTTAGTAAATGGTTTATTTTTTCATTTAACTGGCCTTTTTGATTGCCCAGATTGCATCTGTTTTTCTGCCCTTTTTCAAATGCTCTTTGCTTTTGCATTGTGAAATATTTTAGTTGCCCTCTTTTATTGGCCCTTGTTGATAATTAAAGTAGATTCTCACATTTCAAGTTTATTGCGGATCACAAAGGTTGCCTAGGTAAAGAGGTGGACGTTCACGTTGGTGGTCCTGAAGGGACAACATTCATCCACCAGAGGGCAGCCTCGGCTACCTTTGATTAAGTCTTTGGCCTGCTGCTTGATGACAGCCATTCATTTAAAGATCATGTCTTAGTCGATAACGTTGTATTAGATTACATACCACAACAGAAGATAACATTGAGATATGATGACTGGTCTCTACCGGTCTGGTCCACCCGTATCGTCTCTGCTGTCAGCCTCCTCCTGACCCATGTGCACCGCTCCCGACCAGACAATCGGCTGTCCTGCACCGACAGGCCCGACCGGTCACATGGTGCCTGTCTCACAAACAAGCCATACCAACATCTGATTCAATCAGAGCGTGACCGTGACGGAGGAATAGAGGGAGAGCATAACCGACAATGTGACACGGAAGTTAAAATTCAGTGACACTGCTGTCACCATTCTTCACAGTGCATTCATTGTGCACGGTGCCTATTGTTTGTTTTTTTTCCTCCTTTCAGCCCTCTGTTGCTCTAACTTCAGAAGGAAATGCACGAGGCATTGCACCAACAGCCTGAACCTGAAGACCCGAGCTGCTGTTATTTTTTATTTCACCACCCTTTTTCTTTAGATTATGTTGAGTCTACCTGTCCAAAACAATTTGAAGAGAACCCCCCCCGTGAGCTTTGGCCTCAGATGACCGTTGACCTTTTTGCTGCATGTGGTTTCAATACTTTTGCTGCACAGTCTGTCGAAAGTGGTGTCACTGTTGTGTTTGCTCTGTACACTGGTGGCCAAATCTATAGGGAGAGACCTGATGTTGACAGCGGGACCAGACAGTTGTGTCGAAACTGTCGAAATGCATGTAAGAGACAAAGGTTCAGAAGCTCAAAGAAATATCATTGATTTCTCTCAGTTGCTATAGTTATGAATAACTGACGTGTGTACTTCAGTGTCATATTGCATGCTTGTGCCCATATTAATTCGAGCTATGACTCTCATTCACTTTTTCCATCCACTGAAAGGTTGCAGTTGAAAGGCTGTTACTGATTAATTCCATCAGCAGAGGTTGTTCTGGGCTCTGTGAGCGACCTAACAGGTGGACACAAGGACCCAGGTTTTAACTTAAAAATATAATGTGTTTTTAATCTTCCTTAGCAAAGGAGAAATGTAAAAGCAAATGTGAATTTTAGCTAAACGTGTCCCCAAGGCACTTGAAATAAGCAAAACTTAACACAGAACCCAGAGTAAGTAAGTACGCCAGAATAACGTCTAAGAGGTGGACACAACATTTAGTCATTTAACAACAATGGGTGACTGTTTATCGTAGCCACTTCAGACTACTTGATGTACCTGTCATGTCTTTTATAGCAGGTCACAACCAGGACAGAAGATAACAATGAAAAAAAAGACTATAAAAGTCTTAAGCCAGCAGCTCTCGGAAATCAAAATACTCCACTAAAGCTAGCCTGCTGGTGGAGCCTGGTGAGAGTCAAGTACTCCAGATACGGAAGGATATGTTCTGTGATGACCACAAATTTCATTTCAATCCATCCAGTATTTGTTGGGTTGAGACACTCTGCATATTTACATTTAGGGGGAAATACTCGCCTGTTGACAATTTATGTTTGGTTGCAACGAAGGTCGGGAAGGTCGGTGCCCTGCACTGTGAAGGATCTGGCCCACTGTGAAGAACTGGATGCTTGGTGAGGTAGATCCAGCTGATGCCTTAGCAACACTCATCAGCCTGATTAAGAGATACAGAACATATGGTAAATAAAGCAAAAGGTTGATGGTTAAAGCATAACGTATACGTTATTCATTTGAGCTAGTTTGCATGATGTTCATGATTAAACACATAATTCCACTTTTTAGGCTCGTGGCCTACACAGTGGGTCCTGACCCCTGCACTGCATTACTAAATAATAAATACAAATTCAGCGGGCCAAGCGTCTCCAAGTTGTCCAGCCTGTGAAGGGTTAAAGAGGGGAGGAGAGCTGCAGCAAGTGAGAGACGCAGAGAGATACAGAGGGAGACCGGAAATTGCCCAAGGTTTACATTACAAGTGTAAAATATGTTTTACAACGACATCACAGCAACTACTATCGCTAATAATGACACACAGACAGTTTGACCCTGGCATCCGATGACAGCTGAAATGTGATTGGATAAAAGCTCTAAAATACACACACACTGCTGGAAGCAGCGCAACCGAACGACACGCTCTAAAATGAAGAGAAGAGAGACTATTTGGAATAATGTAATACTTGTTAATGGAAAATATAGATTACATTTTAAGTCAGTAATTCTGATAATGTTTAAGCCAGCAGAGAAGGCCTTGCTGGCTCCCACGGCCCGCCAGTGTTGAGATGATGATTATAATATTTAACACGGTAGATACAGATGTGTGAGACAGTTGAGCTTTTATGTTGACGGTCCCGTGCCAACAGCACTTCCGGTCGGCGCAGGTCAGACTAACATCAGCCGCAGCCCTCAGTCTAACATCGCTGCTGCTGCTGGGTCCTCCGGCTACAGGACAGGACAGGACAGGACGTGTTCCCGTCTCATGAAGCCCACCTGCGGCTCGCGCTGCTCTGTGTGTGAGGGGAGACTCCGGCTGGAACAGGAAGGAGGAGACATGCGCTTCGCTGTCAGGCGCAGTCGGTGCGCTGGTCCCCGTCAGAGTTGCTCCGTCGGTGTGGCGCCTTCATGTTTAATTCCTAGCGCATTTTAACGCTTTCTCATCCGACCGTGGATTACAGAGGGGGGCGGGGGTCCGAGCAGTGAAAAGAACGCCCGACCGGCAGAGGCGGAGTGACGGGAGAATGCAGCGCGGCGCGTGCCCCGCTGCAGGTGGATGTTCCCGCTGCTGCCGCTGCGGCAGGTGAAGAGCTACGGTGGGGAGGCGGGGGGGTAAAAAGGACGAACAGAGGAATAAGGCCGAGCCATGCTTCCCGGGGTCGGCGTGTTTGGCACCAGCCTCACCGCCCGCGTCATCGTCCCGCTGCTGAAGAACGAGGGCTTCGCCGTCAAGGCGCTGTGGGGCCGCACGCAGGAGGAGGCGGAGGAGCTGGCCAAGGAGATGAACGTGCCCTTCTACACCAACCGCATCGACGACGTGCTGCTGCACCAGGACGTGGACCTGGTGTGTATCAACCTGCCGCCGCCGCTGACGCGACAGATAGCCGTCAAGACCCTGGGTGAGTCCGCGGCGGCGGCTGCTGCTGCTGCTGCTGGTGGGGGTAGTGGTGGTGGGAGGGAGTGCTGGATGGATGCTGCGGCCCTGCTGTAGTGTGTGTGTGTGTGTGTGTGAGAGTGGTGGTGGTGTTCTGTCAAGTTTGTGGGTTTATTATTGTCCTGAGTGGATCCAGAGGCCATCCATAGGCATCATTTATCTATGATATCAACAGACCTTTTTTCCCCCCTCCATTGATAAAGCTCTTTCTCTTGACAGACTTATGTCAGGCATTAAAACAGAGTCATGTGCTCTAAGGCAATATGGTCTGGCACTATAGGTTTTAGTGCTGTGCAGTATCTGTGGGGTAGGAGAGAAGGTGTGTAATTCACTTTATGGACCAGCACCTGGTTTTGACCTTACAGACAGGATGGAGAGCGGGTGTGATAGTACGTACATAAAGCCACATGAAGTCACGTTTAAAACCCATATTATTCCCACCCAATGTTGTGGTGTTGGACATATTTATCACATCGCATATACAGTATATTGGATTTGGGTTCAATCAATGTATTACATGGACCCGCCTTCCCCCCTACATCAAAGTCCTCTGTCAGACACCAAAGCTGACCTGTGTTATAGTTAAACCGACAGGCACACGAGAGGTTGTTCTAGTTTTAAATCTGGAGCGGTGCAGCTTATTTTGGAGATCACATCTGCGAGGTGTGGCGCGCCTGGGAAAGATAGAAAGAGTGGTGGCAAGGGCTCCTCTGCTCCACTCCACACAGGCTGTATTTACCCCGCAGTCTGTCAATGAACCCTCATTGGTCAGGTTTTTGTGATTGCAAAACAAATGGTCCCAAAGAGGCCAAATATTCAGGGAGGAAGTACATTTTATCAACCCATTCACGGTATGTCTTACACTTTGTTTGGTGACTGCACTGGAACCTCATATGATTTAGTGCATCATGGTCAGTGCCATAACCTGCTGGCCACGAGGTCAATGCATTTAATACACTGTAGTGAAACACGGAAACTCCATACCTGTCACTCAGCCCTTTAGAAGCCATTTGAATGAGAGACGGGACATTTTCATGCATTTCATCAGTTAATATCTGTATATAACACAACCTCTTTGCGTTCTTCTTTTACAAGAAATGAATGTGTAAAATATTAACGTTTCAGTAATTGATCTGAAGGACCGCCTACTCTGACCCACAACAGTTTCACAATAAACCAAAATAATGTTTACGCTTCTTAGCGTTTTTCCTCTGTGAACAGAAATGGTATTTGTGTTTATTTGCATATAGAGACACAGAGACGTACAAAGTCCACTCTGTCCACTTGTGATCGCATCCCTTCTGACTGATAATAGCACCAGAAATGGTATTTGTGTTTATTTGCATATAGAGACACAGAGAAGTACAAAGTCCACTCTGTCCACTTGTGATCGCATCCCTTCTGACTGATAATAGCACCAGGTCTGAATGTGGCCAATGTGTCAATGAGTGTGTGGCTCTCTAATGAGTAGTGCCGCCGTGATTATAGATATGATGGGCCTCTTGATGCCCACGGAGTGTCTTCATTAACACCAACCATAAGTGTGTGTTTCAGGGACAGAGATAAAGAAAGAGCCCGGGGTAAGCGGAATACACCGGCTAGTGGACGTTACACATGGATGATGTTAAAATGGGGTTTTAATCTAGTCCCTTTTGACATGAGCCGAATACTGTGTTCTGTGAGCAGACTTTGTAACATGGAAGCATGTGATGTTTGAAAGGGTTTCGATCCACATAACACCCGAGTGAGGATTGGACGGAAAACAAGAGTTCCCGTGCCGGCGATAACCTGGCCCAAATGGGTGTGTTAAGGTTAAAACGTGTGCATAAAGTAGCCCTGTGACTCCCAGGGCAGAGACAGATAAGGCCACCGTGGCTCCATTTATTCTCACACTGCTGCCATATTTGTTTAATGACCTCAGTAAATACTGTGGAGTGGCTGCCACAGGTAACATCGAGTGCAGCAGAGATATGTTTACACCGGCACTATGTGTGTATGTCATTATGTAGTCAAGTCAGTCAAGTCAACATGCAGCCGTGTACGGAGTTTACTCAGGCCTGCAAATCCGGAGCCAGATTCGCTGATCGTGACCCAGTGAACTTGACTCACCCGGCACACCAGGCTCTGCAAACTTCTCAGCGGGCATTCTTCCTCTCGGCTCACTTCCTCACTGCTTCATTGTGTGATTGCCGCCCGTTCCGTCCCACCCAGCGCTCTTCCTCAGCCAAAGTCTGGGTCCAGTTGAACTTGGGATAAGCCTAGACACTAAAAAGCCACAATGAGGCTACATGGAAAGAAAACAATAATAATTATATATATATTATACATATATGCTTAGATTTAAATAGCAATTATGGGATTACAGTTAGTGCGAGTTGATTTAGTGTATTCACTGTCAGTTTTGAGTTTACAGGACGGGCCTCCCACCTACCTTCAGTCAGTTACGATGTAAAATGGGTCTCTGTAAACTGATCTTCCAGATATTCGATATTTATCCCTGTCCTGTGAATAGAATCTCAAAATGTTATGGTAAAAGTAAAAAAGAGGTGCCATTTTGTGTCTGCGTCAAACATCTAAGTTACAGTGTAACGAAGCCCTAACTCATTCCTCATCCAACCAAATTATTAATGACACATAATGGCACTAGGTTCTGAAACTAAATGTTTGCGTATTAGTGACAACGTACCACTGAAACGATTCCTCTTGTACGTCAGGGTAAATTTCAGTGTATTGTGTTACTGTAATGCGTGACCTCCGCAGGACAGCGTGATGCAGACAGTGACTAATAATTGACTGGAGCAGCTAGCAGTGTGACACTGCAAAGATAACTTCCTCTTCTGACTGGGTGTGTGAGCAGATAGCAATGTGAATGTGGCTTTCCTCATGAGCTGAACTGTTACTGGTCTGACCTCTCCATCATTACACAGTGAGCGTGAGCTTGGGTTTCAGACACATTAACCAGTTTCTGCTTTTGTGTTGTTGCCCTCGGAGCCCCCTGCGGGGTTAGCCTAAATATACATTATCCGACCCGACGCCAATGCGTTTTATTTTTTACAAGTGAAATACAGCTGTTTCACATGGTTTGGAATGTCCTTGAAATGCAATAAACGTTAAGCGTAGTAAGAGATAGCAGCCATTGATAGCCTATTAGAAATACATGTCAATGTATTGTTACAGGTTTTACTCGAGTAAGCTCATTCCCTCAGTCCATCACCTTCACTCTCATTACAGCAAACCAGTTGTTCTTGTTGAGCAGCCTCTCTCCTTCCCGGAGGATGTCATTCTCGGTTTTTACCCTTTCTCTTTCTTACTACCATGGCATTCCTGAGGCGTCTGATGTCACTCTCTTTCTCACCGTGATACACAGTGTGTCAGAGCTCTATATGTTGATACGCAACAACATCAAGTGAACATTTGAGCCAACGATATAGAAAATAGGGACATTTTCCCTCAAAAATGTCCTACAGCCCGTGGTGAGGTTAAAGGGTTTTTTAGGGTTGTATTTGAATTCCTCTTCAAGAGTAATGTTTCTGTATGGGAAATATCTTTTGCAAATAAGTACGATTTTGTGTGTGTAGCGGCCAGATTCTTCGAGGGAAAGGGTGCTCGATTGGATGTGACATGAGGACCTGAAAGATTCGGGTGCCCTTTCTGTTCCCTCGTGCAGTGTAGTAATGACAGCGGTACGAGGAAGTGGTGGCGGTGACCTGCACAGCTTTGTCATTACAACAGGCATGAGAGGGGAATATAAGTGAACCGCAATTTAACATGTGACGTTTGTGTAAAACCCCCTTCAGCGCTTTGTACCGTCACCCAAGACAATTCTGTGATTACTTGAAATAACAATATAACACAATCCACGTGGGATTCAGGAAGGGTCACGCAGCGTCACACACTGCGCAAGTGACTGATCCCACATGACTGCTACTGAAGAGGAAACAGGCTACGTTCAAGTGTGTCTCCTGCCCTGACGTTATTACTCATCCTGAACTGATTCGTTTAGTGCACACACAGACAGATAAACAGTGTAATGGAAGGAGCTGCTGAAAGGCTTCCTCCAGCCTTTTTGAAGCAGAGATCGGAAATGAATCTGGTCTCTCTGCCACGTCAGCGACGGAGACTATCGGGTATCCGCTGCCCAGCCAGACGCTGGCTCATCCCGGCACACCGGACCGGCGGTCTAATAATAAGCATCTGATGCCCATCACACGGCCAATAATATTGTAAAGCCAAAGTCAATGGACAGTCGCCCGTCTCCCATTGCTGGATAAGTTTATACACGCACAGACGAATCAAGGTTTCAGTATTAATTATAGGTTACAATGTAAACTTGCTTTACCAGATACTTTTCAGAAAGGGTGATTAGTATAATCACACTCACCATGTAGCAAGAAACAGGATATATAATGAATATGTGCTGTCACTATGTCACAATGTCACTATAGGGTCAGAGGTAAGGAGGCAAATTTACAAGTTACTCACTTCTTTAATGCTGCACAGGGCTTTAACACAAGCACGGACTGTCTTGGTTGCCCGAGGAGTGGCCGCAACGCAAAGGGAAACCCACCTTATTTTCTTCTTTTCCTGCAGCAAATAACCACCCAGCACAAAAAAGACAGAGTGGCAGTGTATGTACTAATTAGACAATGCAGAAGTAAGACATAGAGTTGTCAAGTGGGCTATGGGTTTGATTAATGTCTTGTTTAGCTTAGCCATTCAGACATACAGTGTAGCCGTGGTCCGCCAGCACTCCAATCAGACACCTGCTCTAAAGGGGCCGCCCCAAAGGCAAAGTGCTATTTATAACCTGCCTGCAAAGGGCAAGCAGGCTCATAAATATATGTTCCCACCGCTGATGCTGTTGTGTAATGCTTCCGACCAGTGATGGCAGCTCAATAAACCTTTATTATGTACTATAGGCCCAACAGGCAGGTCCAGCGTTTGAGACAAGCAAGAGATTAAAAAAGTTATACTGTTGACAAACCTTGATGTGAGATTGTTTTAGTTCCCCTTAGGGATGACCAGAGTATGATCTGAAAGCTGTAAAGGAGGAACTCGAGTTGCAGAGTAAATCAGGGGCTCAACAGCATCCTCCACTGAGCTGGTTCACTGAAGCTGTGACCATTACAATTTGAATAATAATAGAAAGCAGTCGTAGTGCCTGCCAACACAGATGAACTGAACCTAAAACTTTTTTTGGCGGGGGGGGGGGCTGTTTTAGCCTTTTTTAATTTTACTTTGTTTTTACCACTTTCCAATCACAAACCGATAACTAAAATCATGTGGAATTGGTGACTTTCAAAAAGCTATAACAAAAACAAACTGCATTGGCCACATTAACTAAATATACTATTTACTATTTTATTTACTGTTGTAATCATCCGCCTGATGAATCGGGGCCTTTGAGTTCAGGCTGGGCTTGGTTCAAACCAATCAGCAACCACGATGGGAATCGGCCAGGAGACTGCTTCAGGCAGAGTGGCGTGCTGAGATTCCTAGGCCTCTTTTCTCAGTTTCGGCTTGTTTTTCAATTTAATTTTCTCCACCACAAGTTTCCCACTGGTTCACGTTCATGTTCCACTGGGCATCTATTAACATGCTAATGAGAGTGTGTGTGAATGAGAGGGGGGGGGGCGCAGACGGTGAGATGGCAAAGAGTGGTGAGTAAGAATGGCAGAGAGAAAGCTTGTCTTCCTGTGAAATTGCCTTTGTGTGTGTTGAATGGCTGAACGGGGAGGGCCCTCGTAGCCCGCCGTCCTGCCGCGCTGACAAGTGAGCATTCCTGAGGAAAACGGGGAACGTAGAAGTCCTCCTCATCCCCGCACTCTCAAAGTCCGGTCTTTCTGCTATACGCACCCACAAGGAACTGTTGTGCGATGGGACTTCAGTCACATTGTTTAAAAGATGGGATTGGAACAGGCTTTCAATAAGGAATTATTCTCCATTAGTAGACCGGTGACATTCTTTAACCATGCTGGGTTTTAAATGAAGACAAAAACAAAATCATTAGTTACACATAAATCATTTGTTAGTACTTGATTGCAACACCAAATATCAAATCATAGTGTGTCGAATTAAGAAATAATCCTATCAAAAACTAGCTTTGTTTCATCATATCTCCTGATAATGCAACATGTTGTGCCATGTGTGGGTGCACCGCTGCACACAGTTGTGAACATGCCGAAGCTTGGGTCAGCAGCTTTATATCGCGTTTAATCACTCTTATGCAAACACACCCAGTGCAGCCTAAGAGACAGGGTGAGGAAATCCGAGTGGAGCCGCTACTCTTTCACAATCGAGGAGCCAGTTGAGGTGGTTGGGGCATCTGATTGGAATGTGTCCTGAGCGCCTTTGCTCTGTTAACATCGAGCCTCACCCCCAGCAATAAAGGGCTAAAGTAGTGGAGATGATGGAAGGAGGGAACCGACGCGCAGGCGATGGAGGACAAAACGGGTATTAGTGGAGGGGTGAAACCAGAAGGTGGCTGTAATGCAACTGCTGTAAAACCAGAAAAAAAGTTCAGATAAACTTTTCACTTTTACTGTATGTTTTGTTGCAGCAGGAGCCTTTGTTTTTGTTCAACCCTGATGCTGTTTTTCACCAGTGCAGCCACTAGGATGGCATGTCATGACCCGTTCCTAATATTAACTGATGTGATTGATGCTTTTCCACCCTAAAATACCTCAGCGCTGATACCTTTCAAAACACACCCATCCACTGGTGGTGCCTGTCTCTGACTGGGTAGCCGACTGTGGCGTGCCAAAACAAATGTACCGTACCTGTGCAGTCAGCGTGGATATTGGGAAACCCTTTGCGAAATGTTTTCCTCTTGCACAAATCTACATTAAGTAGTGGGCGCCAGCGTGCGCTTGGTTTTCCTCCTCTGACACGTCCGTATATCGCATCCCTCAGTGTATTGTGTTGCTGAATGCTGCACTGTGCCGTGAACTTTATCTGCCTCTTTATTGTCGGTCCCCAGTTGATCCTGCACAATTTCCAAAGGTGACACTGTCCAATTATAGTTTTGCTCAGATTTCCAGCCTTTATGTGCCAGTGTTCAGGAATAGACATGCCTGTGTTTCTTAATTAGCCATCAGGGACGGAGGACAATAGGCAGCTGCAGATATTAAAACCCTGAGGCTGCGGTACTGTCAGTCTGTCAGCGGCCTCGGTCCACTGGGGCTCACGCGGTTACAGATGCATGCTTGGAGCTTGAGTCAAAGGTATTTGTGCGTGTTTTCAGGCTGGACTTGGATGTTAACTAACATGAAGATTGAAACGTGGCGTTCACCGACGAGCTCTGCAGATGAAAACGTTGCATGTTTGCAACAGGAAGCGATATTTTGGTATACCACAATGAAGTGTCTCTTGCTTCCTGTTGTGCGTGGGGTTGATGGAAACAGTGTGTAACACTGGGGGAGTCTTCTCGATCGTGTCGTCTCCATCATATTCCTCTCACAGCTGCATGTGGAGGTGAAGTGGAATACGGGGTCCCGTCCAAAAAAAGGTGCAAAATATGTGCTGTAACTATTTCACAGCCAGATGCAAGGACTGTATACACCGGATAAACACATCCCTTGCCGTCTGTGTAGGAATTCAAAAACAACATGTCTTTTCATTTCATCTTTACCGAGTCTCAGAAGTGTCATTTCCAACAATCGTGTGAGACTAAGTTATTTCCCCTGATTCTAGCCTTCATGCGCTGCAGGACTAACCGCATTCTGGCTCCAGCTCCGTGCTTGACACAGGGACACGAGACTGGAATTAATCCTCTCCTCACACCGGGGGTATTTCCCGAAATGTGGAATATATATATTTTTTTATCAGCAATAGGCCAGTGAGTCAGACAGCGCAAGTCTTTGTTCCTGGCTGGAATATGTTGTCCTCTGTCACAGTGTGACAATGAGCGGCGAGATCAGAACGACGATGTATTGGATGCTATAGGACACACTCGTGACAGCTACATATCACATCACGGCTGGATTGTCGAGTGCAATGTGCCATGTCACAATTCTGACTGCGTACTGTTCAGCCATAGTGCAGTTTTTTGTGTTTCATTGGGTTATTGGTGTGCAAGGGCTCCCAAGAACAACCAGCCAATTTCACTCATGGCAGAGACAAATGGCCAAAAACAAAGCGGTATGAAGTCTCGCAAAGGCAGGGATGTGTGGAGGTCAACATCGTTGTTTGTCTCATTCTCGCGTTACGTTGCGTATCCTATCGCAGCAGTCGCATGGTAACTGGGCAGTGTTTTCTGCGTCAGGGTGTTTATAGAGGCAGGAAGCACCATTACCCCTCAGCTATGATATCAGGTGCCTCCTGAAGAGTACGTTTGACATTTAATGTGATATTCTTGTCACAGTGATGCGTGTGGTTGACTTGCACCGGTGTAAGTTCAAAGAAAGTTCATTTACACTCAATAAAACTACACCGCATGTGGGTTGCACTACGCAAAGACACGCGGTGCAGGCGCCGGGTGAGTTCATATTTAGAAATGTCCAGCAGCTGTCAGATAGAAACTAATCAGTCAGCTAATATTATTGTTTATTTGAATATTGTTCAAATAAAAAAATGAGATAACATTTACATTTACTTTGCTAATATATCAGACCTGGATACTCACCTTAAGTGTTTTTTTCTCCCGTATGTACTTCGGCCTATGGGTTCACTATACTAACTAATTACTTGCCTGCGTCACGCATCTAAATGACAACGTTAAAAATAAGCTGAACAGCAATATGACCCATTAGAGGGAACAGGAAAAAGAGGAGCTCTCAAATGATAGCTTTCCTACACCACACTGATATTTATCAACAACTGTCCTGTGGCCTTAGTCAATTTAATTCAATCCACTTCCCTCAATCCTCTCCCTCTCTCCTGCTCCTCTTTCTCTCTCCTGACCTTGGTAGCAGACAGAGAGCAAGTGCTGTCACCATGACTACGATCCAGATTGGCCCAAGCATCATTTACTTTTTCCCTCCCCTCCTCTTCTTACTGAACTGAAGACTGGAGGGAAGTTCATCTGACGGTGATGCAGAGAAAAGCGGGGCCTCCTCCACGGCACACAGCTGCTCTGCAGGAGCGTCCTCACCCTCGGGTGAATGGGATTCAGTGAGGATGTCTCATCCATTAGTTTTGTGCCGGAGGTCTCTCGGATGTGGGCCTCGGGAAATTAATTGTTATTAATGAGAGCTCGCTTTCGTTTATTACAGCGCCTGCTCACGGTACAGTGTTTTTTTCTTCTCTTTTTCCAGTGTTGAGCCTCTCAACGTGCATCCAAGTGTCTCCTCACTTGGATGCCGTTACATTAGCTCTCAAAGCTTGAAACTGCCTTTATTCTTCTGCTGTGCTCTCTGCCACCACATATTGCGCAGGTCATAAGCTTAGTCCGCTGAATAAGGATCACACGCTCGGAGTCATGTGCTCCTGCAGTGTGCGGATGCGTATTAGTGCACTGTGGCTGTGTGTACGGAATAAAGTGCATTCGTTCTCAGTGACCATCAACTGTCTGCTTTTTGTGGCCCATTAACATTCGAGGCCTCCTCCCTTCACCTCCTTCTTTCACTCCTCAGCAGCGTCGTCTGACACAAAGACGCCCTTCATGGTTCTGACAGAGGCCGGGCAGAAGGAGAAGGACCCAAGAGTCTTCACCGACAATAGTTTTCCTTTCTTAATTCAGAACCATAGAGGGGATTGTTGAGATTATGGAATAGGAAGGTGCAAGTTGAAGAGTGGGATTAACACAAGTTTTATGTAACAGTTAAAAACATTATACAACGTACAATACAACACGTGAGCCTGAATGATACAGTAGAATTCCAAAAGTGGAAAAAAATAAATGGCATGGATATTGATTTAGACTTTAAAGTCAAATGAACAAGAAAGAAGATAATTGATGTTCATACACCACACCCTTCAATGGTACAATATTTTTTTCCTTTATCATTTACCAGCCTCTCTCACTGCTGTGGCTAAACTCTGTCACCCGAACATTAGGAGCAGTCACATCACCCTTTCTCTGGATAATGAACCTCGACCGATGTATTATTGATGGCCACGGGCAGTAGGTGTTGTTCGCTGCAGGCCTCCTCAGACAGAAGCAATCTTGTGGTGAGTTGCTCACTCATTTCAGGGCTCTATTAATTTTTTCCCCGCTCTGAAGCAGCCCTTTTAATGGTCGGACATTCATTCTCCTGTGCCTCTGTAATTAGAGAACACATGCACAGGAGTGAAATTTCGAAAAAGCAATACTACAATACTGGCCCACCTCAACCATTAAATAGCATGTAAATGAGCTGTAATACTCAGTTTGAATCAATTTAATTTAGCAATTACAGCGACTAAAACATGAAATGTGTGTGGACTGTGCTTTCCGCTTGACCTATACCTGACAATGGAAACTGATATATCCTGATAGTAAAATGCAAATTGCTCGTGAAGGGTCTGAGATGAGTCTTTGTGAGGCAGCCATGTTTCGCTTGTCTTTGTTGTGTTTATTACGTATGGACTGTGGGGGTAAGTGTGCTGATGATGAAGCTGTGTGCGTGTGCGTGCGCTTGTGTCAGCGTGATTAGAAAGGAGGGGTAGGAGTGCAGCCCAGCAGCTAATTAGACCCTGGAGGACCACGGGGGGTGTCAACGATGCAGTGTGTTAAATGCTAAAATATGATCCTCGCCGCACTGCAAAATGAGTTCAGTTTGTCTGCCCTGCCATTCTGACAAAGCGGAACGCTGTGCAGGGAGAAAGATGATGCTCAGTTTAGGCTGTTGACAATTTACATTCTGTCCCATGTGTTTGGGCAGAGACACAACCCTCAAACCTCAAAACCTGATCATATCAGACAAAAACTCTGCATGGCAACATACCCCTGGAGCAAAGCACGATAATATATATTTGTTTCATGATTCTGGTCAACACTTGGTTATTCTCTCCGCAGCATGGTTGTTTTATTAGCAGGCGAATGTTTTTTTTTGCCACGTAAGGACAGTCTGGGAAGCTGTGTAATTCCTAAAAATGGAATTCCCGCTAAAATCTCATTAATCCTCTCGTAGTATGAAAGCAGCCAACTGTCCTTTGCGGTGTGTATGTGCTGGCCTGGCAGCCCGGTAAGTGCGTGTCCACCATTAACACGTGCCTCCAGTGCATGCATTAGGAACCTCGTGGCCAGCAGCCACTCCTTCGGTTACTCTTTATGGACAGTAGCTCTGGTGCAGGGGGTTAATGGCAGCACTTAAACACATTTAGGAAGGCTAAATTCCTCGCATTAGCCGAAGGAGGGAAAGGTCGGCGGCGTGAGACTAATGCTCGTCATCATTCATACTTCTGCTGTGCACTAATGGCTCATCTCCAAGCTCCAGTCCGGACAATACACACCGACCTGCTGTTGTTTTATCTCTCATATCAGAGTGCAACATGCACTGTAGGCCAGCTGGTAGCTTTTTATGCGAGACTGGGAAAAGGGTATTGGATCATTAATGCTATATCGGAATAGGAGGAATATCCTACCAACAAGACACTCCCTAAAAACAGAGCATTTTCGGACCGCACTTGAGATTTGTTTATCATTTTGATATTTTTACGTACCATGAATAGTTTATTCATATAGTATATATTATCTTTTGGAAAAAGTAAATTAGGGAAACCCTTTAGAAACTCTGACCCGTGACGATTTATTAGCAGCTCTCATTTTTAAACTTGTGTTGATCATGACAAACGTGGGGAAAGTCAAATCTTACAATCACATCTAAACACATTGAGGATGCTTTGGCGGCGCCCTGTCTCTGAATTTACATAAATAAATAACTGCTTTGTCCTCTGCCACAGTTGGTTGTTGCTTTATCTCACCTCGCTTAATAAACCGGTTTACTTAAAGCCTTGTTTGACTTAAAATTCCACTGCACACTTATGTCACAGTGACAAGAGGACAGGCAAGGGTGTAGTTGATCTAAAAAAAGATCTTGGTAAATTATTGATACCCAGCTCGGGGCCTCTCAGCACTACTGTCACCAACTCGTCCATCGATTAGACTACACTGACCCCAGTCTATACATCGGCTGTGTGTTCATGTCCAACAGCAGTGTGGCTTGCACCTCTTTTTTTTGTTTCAGCTGCAGGAGACGGGCGCACATCATGTTACTCAAGGTGGCTGTTAATATGCAAATTTCAGAGTGGGAACACATTCCAGTCACATAATAATATCCAATTAGTCAGCGGGTAGCTTGTTTTCTCTGATTTACATCAAGCAAGAGACCTTTCCCCTGATGGGAATGTATAGGTCTACACGTCTGTCTCCTCTCCAGCCCCTTCCGTGCGCTGTAATTGCCTTCAGCTAAATTTAATTTGGGATAATCAGCAGAAATATGATCCTCTCCCTCGATCTCGCTTCTCTCTGCACTACGGCCAGTGCATACACAGCTCCAGTGAGTGTTGTTACAACCTGTGTTGTCTTCTGTAATTAATATGGACACAAAATTAAAATAAAAAAGACATGCTAAACACAGCATAATCCATTCATTCTCAATTGTGTATGTTCCTTGGACACACCATTGCTCCAGAATACAAGTGTGTGCTATCAAGGGGACCACACAAATAAGTTCCATTTTTGCAAGGATGAGTACGGCTTTCTGAGCGGCCTCGCTTGATAACACCCTGTGTGTGTGTGTGTGTGTTCATGTTTGAATGTGATTTACAGAGCTTTTCCATCTCCACAGGCTTATCGGACAAAGCTAATTACTTGTCCAGGGCTCCAGTGATGGAAATGTTCTATATAATATTTCAGGCCTACTCATTTCTTTGTGTCTGGTCACAGCACTGCCGCACACAGTATTACACACTGGTGTAATCATGCAGGTATCTCAACACACACACACACACACACATTTACATAGAGCCCTTTGAAAGAACGCAGACACTGTTTGGTCTTTGTGTTCATGTAGTGGGATGTCTATAATATTGTGAATCTATAAGGAAATGTATGTAGAAATTGGAGGAACATGACCCTGAGGTGTTATCTCAAACAAAGTCAAGTAGCAGGAAATGTGCTCAGATTCTCCCCTCCTGTTCCCGAGTTATGTGGTTGAATAACGGCCAGAGAAAATGTTTTTGTAGAACTTTGTGAAGTCACCAGGAGGTTGATCTTTGACCTTTTGGTTGAGAAAAATCTCGTCGCTTCACTATTTTGATCCTATCGTGCATTTGTGTTCAATGATGTCAAAAGTGAATGAATTCTTGAGTCATGGCTCAAAGAAATCCGTTTTTTCTAGGTCACTGTGACCTTAACCTTTAACTACCAAATTATAAGCAGCTCAGCTTGTGCTAAATGTGAAAAAAAATCCCCCGCCTTTCTGTGATTCATGAGAATGTGGCAGATGGACACACAGACTTACGGACAACCCAAAAACATAATGCTCTGTCACTGGCACTGAAATGACATTTCTGTTGAGAAACAACTAAACATATTTGTTTATAGATACCACAATGGTATTTCTTTAAACAATTGAGCACAAATACAGTATATTGGGGTTTTGCAGTATCTCTGTGTCAGGACAATATTGACGCAGAAAACCGTGAATAATTAGTTGAGAGCTTCTCTCTTAATATATAGACAGCATTACTATAGGCACTATAAATTATGTTCATCAGTATGCAGGAATCGAAACAGCTCCTCCCTGTGCTCCTGACCCTCGGCCTGCAGGACCACAGGCACGGCGCAGCGTGGCAGATGGCTGTCATTCCCCACCGGTTTCCCTGGCCTTTCTATTTCTGGTAGCCTCACACGGAGGGCCCATTGTCTCAGCTGGGACACTGAAGGGGTTCGGCATCCTCTTAATCCACCCGGTTTTCCTCGGCGGGGACTTACAGATGCTGCCACTGGGCATTATTGATGGAATTCACGTAGTTCCAGCACAGAATTAGTTATTATACAATGCCGGACATAGCTTTGCTGTGAAGAACAAATGTGTCTGCCCCGCCCTCTATTAGACCCAACCTGATCATCCTGCACAGGTCTCACTCTCAATCTTCCCCTCCCGAGTATCACCGCTCCTGCCCACAGTCGTTGGAGGTGTGAATGGACAAAATCTCATGCACTGATGGCCACACACAGAGCCCTGTTCCCTTCCTTGCCCTGTGCAGGACACGCTGAAACCATGCAGAGAGTCACAGATGATGAGTGTGGCAGCGGGCCGAGAGGAGGACCGGTCTGGACGGACATAGTCCTCGCTTGTAATGATGCAGCTCCTCATGGCCTTTCTTTCTTTGCCTCTCCGTTTCTCAGGAAAGACTGTGGACCCTGTCTTTCTGAGTGGAACAGAATGGTATGGATTGGTGGACCTATGAGTTGCCAAATACGAGTGGGTCGCCACATTTGTGGGCTGGCTTAAAAACATTGTTTTCCTGGTGAGATTAGGGCAGTGAATGAGAGCGTAAACTGTTTAGTGTGTTCCATGATTAAAAGAGACTTTCCTCTGTTTACCACAGGGACCTTTTAATGTCTGTGAGGGTAGCTCATTCTCTCTGACAGGATGTCTGTACTCGGCACATAAAAAAACACCTGAGGGTTGCCACCAAAAGGGAACCCCTTTTTCTATACATCATTTATTATTATAATTTATTTTAATACATCATTTTTAAAGGGGAACTATGTGTGACTCTTACAGTACCGTACAATGTCAGGGTCTTAATGACTTGAATTCTTTTTGAATTCCTTGTGGAATCCTCTCTTATCCCTCTGTGTGGTTTACCTCTAAGGATCCCTGTTTATTTCTTCTGCGGGGCCTCTCTCTCTCTCAGTCTTTTTGGTCTCTTGGTTAGATGTGTCCTGAATGAGTGAATTATTCATGTTGAGGGACTCAGCTGCAGTGCTGGAGTTTTTTTTTCTTCTGCTCCATTACTGCTCTCCCACTGGGCCCGCGGCTTTACGCCACTCCACCCCAGCCGTCACTGTGGCTCTTTGACTCACCCGATCCCCCGGTGTACACGTATATTGCGATACTGTAAGTGACTCTTACGGTATGGTTATCTGTTAACACTGGTCTAAACAACCATTTATTATTATTTATTACAAGTTAAGCTTTCATCCTATCGTTGAAATGCTTTCATCCAACTTGGACATTGCCTATATTTCTCAGCGTTTTCGGAGAGGCATTGACCGTTGTGATTTTACGTTGCGCTCAGGTGCATCCATAATCTGATAAACAGACAGACACACACACACAAATAAATCCTCCCACTCCCCGGAATAGGCCGTGGCTGAGCGGCTCTGGTGACTCAACAGGCCGACCTGTGTAAGCCAGCCTCGACCCTTCGGAGCTTTGCACACAAAGAGGGTAAGTTCGCCGTCGACACGGGGAGGAGCTGCGGTTATTTCTGAAAAGTTCGGCTTGAGACGACACGTGAGCCCAGTCCGGGGTTTGAAATAACACTGCATACGAAAAGAGTTTTATCAGTGGCTCCATTGTTATATGGCAGAGGTCAGAGAATTTGACATATAATACAAAACAAAATTGATGCCTGCATGTTTTTGGCCCAAATCTTGAACAGAATAACTGTGGGAGAGTGAAATCCACCTTAGAAAGGTTTTACTAGCAAGCCATGCGATTGCAAAGGCACTGAGCTCAATGCAAGTGCCAAAGAAGTCAGTCGGGAGCATTTAGTGTTTACCCACAAAGGCCTTACCCAGGGCTTCATCTCCAGTATCTGTGTGCGCGTGTGTGTGTGTGTGTGTGTGTGTGTGTCTTGCTTCCAAAAAGAAAGGGACTGAGGGTGCACTGAGGTGGCTTGGCTTTGTGTGCCTGCAGTGGATGGGTGGCGGTTGGGTGGGGGCTCCCTCACTACTCCTCAGAACTGGGTCAGAGGGATTAATTTCCTGGCCTGGCCGGTGTGAGCTAATGGCGATTAGCATGGCAAGTTTCACTTCCAGACCAGCCCCTCCACCCCCCAAAAAACCTTAACCAGGAGTGGAAGAGAAGCCACAAGCTGTTTGTTTTTTTTTCACACTATCATGTAGCGTGATGCCCTCACACTCTGCACACACACACACACACACACACTTTTCGACTGACTCCTCCCTGACACTGTGTGACTATGGCAATTAGAAGACATTGTGAGACAATAGTGGCAACGAGGTCACTTTTTTTATTTAGATGTAGTGGACTGGCAGTGTTAGTCAATCAACTGATTTTCAGATTATTCAAATTATAAATCTTACATATATTGTTTTTTAGAGAAAACCTACCGTCACTTCAAGGACAGATTGTTTTTATAATATACAGCATAAAACACGCTCATATGTACATTTATGGTTCAAATTGGCAAATGAAACGGCTGGATGTCTGAAAGGCTGTGATTGGCACATTTGCATTTATTCTGAACATCAAGATCCAGAATGAGTGATTGAAGGAATGAAAACCTGAAAGCCGACCCGATCCTGTAGAGCAGGATGCCTGGTTTGACTCAGGTCAGGTTTGACTCCAAATAATGATCTGTTTTGCATACCATCCGCTGGCTCCCGTCTGTCTCCTTCAACTCGAGTGTCCTGTTAAAAAAAAACAACGGCATAACGGACGAGACTGTTGCTGCTGCCCGGCCTCTTCCCTGTGTTGTGCTGGGGCTTCGCTGGCACCAGTGGACCTTTTGATGGGATGTGCTTGATGTGATTTTAATTAGGTCTACAGGCCCTCTCCCTCCTCCCTTTACCAACTCTCCTGCCCCTTCTGTCCTCGCCTTTTTTTTGTATTTATCGGCCCTTCATCAGGCCTGCGCCAATAACAGTGAAGTCCGCCTAAAGCTCTCTGAGCTCTTCAATTTTACACTGCACAACAGTTTCGACGGCAACATCTTGCGTGGCACGTTTCAGCATTGATGTATAATAAAAGCAGAGTAGCAGTAGTTTACATACAGAGTCTATTTAACAATGTATCATTTCCGAGGATTTAGGGGAACATGTTCCCTGTGTAGCCTTAGACACTCCGGACAGTGTCCTTTTTTTTTTGTTAAGTGCCCGTGACTAAGGATTATAGTTCCGAGAGTTTGGGAATTTGTGACTCAGTGTTTTGGGAGTTGCCACAATTTGCAGTACTGCATTGTTTTTTCAGGGGATGTTTTTCAGAGGATATTATGTCTGCCAGTGTTGCTAGGGCTGACCACATGACTTCTCTCCCTTTCTCCTCCTCTCTTGTTTCTTTCTATCCTCATCTCAACATGGCCAGTATAGAGGGAGACCTTTCGGTCAACACAATGACATGTTACAGTCATCTTGTAAAATCTCACATGGCTCATTACAAACTGTTCGTTCTCTCCTTTTTCAGGTATTGGAAAAAACGTCATCTGTGACAGGACCGCCACACCCCTGGATGCCTTCCGGATGATGTCGGCGGCCCAGTACTACCCCAAGTTGCTGAGCATTATGGGAAATGTGTTACGTTTCCTGCCGGCCTTCGTTCGAATGAAGGAGCTCATAGAAGAAGGATATGTCGGGGAGCTTCTGGTCTGTGAGGCCCAGGTGAGAATATTATCAATGCTCAATTTTAGAAATGATCATTTTAATCTGCTTTCTTGACGTTTATGATAATGACAACGATGTCATACTTCCTCTTGAGGTGTGGATCCGTCAGAGCTGGACTCACAGAGCAGGAAAGGAGGCTCAAAGGCACTTAAGCAGCGTGGATGCTTTCTCAGTTGTGCTGCTCGCATTCAAGGAAATAAGACCCAATAAAGTACTGAAATAATCGTTTCATATACTTTCTCCTCATTTCCCCCAAGGTCCACAGTGGCAGTCTCCTGGGGAAGAAATACAACTGGAGCTGTGACGATCTGATGGGAGGTGGCGGCCTGCACTCGGTGGGCAGTTACATCATCGACCTGCTCACGTTTCTCACGGGCCAGCGTGCGTCAAAAGTCCACGGCTTCCTGAAGACCTTCGTCAAACAGACGGATCACATCCGGGGCATCCGTCAGATCACCAGCGACGACTTCTGCACGTTCCAGATGGTGCTGGAGGGAGGCGCCTGCTGCACCGTCACGCTCAACTTCAACGTGCCCGGAGAGTTCCGTCAGGAGGTCATCGTGGTGGGCACCGCCGGGCGACTGACAGTCACAGGGACGGACCTGTATGGACAGAAGAACAGCGGGGGCCCTGAACTGCTCCTCAAAGACAACACGCCGCTGGAGAAGGCCTCCCTGCCGGAGAAGGCCTTCAGTGACATTCCGTCCCCGTACCTCACCGGGACCATCCGCATGATCCAGGCCGTGCGGCAGGCCTTTCAGGACCAAGACGATCGGCGGACATGGGACGGCAGGCCTCTGACAATGGCCGCCACCTTTGAGGACTGCCTTCACGCCTTGTGTGTGGTGGATACCATCAAGAAATCCAACCAGTGTGGAGAGTGGCAGAACATTGTGGTGATGACGGAAGAGCCGGAGGTCAGCCCGGCGTATTTAATCAGCGAGGCCATGCGGCGGAGTAGGATGTCCCTCTATTGTTAGTATCTGGCCAATGTGCTAGTCTCATTGGGAACGGCGGAGCGCCAATGTTACCTTATAAACTGCAGGTGGCCCGTGATGGACCCTGGCGTTTTTTTCCATATGGCTACTGGATTTATTGCTTAAATTGAACGCCAGTTGGTTTTCGTACCGTCGATCTGTATTGTCACTGTTACTGACAGAGAGGTTACACCGCTATAATACAGAGAGTTATGGTTTCCTGTCACGCTGCCTCCACGGAGGAGGAAAAGCGCCGTTAATAATAATCAAACCTTTATTTATGAGGAGGTCCTTCCTGTTTTTTTTCCCCCTCATTGGACAGGGGACTCCAGCTACCCACGGGGAGATGCACTTGTAAATCAAACTGATACAGTCCTACAGCCGAGACATATCTGATAGTGGAACTAATGCTTCTGGGTTCTGCTTGACCATGAGGGTATTGCACCTCTGCTCCTCCTGTCCCTGACTGGGTCTGTAAGTCAGCGCCTTACACTGTGGGTCCGAACGGGGACAGCCAAGGAAAAAAACAAAACGACAGGCCTCTCTGTTAAAAACTGTGCCGCTTTATCGTTGCTATAATCTGAAGTACTTGCTAGTTTTACCAAGTGAATGTTAAAAAAAAAACAACAAAAAAAAATCAGTGTGCTTGATTGCGTCAGTCTGTGTATGCTTCCTATGTGTGGAACGGGAGGAAAGAAAAAATCAATAGTTTGGGCTGGTGGAATTTCAGAGGACTTTACCCTCGGGGTTATGTGGGTGATAGATTCAGGCTGACAACAGGAACACGTCTCTCTTCCAGCCTGGGGTCAGGGGTCAGGATGCACTGCTTGTACGCCTTTATACAGTCACAGCAGCCGGCGCATCAGTTTCTCTCCATGCAGCTGTACGAGTGGCCAAAGCAGCGATACTTCATGTCAGGGTAGCCATGAAATATTTTGACTTCAGTGGGACGTGTTTGTGCTGTTCGGAGCCTTAAGTGTGAAAAGTGATGAAGTCCTGCACTTAGTTGCAAGTGACTGCTGAGCTATGTGGGGGATTTATCCACCTATTGCAATACAATGGGGTATGCTCCTGCTGGAAGCGAATGTCTTTTGGCGCGTGACACGCTTTCTTCCACATGCAAAGTGACACGCAGACCAATCGGTCTCCAGTCTACCGACAGTGAGACTGGACACGACGTTGCTAGATGGCCTCTTTAACTTTCAGTCAGGGTTATTCAAATTTGACGGGGGTTATTCTTAATGTCAGAACATCTCATGAAAGTTAAAGCATTAATCCACTTGTCTAATCTCATTGATTTCAATTGAAGACATACAGAAAAAGTGCAACAGCAGTCATGCAGAGGATAGAGGAAGAGGAAAATAGAGCCAAGGGAAACGTTGTGAGTTAAATGTCATATATCAGGGTAAGATACTTAGGGATTACTTAATACACTGACCTAAAAGCCAAAAGATTGATTTTTTTTTTTCAACGCATATCCGTCCCTCTCAGTGCTTTTGAACTCTCGAGCTGTGCTGAAATGCTACCTTTGTAAACGACTACTGAAAATCCACATGTGAAAATATTTTCAAACAATACGTGTTTGTCTAAAGAAATGCAAGTACTGTAAGTATTTTTATTTGTGAAACACCAAGTAACTGGAACCTTTCGACGAGTGTTCGGGTATTTATTTCTTGGTTTTTTGCTGTCGATGTTTTGTGGACTTACGCGCAGTATATTGAGCAGATTGACAGCAGACCGAGGCCTTGGCACGTTCATCCTCCTGGTTGCCCATTGATGAAATGTTGACCAAAACAGTGTTCTCGGAAGCACGCTGCTGTGAGAGAGAGAGAGAGCTTTATGCTTGACCTGAAGATCAGCGAGGTGTCGTGGGTCAACACCTTCGCGACGTCACGTAACTCCGTCGTCATCCGGTGCAAACTCCGCCATGAAAAGTCAAATGGTTTCGACGGACCACTGGTCCAACGGTGGTGGCTGACCCAGTTATCGGTGTTTTGATTCAAAGCGTGTCACAGAGTGCCGCGGTCGCGGCGCATTGCGACCCGTGCTGTGGCGCGGTCAGCTGCGTGCAACTTTGTTGCACACCCGGTGTAGTTACAAACCAACACCGTCGCTAACCAGTCTGCCTGAAACAAACAAAAAAAAAACCGAGTCCAACACTGATAAGCTATATCTCTTTAAGATTGCACAAGTTATATTTGTTGCCCCTTGTGTACCAAGCGCCTTATCAAATCTGCATATAAACTTTCTCCCTCTTGTCTGATAGCCAATTTCAATATATAACAGCCTTTTTTTTTCCGGTGATCATTTCTTGAAAAAATAAAGGGGTGAACAGACACTGGTTTGTCTGGTACGGTTTAGGAAAAAAGGTTAAAGAGATGGTCCTGGGTCATGGTTCCCACGTTCAATCTTTCTCCGTCTAAATTAACCCTGTTAACTTTATTACCGTCCCGTTTATGGTTCTATGCTGCAGTATCCTTGGATGTTCACCCCCCATTCGGACGTGAGGTGGTTGACTGGTATGTGCAGAGAATATGTGAGCGTAAGACAGGAAGTTGGCGGTGACTGTATACTGTCAATGCAATCAAACATTGCCCGTAAATGGCTCTTGGTTTTGAACTTTAACCAAACTTAAAGGTTTTGGGACAATTGAACTTTAATAGCCTTTTCAAATACTCGAGCAGTTCTTGTTTCTTCCACTTTGTCTCCTCCTTCTGTTGTTAGACCACAGACCAACTTGACTCGACTCGTTTCATTGCTCAGACCTACACAGCTTCATGCACAAAATAGAACCCTGGGTCCCGTGTTGACATTAAATTAACAGTAAATGTAATTATATTTAATGGGGTGACGAGAGGTTTGTGAACCCACAGTGACTCCTCTGACATTGACTAAATTAGCTGAGTTCTTTCACGGCCTGGAAACTCGGCTGGATTTGTGCTAACTGGAGGTCTATTTATGTCCGCACACACACTCATGGAGAGACTCACAATCCAACAGCCCAGCAGAGACATATCCTCAACCAGTTGCCCATGCTATGGGGTGATTGTTTCATCAGCATCAGCTCCAAACAAAAGATATCCGCTTTTTTATTTTCAGCCAATGCAGATGTCTGGCAAAAAATAAAAAATAAAATGTTGAACCAGAAAAATCGCGGGTGTTTAATTTATCCCGCCCTGGTGAACCCTCTACTCAGATTGAGACTCACTGCTGTTATGTGGACAATGCATCAGGGGAGATGAGGTGAAATCTGGGCCCTGAAGCGCTGAACATTTAATGAGCGGGATTCAGTGAGCTGAGTTACCGTAACAGTATGTGTGACGATTAATGCATTTTAAAACTTTTTTTTTTAATGTCACTTGACTGCTTTTGTTATGTTCCATTTTAAATGTTGGATCGCTGATTCTTTTTAAGCTTTGTGAAGGTCAGAGTGGATCTTCAAGCATTTAAAATTGGGTCAGAAAGGGTATTAAGCTCTGATTCTGCTCTGAAAAAGAGGACGCTTTTTTCTCAAAGTACAAATGTTGCACAAAGTGGCCCACACTGGGGTGCAGAAACAGTTCCAGCTTTGCCCTATGACTGCCTGCTTCGCTGACGGTCGTTGCAATGAACTGCGTGCTCTTGCTCTGCCAGCATTCACAAATTGCTCAGGAAAGGCCTTCGCTCGCTAAAGGAGAGGAGGGCGAAGGTGAGGGTGGGATGGGGGTGGGGATCTTTCATTTTGGAGACGAAAAAGCTCAAAGCGGCGCTTCCGCTGCCCTCGGAGACTGTTACTTAGCAACCAGAAGCCACGTTGCCAAAACTAGGCCCTGCCTTGGATTTCTTCTTTTTTATTTATTTTTTCCTCCTTAATTTTTATTCACATGGTAACACATTGCCCCCACGCCTCCATATGTTTACACAACACACTCTTTCACACATTCCCCGCTTCATCTTTTCTTCGAAGGTAACAGTTTCTGATGTGTGTTACACTGATTTGTATTTGTTTTTTTTGTACAGGATGATTCCCAATTTTGGTCACGTTTTCTTCCCTATCTCCTTCTCTTTCACTCCATTGTGAGCCAGGTTGAAGCCTCTCCAGTCAGGACAGGACTTCAGTAACCAAGGAAACTCAAGGTTTAATCAAAGCGAAGGCCTTTCCTGACCTGATTTATGAATGCGGACCCTCTCTTGCTGTACCCCTTGTACTTGTTGAAAGAAAAACATCCATTTTGATGCTGTCTTGTGACTATATTCGATATTTATTGTTCGGTGTGTATATTGTGGACGCATGAACCTCTGTACATACTGTAATTTGAGCTCTCCAATGCATATTTATGAGTCCTAATCTAGAGAATGTACTTACTGTAGGAATAATTTATATTTTCTATCTGTTCAGGATGATATGCCATTTTTAGGAGGTCGCTGGGTGTTCCAGAAATAAATGCTACCATTAGTTTTCTGTGTGCTGTACAGTTAAGTAACCCCCCCCCACATAAACACACACTCACACCATTACACAAACATTTTTTCAGCCCTGATTTATAGTACGAGTCCTGTCTTGGAGGTTTCCTGTCTCAGCTCCCTGCACCAGTTTCCAAACCTGTCTGAATTTGTGCTGATCAATGTATGTATTTGGAGATGTGTGTATACAGACAGCTGCACAACATACTCAGAACATGTCCTGACCTCTGCTGGATGTTGCAGGTACTGCACAGTATGGCCTAACCCTCCACTGCATCAAATGCAGCTCTAATTCTATTCTTTGCTTCCCAGTTTATCATCTGTTTTTAGATCAACGCAATTTAATTTGAATCATTTCATTAACAACACGAAGGAATCCTCTAGTGATAGATCCAGCACGTGTAAATCAGCTTTTGTCTAATGCTGAGAGTAATTGATGGTTCTGTCCTGGGGGTGACGTAATGTCCTTGTGTTCCATCAAGTGCTGGAAACTTGAAACTTCCAGTAAAAAGCAAACGTTTCATGCATGTCATCTTTTATAATTAAGAATTGGTTGTATGTTCACTGAAATCTTATTGATCGCCATAGCAGAGGTTCAGTCATCAAATTAAGATAAAAGAAATTTGCATGGAGACACTGCTGGACGGTGAAGCTTGTTTGCTCTTTTTTCCCAGACCTGTTCATTATTTGGCGGGCTGTTTTGGGTGTGTTAAAGTGTGAATAACACTGCGATTCTGAAAAAGAATGAAAACAAAGTTTGTCATTCTGATTCTCAAACCCTCACATCTTATTCGCATCTTATATTTCAGTTTTTACAGCAGCTGGAAGACACTACGAAAGTAAGCTCAACTTGACGTGACATTCAACTTAACCACTAGAGGTCAGTAAGTCCTACACATTTACCAAACTGCCGTTTGTTTTCTACCAACAGTTGTCTTAAGGTACCAGGGGGGCATTTACTGGAGGTCAGGACAAACCAATACTTTGTGAACTTTGTATATGTTTTGCCATAGTCACTGGTCATAATGCACACAGGGACAATTCATGGCATATAGGGACCAAATGAATGCCACAAAATGCATGACGCTTCTTTGTCGGGGTCGAAAGACCTTTTCCCCTTGTGTTCTCAGTGTCCCCTCTGCCCTATTTGAGCTTAGCCTTGTCTGTGTGACCTCAGACCAGCTCACATCAGCTAAGTAGCCTTTCACCTGCCTGCAGCACATCACCTTATCTCCGCTGCATGGTTACGCTGCACTGTGTGGCCAACAGAAGCAGAAGTCACTCTTTATAAATTGCAGTAAGGATGCTCTACATTAGGAGAGTCTATGTGAATGCATAAATGGCTTCTGTTGACGTAGATGCCTGCTTTCTGAATAGTCAGTGGATCTTTAGCTTTGGAGGAAATGAGCACAAAGAAGTGTAAATTTCACCTAAAGGCAACAATTGTCTGTTTCAACTGCAGCCTCTAATGTCCACATGTAGTTAATCTGCTGGTTATATTGTGTGTAACTACCATCAAATGCCAAATAACCTGTGCTCATATAAGCACCGAAGTTGCCTAGATTGTTCTGCGAGCGTTCTACCCTAAGGTGAAAACAGTTCATTCTGTTACATTAAAATTTGATTTTAATTATGTTTTTCTCCTTTAAATAGGGGCTAACATCAGCTTCCTAGGAGGCCGGAAACACAGTACATTTCTGTGACGACCAACATGATGTGATATGTTACCGGGGACTTAGGATTTGGCTGAGGAAGCATGAGCTGCCCCTAACGACAAACACCAGAAACATCCGCTCTTCGGAATCGGTAACTGATGCTAAATAAGAAAGTCAGAGATTTAGTTGTGATTGGATAAATGCACCACATGGGTCAGGTAAATCCGTGAGCTGCCACAGGAGGGAAAATATCCAAAAATGAAGCGTACACATAGTTTATTCATTTTCGCCGCTTTAAACTGTCAGTGGTGATTTGAACTTTTTCAACTGTTAGAACTTGCTCGTCCGAACTGTTTTTCAATCCCAGACATTTTTTTATCGGAGATGTGATGGATAAGGAATTAGGAGTTAGGACATTTTGTGAAAAGACAACATGCAAATAGAATTATTTTTAATAGAAAGGGTGACAAACTTGATGCTGTTTGCTCAAGTAAGGATTTTATGTAGGACAGATTTCACACGTCCTAAGAAAGGATATTTTCAGTTTCTACTATGTGATCATAAATTCATAAATGAATATAATTAAAAATAAGGAATTGAGCAACAAGCCAGAATAATTGGTGTTTAGACACAAGTATATATACAGTAATTTATATAATAATAATGACAGCAACTATAAGCATGTGTTCTAATACAATACTCCAGATTGGAAAGATGGAGAAAAATAAAAAAAAGTAGAAAGTACAATTATCTGAGGATTTTGAATCATGTCACGGAACAAAAAAACAAAATGGATTCTTTGCTGACACGGTTCTCCCCTGGTATAACAGTGTTGTGTTTCTTTAAATGATACTGCTGCAAGGGGGGGACAGTGGGACAGCATTATTAATAATCTCTTTTCATAGAAGTTTATCTAACTCTGGACTGATGAAAATCTTCACTCTCTCTCTCTCTCTCTCGCTTATTTTGTAATCATTTCTGGCTTTATGCAAAGCAACACTTATTGAGTTTAAATCCTCTGGGTTGAGTATTGTTATAAGTTAAGGTGACTTATCAACTATTAATATTCTTTTTCATTGATTCTCAACTCTCAGGAGGCCTTTGTTAATGTCTTTAGCCTCAGGTTTCATTGTTTTGTTTTTTCATTTCATTTGATTTCCATGGTGTATGTTTGAATGTGTGTACTGCAGTCAAGAACAATACGACATTGTAAGGCAAGATGTAATTCAGATGAAGATCTGACAATATTTAAGCTACACTTATGCAAAAAGGGACTTAATGCCATTGGACTTACAGCGTTTTCTTGCCACTGTATCTGTTTTAATCATCATGGGCAGCAGTGCTGGTGCTAAAGACTCGTCAGAAATTCTAATCAGATCCAAAAATGGAACGGAGACACGTCTGTAGCAATATCAACTCCAAAAATCACAAAAGATGATGGTTAAATGTAAAGTAATGGCATTTATGGTAAAGACTTTAAAGTCTTCCACACCACCATGTTGTTCAAATTAAACAGGCTCGTCTGATGTTTGAAAGGCCCTTATAAACATGAACACGAATGCTCACATGAGACAATACACCATATGACTCCTAGTTGCACACATGAATCAACATATCTATAAATAGCCCTCATCCTGTCATAAAGGTCACTGTCATGTTTTCCTCATCAGATTCCCCACTGCTCTGATCAGACACAGGAATCCTGTGTTGCATATTCCTGTGGTTTAAACTTCTTATTTCACAGTTTCTCCCATCTGTAGATATGGTTCATGCCTAATTTAATTCCACAGATAGAAGTGTATTGTATTGTAAACCATTTAAAATGTTTTGTAGTGTTCATTTAGTATTTTAAAGGACCTCACCATGCCTGTGTGAACAGAGCCAGAGGTAGCCAGCAGCGGTGTGGATGCGCGAGGGGCGCGGCCTGCTGCCGCCTCGCTGTGTGCGAGCGTGAGCGCGCGTTTGTGTGTGTCTGCAGCGCTCCATCCACACACACAGCGGCGGAGATGGCGGACCCGGCGACGTGCAGCATCAAGGTGGTGTGTCGTTTCAGGCCGCTGAACAGCTCCGAGGTGGCCCGTGGAGACAAGTACATCCCCAAGTTCAAGGGGGACGACTGCGTTCAAATCGCGGTGAGTGTGCGCCACTTTTTTTTTATCCACCCACCCTGGATCAAAGGATAAACTGAAGCCAAGGGCCCATTTATTCCACCTCCTGTTCACAGTCACCTACTTTTATTGAGTTGGGAAAAAATACACATGCAAGTAGCCTCAGCAGTTTAAATCATGATGGCGAGAAACTGGGTTGTTTTCCTGTTGCTCTTTGTTTTTATTTACGAGCTGCCTCTATTCTTCTGTCTCAAGTCCATTTAAATGTCAAGACCTTTAACCCGTGGCTGTCTAGGCTACTGCACCGAGGTTGAATGTGACTTAATCAATAATATTAATCAACAACTTCCAACCATAAATGATGCTCAATACGGTTTCCCCCACCAGAAATCACGGGGGCGGTAAATAGACATTTGTTCAATTGTTGTGCTAAAGTGTGTAATGACACGGACAGTTAAAACATTTGTTCTGCGTGCTATTGCATATATTATGGCATGACATGAATTGATAAAGGTGTGTGCAGCAAGTGAGCAGTAGCTGCTGTTCCAGGGGTTGGGTAAATCCGTGCGTAACGAGGATCGTCTGGATCTCCTGTGCGCTTTTACGCGCAGACTTCTCCTGAATGCCCGCAGTGGCACGTTGGCCCAATAAAGACAACCTCGGTCGCACTTAGTCAATTTCAGTCTCACGGTATCAGACCTGGCCCAGGTTGAATTCGTTAAAGCTGTATTTCCACATTTTTTTGTAGTTTTAGTTGAATTTAATCAGTTTCAGCTAAACGCTCTTGTGCTGAGGCCCACCTAGAGTAATCGCCTTGACGTTACCATTTTGCTTTCTTGTTAATATGGAGAGCTAGATTGAGCAGGTGAGCTTTAGCCTCATGCAGTTGCAGTGCCCCCTCCCTCCCCAATGTTTTTTTTCTCCACACTTAGGGGTGGTTATGAGGCAAATCTGTAGTCAAGTTTTTATCACATAGGGCAGTGTTCATCAGAAATTCTGCGTACTCTGAAGTTCTGTTATATTTCCGCCATTTTTTTACTTTTATTGTGAGGTTTGAGATCAATATAGAATGTTCCATGTTTGTTAGGTCATCTTTATACCCCTAGATCCTCATATCCAATGTGGAAGCTTCCTGATGAAACCTTGGCGACACAGCATTAGACGCCGTCATGTTTAACTTGATTTACTGGTGTTGATATTTTTTTAACGTGTGGTACCAGCCCTGTCTCTTCCTGATGCTCTTGCAGGTTAATTTAGTTTTTCCTTCATGTCCGTAAACAAAAGTACAATTGACGGGGCTTTACCATGGCTGTAAAGGCCCCTCCTCATGTCATGGACCTGGGTACTTTGTACTTCCTCGTTCTATCAGAGAAACCTGTCTAATTGGAAACAGCGACGCAACTTTTTACCTTCAAATCTGCAGCAAGTTCCAGCGAGAACAATACAGCTTCAAAACTGTCCACCGCCACAATATCTTTGTTTGGCTAACGAGGAGGCGAGTTACTTCTCAAACAAAGAGGTGAGTTTTTCGCAACACCTGTCAGCAAAACCTTTCACAGCATGACTTTCATTTGTTTATTTTGAATCTTTTACCTATAGCTTCCCCAAACATTTTTTTTTTAAGAGAGGGGAGGCAATACTATGCATCAGAAGTCTTGCTTCGCTAAATGTAAGTTATAATCATGATAAGGTGCAATGAATAAGTTTGAATGATCCTCAAATTACAAAATTGCAAAAGTAACATGTTATGCTGCGATATGGGAATGGAAGAGAGCCATGGGTCGAGGGAGTGAGCACAATTATCACATCCTTCAGATTTTCCAGCTAAATTGAACTGGACTTCCATAAATAGATACAAGGCCACAGGCTATTAGCAAACAGTCAGGGCCTCTTCTTTTACTTCGCATAACTATTTGTTCTCACATTGCACAAGAAAAGTGACTAATATGTGTATATTGTTTCATGTTTTTAACCAAAGTACCTTTAAAAGCAGATTTAATTTGTGACATCATTTGCGTGTATGAGTCGAATGTGCGTACCTACAGTTAGGATGAGACTTAACTTTTAGCTATTTCACGTGTATTTTTTGTCTTTCAGTCACTTGGACAGGACAGTCCAGCTGGGGTCCTGCACACTCTGAGGAAAAAAAACCCATGTGGATTAAAAAGAAACACACAAACAAGCAGTTTTGTGCAGAAAGGTGAACCAGATCACCCTGTAAAAAAAGGTGACCGGATCATTACAATACGGAGGAGAAGAAGAAGTTATGAAGAGCTCGTCCAAACTGAGGGAGAAGGGAAGAATCGACCTGAGAAAGACGAAAGATGAGGTTAATCGGTTGAGTGGTGAGCCCGCTGCGAAGTAGGAGCGCCCGGAGAGAGTGCAGGAGCTGCAGAGGAGGAGGAGCGGCTCAATGAAGTGAGCCAAACCCTGGACGACACATGTCAGCTGATCACTTTGATTTGGAATCAGGATTTGTTGGGTTTCTATCCTTGAACAGAGAAATCAACACGTAAGGTCTCCCCAGGAACTCGCACGAAATAGAGACGGGGAAAGCGGTGGAGATGGAGGCAGAAAGGAGGCCGCGGGATAACAGGAAGGAGAAAAAAAAGAAAGGATTGGGAAGCTGAGCAAAGAGGAAGAGATAGGAGAACCGTCTTTTCTCTGGTCCTAACCGTTCTCTCCCAATTATACTCCCTTACCCTTCCTAAGAACCAAGCAGCCTTTTTGCTTCAAGGATAATTGATATGGCATAAGTCTTCAGTCAAGATGGCGCCACAGAATGGTCGGATGATGATGATGATGACGGGGTGTGGGGCGGTGTTCTTTCTTTTTTTATTTCCACCCACTCGTTATCAGAAGTTCTGCGTGGTAGAGGTCAGCTTTCTTCATAGAATCTAATGGAAAGTGATCATAGGCCCTTTTCCTGGTGATTATTATGGCTGTAGCTAAAGTTTGGGGGAAGGAACATCACTGCTGGCAAACTGTAACCCCTGATGTTTGTGACCATTGAAAAAGGAAAGGAATGAATAGCGGCTTTGTTTGAAGCCACTGACTCCGAGTCATTGGCCTACTGATAATCGGTCGCGTCACGTGGATTAAAGTGAAATGTAGCTGTTCTGTCAGTGACAATCATTACGTAAGGCAGCATTTGATCCGGCCTCGCATGTTTTTTTTTGATTCACTCAATTAATAATTCCTTAATTCCTTAAAAGGTATGATACTATGTGAAATAAGAATTACATTTTGATATAGATGTTCTTGAGACGAACACATTTTGGTAGTCTTGTTGTTTCATATATACAGTATATATATATATATATATATATATATACATATATATATATATATATACAGTATATATTATTAAGACAATTAAGACTTAATTTTCCACATCTATCACTACTGCCCTCCTCTGTGTGTGTGTGTGTGCGTGCGTGCGTGCGTGTGTTCATGTGGATTAATGTGAAATATGTATATCATTTACTACTTGTGCACAACGTTAGCGAGATATAATCCAAGTTAAATGGATGACCTTCCTGACTCTTGGGGGTGTTGAGATGTATACTGACCAGATCTAAGTCCCACGGACTCCCTTTAAACTGGGTGTTAGGTGCCATGTCATACCCGGTCTGTGTATTGATACTGAGTGAAAAAACCCTCATCACATTGCAATTCATGTGAACTTGTTTGCTCCCCCCGCAGCAGACACCTCATTTAATACGTTGTCATGTCGGACAAATGAGTTGCATATTTGCATTGAGTGCACACTTCACTTATGTGCTTCCACATCATCCAATGTCATTCAATTCATGTGACCTTCAGAATATGGATTTGACGTGAGGAATCAAAGAAGGGAACTTAAGTTCTCTGATTCCGTTTTTTTTTTAAAGAAATAACTACGATATCATATCTTACATAATGTTGTTGTTACTGTTATTCTTGTGCAGCGCTATGCAGCTTTTCTAAAATGTAGCCTCTGTTCCGACTAGTGCCACATATGGAAAGCTTCTTGAAACATTAACATAGAGAGAAACATTAAGGAGCAGAGTCAGAGTCATCGGAGAGTCCGAAGCGATGAGCGAAGAAATACTTGCCGTTGTCTGAAACTGTTTCTCCTCTTCTTTTCACAGGGTAAACCCTACTACTTTGATCGTGTCTTCCAGTCCACCACGACTCAGGTTGAATTCTACGAAGCCGTGGCTCAGAAGATTGTCAAAGGTAAGTAGAAGATAGACTCAAGGTCTTATTTCACACCCGGGCCGAAGACCCTGTGGTTTTCCCATTTGACACCGTTGTTTAATGTCGTTTAATTGTCGCACCTGTACTTATGGTCTGGTGCGTTCCGAGACGGCAGGAGGCAAATGCATTTATGCAGTTGTTTAAATGGCATATCGATAATGGCACGCCATGCAATACAATAAATGCTCTGGCGCCACACACTTTAAAACGTGCACCTGTGAAGTTACACCGAGGCTGTAATCTCATTGGCTGACGCTATAGTTCTGGAAAATAACCAGAAAGGCGATTTTTCTTCCCGTCTCAATGTATGCAGATGTTCTCGAGGGATACAACGGGACAATATTTGCCTATGGGCAGACATCCTCTGGCAAAACGCACACGATGGAGGTAATACAATGCCGTTGGGTATTTCACTGTTAAAGTAGATGGTGCATGGAATCATTTGCCGTTTCGCTCATACGTTTGGTTTTTTTCCCCTCCGAAAGGGGAAGCTCCACGACCCAAACATGATGGGAATCATACCGAGAATTGTGCAAGACATTTTCAACCATATTTATTCCATGGATGAGAACCTGGAGTTTCACATTAAGGTATGTTTTTGTAAATGAATCGAAAGACTCTCTAAGTTGCTTTGAAATGACAGCGAGCACATGTCATAATACTGGTAAAGTCTCATCGAGGGATTTTGTTCCACAGGTTTCATATTTTGAAATTTATCTGGACAAAATCAAGGACCTCTTGGATGGTATGTCACCTTTTTCTGCCATACACGCATGATTGTTCAGATGCAATCCTCCTAATTACATTTACTTTCCTCCACAGTTACAAAGACCAACCTTTCTGTACACGAGGATAAAAACAGAGTGCCCTATGTCAAGGTGAGACATGTGGAGATTTTCATTTTGGTGATAAGCTGTTTTATTTTCAGATGCGACGTGGTTTCTATTTCCATATTACCACGGTCACAAGTTAGTCCCAGACGGTTTTAATGCATTAGATACGAAAGGATGTGGAAGGAATGGGACATTTTGTCTTGTGTGTTCTTGTGTGCATTGGCTTCATACTTGTAGAATGCAGAAAGATTTAAATACCAAGAAAGCAATAAGAATATCCCACTTGAACAGATCCCCCCCTGACAGAACATGTAATGGTCTCCTCTGCTAACAGCTTTCTGTTAGGCCATCCCCTCTGCGGGCCTGTTGAACACAGCGTTTCCTTGTGATGTGCGTGTGTCCCCAGGGGTGTACTGAGCGTTTTGTGTGCAATCCTGACGAGGTCATGGACGCCATAGATGAAGGCAAAAACAGCAGACACGTGGCTGTCACAAGTGAGTTCACACACTGAGCGCCTTCAGTGCTGCAGCCTCTCATGGGTTTCATCCCACCGAGTCTCCTGACTGTAGCCAGACTCCCATAAGCCAAATGGATAACTGTACTCGACACATAAGCGGCGATGCAAGAAAGCAGCTGAAAAATGTATAAAACACACCCTGTCATGTAAATTCCTTGTTCTGTGTAATCCATGACACTTAGCCTATACGCAGAAATTACACACTGTATATGTATTGTTGATGAAAGAACAATTGTCAATGCACAAGCTAATTGTATTTTGTGTGTGTGTGTGTGTGTCTGTGAGTGTGTGTGTGTGTCTGTGTGTGCATGTCTGTCTGTGTGTGTGTGTGTGTGTGCGTGCGTGTGTGTGTGTGTGTGTCTGTGTGTGCGCGCGTGTGTGTGTCTGTGTGTGTGCGTGTGTGTCTGTGTGTGTGTGTGTGTGTGTGAGTGTGTGTGTGCGTGTGTGTCTGTGTGTGCGCGTGTGTGTCTGTCTGTGTGTGTGCGTGTGTGTGTGTGTGTGTCTGTGTGTGCGTGCGCGCGCGCGCTCGCGCGTGTTTGTGTGTGTGTGTCTCTCTCTCATTCTCTCTGGTCACCTTGTCTTGGAGGACGTGACACCGGCGCGTAACGCGGGGTGGGTGGGTGTGTGTGTGTGTGCCTGTGAGTGTGTGTGTGTGTGTCTGTGTGTGCGCGTGTGTCTGTGTGTGCGCGCGCACGTGTGTGTGCCTGTGTGTGAGTGTGTGTCTGTGTGTGCACGTGTGTCTGTGTGTGCGCGTGTGTCTGTGTGTGCACGCGCGCGCGTATGTGTGTCTGTGTGTGTGCCTGTGTGTGTGACTGTGTGTGTGTGTGTGTTTGTTTGTATCTGTGTGTGTATCTTAGACATGAATGAGCACAGTTCCAGAAGTCACAGCATCTTCCTCATCAACATCAAGCAGGAAAACAGTCAGACTGAAAAGAAAATGACCGGCAAACTCTACCTCGTCGATCTG
Source organism: Colistium nudipinnis (assembly GCA_016785305.1). Lineage (NCBI taxonomy): Eukaryota > Metazoa > Chordata > Actinopteri > Pleuronectiformes > Rhombosoleidae > Colistium > Colistium nudipinnis. The sequence continues at coordinate 464,224 of JAFBJU010000850.1, forward strand.
GCTGGAAGTGAAAAAGTATGGACTCTCTGGCTCCGTATTTTCTTTACTTTGTTCTATGCTTTTGTATAGTGGGACCGTTTTTTAATGACACAGTCCTGCTGATGCAGTTTCCTTTCAGAAGGGGACAGTGTTGTCATTGAAAAAAATATTCACCCCTCCCCATCCTCTACAGTATATCCAACGAAATACATTTGAGTGTCATGAGTATCATGACCACACCTGGGTGGGTGGTATTTGTGGTAACGGAGCGCAATCCTGTAAAATCCTGCAATTGTCTAGCTAAAACGTTCCAGTGACAGCTCCCATGTGCTTTGGTGTTTCAAAGGTGGGTAAAACTGGAGCAGAGGGCACGGTGCTGGATGAAGCCAAGATGATCAACAAGTCCCTGTCTTCTTTGGGCATTGTCATCTCAGCTCTGGCAGAGGGCTCGGTGAGACACCCATCATGGAATCGGGATGATAAAATAGAAAACAAATGATCACAACTAGTAGGGGTACATTAATCTGTGGCCTCTGTCAGTCCTATATACCGTACAGAGACAGTAAGATGACCAGGATCCTGCAGGACTCCTTAGGAGGCAACTGTCGGACCACCATGGTCATATGCTGCTCCCCCTCATCCTTCAATGACGCCGAGACCAAATCGACACTGCTGTTTGGACAAAGGTACACATACTCTCTGACACACCCAAACACACACAGGCTGACACGTTAATGCTCTTTAGGACGATAAGGGAATGGGAAGCAGACAAAACGATTTTTATCAAACCTCTAAATGATTCGGAAAATCTGGAAAAACCTTTCTGATCAAACTCCAGGTTAATATCCAAAACATATACCTGCTCATCTAAAACAAGGCTTTCTGTAATATTGAATACAGAGATTGATATGGGGATAAACTTGAAATGTATGCTTATTTATAGTGTTATCCAATCCAACCCCATCTGTCACATATAATCACTTTATTTATATGGTTTACGCACATCCCTTTTTCAAAAGACAAAATTACTGCAACATCACATGCAGCACATAACACATGACGTTTAAAAAAGAATAAAAATACAAACGTGGGTGTATCGGTATATGGCGCTGGATAGGTCTTGGCAATGTAGGCGGGGGCCACAGGGGCACTTTGTATGACATCGAGTTGAAGCATTATTAAATCAAGTAAATATCAATAAAATCAATCTGTGACCGTTCACTGTTCTGACGATGTGTGCGTGCACATGCTTGTGCGGGTGGGGCAGATTTTAAATAGTCACTGAGCAAGGAACAGATAGAGATGCATGCCATGGAGACATTATTAAATATTTCATTGAATTGAGATTTTTTTGAATGAGAATTGTAACAGTTCCATGACATGACATCACTGGCATTCTTATGATATAAGGGTGCACACAGATTAGGTTTTTTGGCCCCGAGATTGGTAGCACACCTTCTGCAGAGAGAGAATAGCTCTATTGAACGCGAGCCAGATTCTGCTTCCTGTCCTATATTTGTTTGCTAAGACGGCTTATGTCTATAGCTTCATATATATTGTACTGACATAAGATTGGTATTATTCCTCTCATTAAATTTCTCCTAAATTGTCTGAGTATTCAGTAGACTTATCTCTAGATAAGAAATGACTTACAAAAATGACTAAATGAATTACAGTATCCTATGACCCAAAAGAAAGCATAATGAGGACGGACAAACAAAAACTGACACAGCCAGTTGGCCTTGCACTGAAACCAAATGCGATGTGTCTGCGCCGACGTAAACATTTTCCCACCTCCATATTTCGCCAGGGCCAACACCATAAAGAACACGGTGATCCTGAATGTGGAGCTGACCGCAGAGCAGTGGAAGAGCAAGTGGGAGAAAGAGAAGGAGAGGAACAAGACGCTGAAAAACAGTGTCACGTGGCTGGAGAATGAGCTGAACCGCTGGAGGACCGGTGAGGGCCACGCAATCCAGTTCACATTTTGTGTGTGGGTGACACAATGCCTTCATCCCATGCGTACATGCTGTGAAGATAACGTGACCGAGCCTATTTATTCGTACAGTTTTTCTCTGCCCCAGCTTTTCTTCTTTTTTAAGAACTGACAGGAATCAAAAACGGGGCAGCTAAATTGACCGGAGATGCATTTATTGAAGTGTATACAGTGTAGGAACCTTCCATATGTTAATGCAAATAAACCGATAGGCATTACTTTTTGTTTTATAATGGATTGGATGAGATGAACAAACTTTGGCATGCCTCCATCACACAATTAAACATATTTATCAATATATTCTACTATTCTACCACTCGATTTTTAAGTTTCAGGCGCAGCAGGGGACGGGCAAAGAGGGGAGGAAGCTGATCTCCTCTTCTTTTTTTCTGCCACTCCGTTGCAGGAGAAAGTGTGCCAGTGGATGAGCAGTTTGATAAAGAGAAGGCCAAGGCAGAGGTCCAGGCCTTGGACACCGCAACGCCGCAACTCAACAATGACAAAGCGGCACCCACGCCCGCCCTCGGCGCCCTGCCCGGGGTGAAACTCACCGACGCTGAGAAAGGGAAGTGCGCGGCAGAAATGGCCAAACTATACAAGGAGATGGACGACAAGGTGAGGAAGGATCCCCAGCCTTAACACATTTTTTTTTTTTTTTCACAAGCTGGTACACGCACAACAACCTTGCTTGATGGTGTTTGCGCTTGTCGTGTCTCAACTGAATCACATTAAAAAGGATTCTTTGGGGGATCAAATCTACCTGTGTAGTCCACCTGGGTCACATTGGTAAATGCAAGTGTGATTTTGTTTAATGTTGGCTAATACTGCTAGCGTTTTTAGCGAGACAATATATTTGTAATTATCAAATATCAGCAGACCATTTTTAAAAGGGTAGCTGGTTTTCTATAGGAAAATAAGGATAATTACTCTTTGCCCATTGATTATGCCAAAAAGAAATTCAATATAATTATACAAGTTAAATAATATATTGTGTTTTTTTCCAAATAGTACTACCAGCAACTCGTACTTTTTCTCACCGTGCTTCTTACGTGTAGTGTTATTTTTTGCCAGCAGGCGGCGTAGGTCTGCGCGGTTCGACAGGGCTTTTGGTTGCAGGGGCAAATAAACCAGTAATCTATTTTATTTCTCTCCCCCTCCGTCACCGCCCCTCCCCCCTTTCTCTAGGACGAGGAGATCAACCAGCAGTCTCAGTTGCTGGAGACACTGAACCAGCAGATGTTGGACCAGGAGGAGGTGACACTGCACTTCCTCTCTCCTTTCCTCTTCCCACCCCTCCCCTCCCAACTGTCCCACTGCGCCTCAGCTCTCCAGCTGTTCCTGTTACCATAGATCCCAGCCTCACAGCTGACAGGAGTCCATTAGTAGCCCTGCAGGAAAGGTCAGGCTGTAACTCACCGTCAGCGAGAGGAGGAACCTCACCGGAATAAACACATGAGTTTTTTTTATAAGATGTGCCCATAGATGTACAAATTTGAATCCTATCGGCTTCCTTCAATCTCAACTTGAGCACGCCACACTGAACATAACTCATCTTATCCTCAACCACAGCTCTTAACTTCCTCCCGACGTGACCACAACACCCTGCAGACTGAGCTAAAACGGCTGCTCGCAGAGAACGAAGCCTCGAAGGAGGAGGTGAAGGAGGTGCTGCAGGCCCTGGAGGAGCTGGCCGTCAACTATGACCAAAAGAGTCAGGAGGTCGAGGACAAAGCGCAGGAGTTTGAGGCCCTCAGCGAGGAGCTGAACCAGAAATCGGTACCCTTAAGCTGCTCCTCGGACAGCACTGGAAGCCACGGCGCAGATTACAAACACGCTGTAAGCTCTGTGTTTTTATGTTACCCACCCCCCACCAGAGCTCCTTGGCCTCCATTGACCATGAGCTGCAGAAGCTGAAGGAGATGACCAACCACCAGAAGAAGAGGGTCACTGAGATGATGTCATCGTTGCTGAAAGACCTGGCTGAGATAGGCATCGCCATGGGAGGCAACGACATTAAGGTTCCCAGTCTTGCCGCTGACGTACTATACTGTTTAATATCCAGTGACAACCTTACGCTTGGCACACTTCCAATGGCCTGTTTTGAAACTAAAGGTACACACAAATGATGCCGACAGAAGCCGTCTTTTTTTCCAAACAAGTTAAAACGTCTGCTGCCTGATTTATATACGTCCTTTGGGACTGTTAAGGCTCAAGAGAGGAAGGGGAAACAACATAAAAACCAAGAAGTAAAGTAGATGGTTTATTGAAAAAGACAGGTAATTACCAACAGATAAAAAAAAAAAACGAGGCAGGGAGCGGATGGATGTTGTTCAAATCAAAAAAAGGAATGTAACGAAAAGAGGACCCTGACAAACGGCTAAAACGTTTTATTTTTCCATAAAAATAATAACGTATTATACACAGAACGACAACCAAAAAAATCAACTAGCTTCCATGTACAAATGCCTCAGCCAAAACGCACTAGTTTGTCATTTTCCAATTGTGAAGAAATCAAATTACTAGTCGTCAAACCTTTAAACTACCAAAATGGCAACAACAAAAAAAGTAACCGAAGGATTAATTTGAATATTTCCCAATGAATCCCCTGTGATCAATCCACGAACAATCAGTGACATTGTTTGGTAATTAAAATTGTTTTGTCTGACCCACAGAACAAAATGCATAATTATTAAAATTGACAAAGGTGTGATACTGATATAAAAAAAAAAAAAACACTCTGTCATTAGGAAAACTGGAACCAGCCGATGTTCAACATGTTTACTTGATAAACAACAAACAACAAACATGCAATGATTGTCAATCCACTTATCAAATGCATTTAATTGGTTTTGTTTCGAACCATGATCATACAAGTATGCCAATGAATTGACCAATGTGTTGAATAAGTAACAACTATTTTTAATAATTGGAAAAAATACACAGATGGTTTATGCATGGAATACAACCGTTGGGACCTAACAAGGACGTTTGTCTGACCACTCAGCACCAAGAGAGCAGTGGTCTCATCGATGAGGAGTTCACTGCGGTGCGTCTCTACATCAGCAAGATGAAGTCGGAGGTGAAGACGATGGTGAAGCGCAGCAAACAGCTGGAGAGCACGCAGGCTGAGAGCACCCAGAAGATGGATGACACGGAGAGGGATCTGACCGCCTGCCAGCTCCGCATCTCCCAGGTAACGGCCGCTCTCCGCTGCCTCTGCCATCATGAATCACTGTCGCCATGGTGACGAATGTGGCAGTTCGCGAAAAGGGCCAGATCGTTAGTTATCAATGAAGCGGCGGCACAGCATGCTGAATGATATTCTTCAGGTTCAACAGTGTTCTTTCTGAAGAAAAAAAATAAGTTCTGTGTTGGTGAGTTTTAAACATGTATGATCATTTTCATGTCTCTCTCTCTATTCCTCTCTCTTTCACGTACCTGTTGTTGTTCAGTATGAAGCGAAAATCAAGTCCCTGACGGACTGCCTCCTGCATGTGGAGCAGAAGAAGAGGCAGCTGGAGGAGACTGTGGACTCTCTCAATGAGGAAATAGTCAGGATTAAAGCCGAAGGTGAGCACAGCAAAGGGCTGTGTGCAGATTTTGCACAAGCACTTGATTTTTTACCTTTTTGTGCAACTGTGCCAACACCAACAACTACTTTGCATCTAAGCACCACGGTACTTGTTTGATGCAATTGTGTCCCTTTAGATTGCAGATTTGTACATGCTAATTATCGGCAACATTCACTTTGGCCGCTTTTGGCCGTTAAAATAATCTGAAAATGCAGGCCCGGGCTCCAGTAAAGGGAAGACCTAGCACTAAAGGTTCTAATTTGCATTATTTGCACTTTAATTTTGACTAGTGATGGAGTCATTCTGAACTACAAGGGGATTGGGCTACTGGTGTGATTTGTACTAAAAGCCTGTGATCCATCTTTAACATAATGAAGTCATCATTCACAGAGTCAGTGGTGAATCCTATTTAATGCCATTTTTTCTGAAAATGTGTTTCTTTTTTGTTTGTCTCCTCTCTTCAGAGAGAGTTAATGCCATGGAGAAGAAGAACGAGGTTCAGTCTGCCAACGAAGTCAAGGTACAACTAAGCTGTCCCTTGAGTTGTTTTCATCATGCCCCCCCCACCCCACCACCCCACAAAGCTGTGACTGACCTGTGGCTATAAGTGGCGGCAATTGGCTTCCTCTGCGGGATGCGTGGGTTTAGCCTTGTGTACAGACCTGAGATATATGGAGGGAACTCGTAGAAGAGCTGCTAATCAGAGGCAGAACAGTTGTCTTCCTTTCAGATAAGGGAGGAGACCCCGAGTTACACCTAGAACTCGTTGGGGAGATGTTTAATTGCTGTTGGCATGGGAACGCCTGAGCTGAGGAGAGGGGGATACTCTCCTTACTGCCACCGCGAACTAACCGCGGTTAACATGATTAAGGTGCAACATGACATAACATGAATGCACTTAGTGGGCGCTGTTGTTTTTTTTTTTCTTCTTCTTCTTCTTCAGGAAACTGTGGAGAAGCATATCCAGGCTCACAGAGAGACCCATCAGAGGCAGATCAGCAGCCTGAGAGATGAGCTGGACAGCAAGGATAAACTCATCACAGAGCTGCAGGAGTAAGACACCACGTCACCCCACACTCCCATTCCCCTGAACGTGAGAAAGCGCTGGGAAATGATAGTGATGCTGACACATGTGTGCAGTCAGAACCAGGAGATCGTGCTGGAGCAGGAGAGGCTGAAAGTGGAGCACAAGAAGCTCAAAGCTCTGGACCAGGACAAGAGCCGCCAGCTGCAGGAGCTCACGTAATTCCTCAGTGTCCAGTCGCTCCCCTTCGCCTTCCGCAGTTTCTCGTTGTATACCGTGTGCACTAAGTAACCCCTACATCCTACCTTCTGCAGGATCCTGCAGGACAGACAAGATCAGGCCAGACAGGACCTGAAGGGACTGGAGGAGACTGTGGTCAGTTATTGGCGTGTTGATTCAGAGCCGCGTTGAGCTAAATAGAAAAATCTGCAAACATTTTGATAATAAATACAATAAATGGCGGTGAATTTTATTAAATTATAATTAGGTACGTTTAGAATCGATGAAGTGGTAACGCCTTCTTCGGTGTGCAATATTTATTTGGGGTTTCCCCAGTTTGGAAAATGAATTGTTGACGTGGCATTTCGCCCCATTTCTATTTGTGGAACTAAGAGCATTCCCAGGGACATTCTATTCACCACCATTGTATCGGGTTGGAGGCAAGCGTCTCTTAAGAAAATATCTCAATAGCTTGATTTGCCTGAGTTTAGTTTCTCTACCTTCACATAGGCCCGGGAGCTGCAGACACTCCACAACCTGAGGAGGCTTTTCGTCCAAGACTTGTCTACGAGAGTCAAAAAGGTGAGATGTCCCCACAGTAGCGTTTCTTCAGCTTGGACCCCTGTGCTCCGGTTCTGAGCGAGGTTTCATTTGGTGTTCTCTCACATGAGCTCCGGTTGCCCCAGCAATGCCGTTTATCTGAAATATGACGAACAGACCCAAATTTCGCTCAGGCATGCTGTCACTGCACTCCATTTAATTTCCACCATGATGAAATTTTAATGAATCCAGGGAACACAACAGAACATGTCTGCAGTAAGTAGGCCATCTGATTCTTAAAAGGTAGCAGCTGTAAATTAGGGACCCATGCCCTCATTGTGGCACTCAAATCCAGCCCTCAGGCCGGGGCCTGATGAGAAATTAAACTTTCCTGGTAGGCATTGAGAATATTCTGTGTGGCAAATCAAAAATCTGCTGCTTACCTACCTTTTTTATTTTAATTATTATTTGGCTTCATTCTTTTTCGACATCATGTCAGATGCTCTCTTATATATATATAAATAAATGTTTCATAATAATATTAACTGTAAAATGCAATTCCCCAAATATTATAGATACATTTTGTTAATCATTATTGCATTTATTCCACCAGTTGCATTTGTAAAAGGCTAATGGTAAGGCTGCTTGTTGTGTTTTGGCAGAACGCTCAGATGGAGGAAACAGAGAGCAGCACTGCGCAGAAACAGAAGATCGGTTTCCTGGAAAAAAACCTCGAGCAGCTAACCAAAGTTCACAAGCAGGTACAGACAGGGACGTTTCAAGACACTCTGGGGGCCCCAAGAAAAGTAAATAAATACAAGCTTTTGACAGCCCGCAAGTACCATGGGGCCCCCTATAAGGAGATTCCTGAAGTGTCAATGCAGTGACTTCTTCATGGCAAGACATTTAAAGGGGTTTCAGGTTGTTGTTGCTGTGGACCAATGTAAACAGCCGTCTTTGGGGGCCGAGGCAATTGCCTAGTTTGCCTGCCCCGTGGCGACGACTCTGGGTACAGATACTGTATGTGCCAACACAAAGTTACCACAGTGCCTCCTGTTTAAATGAATCCCACAGGTGACCTTCACCTGCTTCTGTATCTCATGTGTTCACCCCAACCTCTCACTTTGAAGCTGGTGCGGGACAATGCCGACCTTCGCTGTGAGATTCCGAAGATGGAGAAACGCCTGCGAGCCACCGCGGAGCGGGTCAAAGGCCTGGAGGCTGCTCTGAAGGAGGCCAAAGAGAACGCAGCCCGCGAAAGGAAGAGCCACGAGCAGGAGGTGGAGCGCATGAAGGACAACCAACGGCCCAAGAACATGGGCAGGAGAGCCTCGATAGGTCGGTGGACACACACACACACACACACACACACAG
>JAFBJU010000850.1:473036-485035 GCA_016785305.1 Colistium nudipinnis
GAATCAGACCTAATAAACAGGTCAAATAAACTTATTTCCCAAAATGTTTGATCAATTCTTTGGATAGACTTTGACGGAAAAAGCATCTCAACTTTTGCTCTGTATGTGACCACTCTTGTCTCTGTGTCCAACCCAGCCAAGCCCATCAGACCAGGCCAGCTCCCCGGGCTTCCCATGATGACCAGCATCAACAGGTCCAATCTCATCAACAATAACCAGCCTACCGGCATCAAAGGAGGAGGCAACAACAGGCTAGAGAAGAATGATGTTCAATGTTTAGTTATTTCTGATTAGCGTGTAGAGATCTTTACAGCAGCGTTATAGGTCTTATAGCACGTTTCCCCTCCTTTTTACTTCAACATCTGGCTATGCACCCTGTGTTTTCCTCTTCCAGATAAGACACCCAACCGTTTGTCCTCTGTGTTTACCCTCCAGCTCCTGAGGACGCCTGTTGACCCCCCTCAACCATGAAGCCAAGGACCAAACACTGATCTTCCATCTGGAGTCACTGCATTACAAAACCTTGCTATCTTGCTGTACATTAGAAAGAGAGCCCTTGTCCAATTTCTCATTTTCCTAGCACAGTTGCAGATATTTAAAAAAGTATTTTCTCTCAGTGACACCGTTCTATCCTTGCATCGAGGATATTCTGTGCAGATGGTTGTCGTGATCAGTCTCAACCATCAAGTAGTGTTATTTACCACATCTCTGTCAGAATGGTGCTGTTTGTTCCCCCCATTTTTCCAGTTTCAGTGCTCTTTGCATTCTTGCTGGTCTGTCTTTTACTTGGCTTATTATGTGTTTGCAACAACTTCACAAAGCCACTAACTCATCAGCTTCCCAATTGGAGCAACATTCGTGTATTTTTGGCTCAGGACAAGGAAGGTACAAAGAGCAGATGCTTATGTATTATTTATGCCTGAAAGCTGCAGGCAAGTGTTATATGTTTACTTTGTTTGGCAAAGCATGAATTGTGTTTTATTTGAAATGTACACAGACTGAGATGAACATGCAAAACGAATTTAAAGAATTCAGGTGTCATGTTAATTTTGACCTGTAAAACCGAAAATATGTTGGCTCTGCTGCATCTTTATTAGCACTCCCTAAATAACTAACCACGTGCATTGGCATCTTATTATTGTACAGGACATAAAAATGACATTGGACATGACCAAAACTTGACCTCTCTCAATCAGTCATTTTAAACCAAAGGCAGTGAGAAGGCTTTGCTGAGATGGGCCTTTTCAAATGTCAAAATGTCATTTCAAGAGTGTTATCGATGTCTGTCGATATATGAGGAGGAATTGAAACCATTGCCAAATTTGAAGGCTTGTGGTGGATTTGTTTCTTTTCATGAGAGCATATGAATCCATTCAGGCATTCTTTATTTATGTATTGTTTATTATTTATCCTTGTGGTGGAAATGGTTAACGTGTTTTGGACAAAACTTCCCAACAGTATTTACCAATTAAAAGCTGCTGTTTTGAATTCTCGAGAAATATTTTGAACTCCAAAGGGTGCTCATGTCAGTCACTTCTCTCTTCACGCCAACAGGGTGTGCCTATACTCAAACAGTCTCTGCTATTTCACGGCGAGAAATGAAGTGACTCAATGACCGCGTAGATGAACATACATTCATCTGAAATAACAAGTTATTTGCTAATTTGCGATCTTATCGCCTGAGGCCAATAACAGTGTGTGTACAGTCTGAGCAGCTGCCCTTCTGAAGACCCGCCGTGTTCCTGGATCATCCGAGCACTAAATCATTCATGACCCAGCCTGGATGTTGAAACTCCCCGTTGCAATTGGCAGATCGAGCCCGGCTGAGGATGGACGGAGGGGGGCCAACATGTTTATCCAACATATGCATGTAGGCCTGTGTGGCTCTTCACAATGAGACGGTGAAAATCCCGGTAAATGATGAGAAAGTGAGACCCTCCTATAATATTGGGGACCTCACGACAAGAGGAATGTAAAGTATTCCAGGTGATCTCCCAAACTCCGGATTTTAACGGAGCCCCTGAATCGGGGGATAGCCTGTGGGACATGGGCCCCATGGGCACTGTCCCTTCCCCGAGGACATAAGTTTGAGCTGCGGGACACAGGCCACAGTCTGCTGGGTTCTACAATGAGCACAGGAGTGGCAAGCGCAACGGAAACACGCCGAGTAGAACCGGAAGCTAGTCCTCTGTTCCTTCACAATACACGCCAAGAAAAAGGATATATAATATGGCGGGTGAACAATTTTATTTCATCTAAAGTGTCCTTTGATTTCACATGGAGGCACTAACTTGAAAAACGTGTTACTGCATAAATGATGATCCTTCACAAGACTGCATTGAACAATAGATGCATTACATGGTCTTTGGCAGTGCTGATAAACAGTTAGAATTGATTTTTGATCAACGCAGCAAGCAACATTTTGATTGTATTTATATGTTTTGAAAGGATTTTATGTGTAGAGACACTGATGATAGGATGACATCACACAGTATAAAACATAACACTAACTTCAACACAACACGTGCTTTACTTTGAAAGTTGTGGGCGGATGTGCTTGAGGTAGTGGTGACGATGAGCTTGTCTGCGCCCGGAGAGGCGGGGGATTGCGAACTCACACACCGGCTGGGTGAGTGGAGGTCTGCGGCAGACAGTGACACAGCCAGCCCGGGACCCGGAGCACCCTCTCCGCTCCTCACAGAAACCAGCGAGCCGCCACCGAAGTTGTAGGGTAGGTTTTGTGCGTCTCGCGTTTGTGTGGCTGTGTGTATTCTCCGCCGCCCGCTCGGCGGGAGGCTGTTATTGGCTTGTGTCGGAGTTACTTTGTTGCTATGCACGCTGCCGCAGGTCGGACGCTTCGTGCCGAGTCAACCTGCGGGCTTTTTTTGTTTTTCCAAGCACGACGCTTCTGGAAATGCTTAACACAAAGGTTTGACAAACGTTTTTAAAACGCCAACAGCGTGTATTGACAAATAACAACCGTATGTTGATTTAATTAGTCACACCGGTGGACAGCGGGGGTAATCAAACATTCCCACGTGATGGCATCGGACCGCGGGGCTCTGATTTGCTGAGCTTATTACCCCGCGCGGGCTGTCTGGCAATTTGTAGCCGCTCAGGGGTGGTCCTCCCCCCGCGGGCGCCGTCCCTGCCCTTCCCTCGCTCCCGGGGACCCTCGGTGGTGTCGTATCGGAGCCCTTTGTTGCACACGCACATGGATTAAAGTCCTTTGTGTTGTGTTTCTGCGGTCGGTGTGGGGCTGGCACGGGACCCTGCCCCCCATCCACGGCCGCCCCCCCGCCCCAGGGACGCAGTGGCTGCACAGGTCCTGCGATGTGTGCGCTCACACCCCAGACAAGTGTGTCCCCACGCAGTGGTTGTCCGCACATGCGGCAGAGAGCTGGCGCACATGGATCTTAATGCAGCAGCAGCAGCAGCAGCACACGTTGGAGTGGATGCTGCTCGGCCACATCTGTTTTGAATGAAGCACGGGGACAAAGGCAGAGCCGAGTCTCCGGGTGTTGTTGCTGCCACAGCGGCTGGTCTGCAGATGGACGCACACAAAGACACAGGTCGTGATCTCTGTGCTGATGTGAAGCTTTACTTCTCCAACAGCTACACAACGCGTTGATGTATGTGACCTCTTGTTATTTTTGCTTTGCCATATTTGCAAAATACGCCAGTAGGTGTTTATATAGATATTTTTTGTTGAACTTAATGGCACTATTTGCAACATGTTGCTGGCATGCAACAGCAGCATTTCTCAACACAACAGAAACGTTATGATAAAATATATAATTGCATTTTTTGTTCAGGTTTTGTATTTCCTATTTTTTAAACTAGATTTGTTGTTTGGACATTCATGCCCAATATGTCCTTGTTTGTAAAATCCTACTTGGCAATACAATTCTGATTCTGACATATTTGCCTACGCACAAAATGGAATCACAGTTTGCATATACTGCTGGAAACAATAATAAAAATGCAATAGAAACAATTGTCAGGAAAAAAAACGTTAAATCGTTGATATATTTGTCTGAATCTAATATATTAGTTATATAGGGTGAGGACAGTCATTATAAAAGACTTGGTCATATAGTGAGTGAATACTGTCAAAGTCTTTCATTAAGAGGCTTCCACAGAGGTCCCAGGGCCCCTACTATGGCAACCATCAAACGGTTCCCAAATAATAAGGCAGGACGTCGGAGTTTAGGCCCATATCCACAGACATGTATATGAAGTTGTTCAGTCGCTTCTGTGCTGAGCTGCTGCTGCTTGTTATTAAGTACGAGTGAAATCCTTTTGGTCTCCACAGAGCTAGTTGGCTACCGCAATCCTAAAGACTACACTTTACTCTGACACCACGTCTTTTATTTGAAGCAATGTGTACTCTCCCTGGTCTTATGCCAGAAAGACGCAGCGGCTGATAAAAATCAAAGTGGATTCGAAGGCTTTCAGTGTAGTTTGTCTAAGGAGTCCGTTTCCGGCCTATGACTAACAGTAGTTTTTGTCGTTGTGAGATGCTACGAAGGCAAGTGATATCATGCTTTCCAGATTGTCTGTTTTCTATGGTTTATCAAGGTTGTGATGTGCCTCCAACAAGATTATTAGACATACCCCACATTTGATCATTTACTTTCCTGTGCTTGCTCTTTCTGATTGCCACAGTTTCTGCTAACAATGGTGTATATCTTGGATCTTTTGTGCGAGTGTCTTAAATTTAAGTTGCTAATGGTATGAAGGGGATGCAGGGGGTAGAGTAATCCGACAGATTGGTACAGATTAACAGTGTTACATTCTCACACTATGGGCACAGCAACGTCACTCATGACATGTTTTTCCTATATTAGAAACACTCGGTTCATATTACTTTCAGTGTGTGAATACGTAGTGATACAGTGATCTTTCTGTCTGGAGGTCAGGACTGTTGCCGTCATGAAACATCATTGATAGTGCTGTAATCTTGAAGCTCTGACAGGCTCCTGACTGCATCCCTGGCACCTCTGCTGATAGCAATTCCTTGTAAACACACACACACCACTGAGAACAGACAGTTGTTGTTCCATAACAGGCAATCATTCATAAAGGCTTGTACGGGTGTCTGTTGGCTTTATGGCAGAAGATTTTCCCTGGGATAGCCCCAGACTGGAGTACCATCAGGCCCTGGCATGATGTCATCTCTCATTGGCTCCCACTTTGGCTTAGATGACTCTCACAACTGTATATCTATTCTGGGTGTGTAGCTGCCAGCCTGAGTTTCAGGGTGTGTGTGTGTGTTTGTACATATTTCTTTACATAAGGACGGTCCCCTTATAGATATAGCCATGTCCTTAAGCGTTGCTAAAAGCACCTGCTTTTACTGCCCGCACCTCCAGGATGTAATTCCTTGGCGGCTGCTATTTCAGGAAGAAAGGAGAATTGGATACGAAGGGAGGCACGGCTCAGTAGCAGCACCTCTGCTGCGGGAGCCCTCCTGTTATTTATTTAGGTTAACCGATGAAGGGATACTTACTGACAGACGGATCAATGACATGCCTCATCCCAAAACAAACCCTGCAGTAACGGCGAGGGCCCGGCTGTTCTCCAGCTTTCACACACTGACTGTGTATGAAATATCAAGATCGCCATGAGCTTTTTTCAAGACTTCTGACTGTGCCTTATAACTGCATCAATGAGTAATGATGTTAAATTGCACAACTGGATCCTATGAAGCGACACCCTCTTATTTTTGGATGCAGCCTCCGAGGGAATGCCAGCTCTGGGGAGTCACTGGATCGCATGCAGGCTCAGTGTGTGGGGTAATGTTGTCATCACCTTTAGCTTAGCAAGGGGAGGTCAGGTTACCGGGCTGGATATCCTCGGCAGCCGTGTCGGTTTTCAGAGCAATCAGTGTTGGCTGTCTGTTGTGGTTTTTGGTGATCACTTGCCCTGAGGTCTTCTTCAATTGACTCACCAATGGAGTATGTTTGTCTGGGAGTGGAGTCTTGCCATAATGCGGGTGTATTACAGCAGGAGCACTTTGTGGTTATGGTGATCAGATGAGTATTAAGGTTAGTTGGGACAGGCCAGGAGGTTTGTACAATGAAATGGTAGCGTGTTTTTGTGGTTTGATGAGTGTATGTACGTGTGTTTGTGTTATTGCTCAAGGTCCTAAAAAAACATGTTAAATATATATGAAAGTAAAAACATTCAGGTCTTGCACAAACCAAATACTTTTCTTCTTTTTTTTGGAGCAGTGATGGGAAAAATTCAATGTCTGTCTATCTTTTTGACACATTTGAAGTCGGAGGGAGGTCTACATTAGCTTTTACTTTGGATAACCATATGTAGACTCCTCCATCCCCAACACTGCGGGTGATCACAGTCTTCAGTGTGGTCTAACGTAGCAAAATTGAAAGGGCCATGAGAAGATGTTTGTTTCAGGGAAAGATGCCCCCAAACAGCCAGTTTAGGTTCACCCAGAACAAAAGGAAGGTTTGAGTTAAGGCTATTGTTCAGGCAGGTTAATCAAGTTGTTTTTTGCAGATGGTTTATTCACAAGTTAATTGCATTTGTTTTCAAATGTAGAGTTGCATATTACGTATTTATCTTTGGCATTGTGTGGTGTTGCCCTGAAGAATATTCACATGTCCTCTGTCTCTGTTCATCGTTTTTCTCCACTCCCTTTGTAGATGTATAATCCGAAATTAATTTCTTTTGTTATTATTGTTTTTTTTTATTAAATGCTATTAAATTAGGATCAGTATTATTCTGAAAGTCTAATGTATGGTCTAACATGTCTCCTGCAGCCCAGCAGTTCCTCCAGTCAGACATGAAGAGCCCTCCAGGCCTGGATCGTTGAACAGTTGTGGTCAGAGTTCAAGTGCTTGTTCCGACATCATGGCTGACAAAGAGGGTCTGCCGATCCCCCCTGGCCAGGTCTACATCGAGGTGGAGTATGATTACGAGTACAAGGCCAAAGACAAAATGGTAGCAATCCGCCAGGGAGAGTGCTATATGTTGGTGAAGAAGACCAACGAGGACTGGTGGCAGGTGAGAAAGGAGGAAGGAACGAAGGCCTTTTATGTACCTGCGCAGTACGTCAGGGAGGTGCGCCGGGCTCTCATGCCCCCCCAGAAGCCCACTTTGAGGGCCAAGCCCACTGTATTGGATATTTGCCGGGCATCCGATGAAAACCTTAACAGGCCCATGCTGGAAATGTCTAGCTTTGGCCGTCCGTCGCCTTCCTCCACACCATCGCCATCCTCTGATCGCGTCACTCCCCCAGTTCTACCCAAGGATGCTAACCAGAACATGGGCAGTCCCCATCACTGCAAGATGGTAGCTGAGCTGGTACTGCTTCACAACAACAACAACCATCACCACGCCAACAATGCCACTTTGCCACGGACACGGGCAGACTCTCCTCCTCTCAAAGTGGGGAACAACCATAACAGAAGTCCAGACAGCGACAAGACCTCCTCACCAAGCGACCCACCAGGAGAGGGGTTGAGCAAGATCCGCAACGATTCCGAGTCGGGGGACGAGCTGAGCAGCAGCTCAACAGAACACATGCAGGTACGAAGCTGTTTCACTTTATTAGGTTTCCATGTATTTTGGAGTTTTGCGCCATGCTTGGTTGTTGAAGGGAATAATCTATGCAATACTGAATCGTCACCAGAGTTTGCAGTGGCAACAAACACAGGCAATGCAATTCCTGTACACCATTTGTCCTTACATGTAATCTCAGTTGTATCCTGGGTTCCTCTCCCTTTCTTGTTTTCCTTGGTTCAGGGATGTCAAGTTTTTTCAAGACTCTTGCAGAACTATATTCTGTCATCGGCCTGCTACACAAGTCTGCCTCAAACAATTTTGTGCCTCATTTGCCAGATTTGACGAATGCAGCAACAGTTGCAGGTGCTTATTAAAATCTTCTACCGTTGCCCTTGAAGCGTAATTTGTCTGGCTTGTACAGATGTTCATTTTTTTGGGCTGTTGCTGTTGGGTCATTAGAGACGAAATGGTCTGTTCACAGCTCCACTGTTAAATGACGGATTATGCAAATTAGACTCTTCTGGAACATTTAGTTTCAGGAAATGCCAGGCACAGCTGCTTGGCTGTCGGTATGTAGCGGTCAATTTTTCAAGTCAAGTATTTATTCTCTGTGTGCAATAATCACACCCAAGTATAATTCTTTCAAACGGATTGTTATTTATATGTATAATATGACTATGCCTATTAATGTCCTACCTACCTGTCCCTCTAATTCCCAGACTAATAACTTAGGTCCCCAGCCACTTTCATGATATTTGTCCTATCACCCTCAGAGTGTGAGAGAGATAGAATGGCTGATGGTGGTGGGATGTGGGGATTATCCTTCGTCTGCAGCTGAGATAGATCAAAGCAGAAAAAGGAGGAGATTTAGACAGTGGGAGTGCAAGCGGCATTGCCTTTCGTAAGCCCTTTTTAAGGTGGATGTACTGTATCTACGCAGGGCCAGCTCGTTTGAAAACTACAAGTGCTGCTTGTTCTCTTTGTTCCACAGGCTGCAACAGCCTCCTTCACCATGGAGCGAACAAAGAGAGACGTGCTTGAATAGAAACTAGGTCATATCTGCCGCGGATCAGTCTGCAGCCCCCAGTTGCCCCACCATGGGGACCACTGTGTGAGCGCGTGTGAATGCCATGTGTGATGCGGAATGTGAAGGAAACATGAGTGAAAATGGGAGCTAACACAGTTCAGACAACTTCCGAGCCCCACATCTATGACCTCTCAGTGTTTCCCCTAGTTTTGCTGCTTTGGGGGGCGTGCTTGGCATTGGGGGTGTGGTGGTAATGGTAATGCACAAAGCAACCGGGGGCGACGCAGGACCCCTTTACAGAGCATTTGGGCCTGAACAAACAGCTAGGAATCTTAATAAGGTGTTATTATAGCTATGAAAATAAATAGTAATTACGACAAAAAAAGTATTTCACAACAATCTTTTGTACCCCCTGTTTATGTTGCCTACATAGCCGGCAGACGCTCTGTGTCCGACCTTAGGTTTGAGCGCACGTGAGTGTGTGTCAGGAGCGGGGTGTTGCACTTCGCGAAATGGAAAGCATCAAAGCAACACAGTAGAAACTGGAACTAAAATGTGGCACATAAATTAGATAATAATACAAAGTTTGTTTATTTAATAAAAGAGCTATATATTATTATTATTATTATTATTATTATTATTATTATTATTATTATTATTATTATTTTATAGGTTATGGGGAAACTCTGCCTGGTTTGTGGGTCAGAACTGACATCCCCCAAAATGCAAAAGAGTTCTCTGTTCCGTACTCTGCTGCCTGTCTTCACCAACCTTTTGAATTTATTCCATGCTTGTTAAATCACACAAGCCAAAATAAACACACATTTCACTCTCGGCCATTTGCATATGCATGGGCAGCTCTTTGGAGTCTCTTTTTGTGAGGCTGCAGTAGTGCTGTGCGGAGCGGATAAGAAGCAGACAGCAGACAGGATTCAGCCAAAACTCCCTGTGAAGCTCAGCGCTGTCTTTGGTCGCTGGGGCAGGTGGAACCCACTCCCTCGCTCTTTTTTGCCTTTGTGGTGCTCTGTTATTTTGTCCTGTTTGGCCTGTTGCCAGGCAAGTGTACGACCCCTGCAGAAAACCCAATTCTTTCTACTCTCCTGCTTCCACTGCTTCCTGTCTTTGCTTGTGCTCAGGCAAACTGGACCTGAGAGAGAGAGGATAAATTTGTCACAATGCTGTATTGAACAAGTTACAACAACTGATGCCAGATTTTTGGGGCCAATGCCAAGATCATTTTAAAAGCCTTTAAGACATAACACCCAGGATAGAATTAATCATTTGGTTGTGTAAGAATTGTGTCCTGTTGTAAAAAGAAAACAAACATCCAACAACAAATGTAACAGGAAATAGAAGATTTCACTGAAAATGAAATAATAAAATCTAATTAAAATAAATAATAAGTGTCAATAACAGGATAACCGAAT
The DNA here is from genome assembly GCA_016785305.1 of Colistium nudipinnis. Classification (NCBI taxonomy): domain Eukaryota; kingdom Metazoa; phylum Chordata; class Actinopteri; order Pleuronectiformes; family Rhombosoleidae; genus Colistium; species Colistium nudipinnis. The sequence continues at coordinate 483,024 of JAFBJU010000850.1, forward strand.
AACAGCCCACAATGTTTTTTTTCAAATTTAGAATTGTGTCATCATTGCATAATTGAATAGAAACACAATTTAACATGGTTCTGTAGATCAATTTATCAATGATTTGATTAATATTCACAGCTCTTTACTGTTTACCAATACCATACCACGTCCACCTTCACCCAAAGTTAAAACCTGTATACCAGGGTAAATAATCTGTATTTTATGTGAATCAGTGGTGTCACTGTCGCTATTAAACTGCTTAAAAAGGCCAGTATAGAAATACTGATTCAGTGGGGTTGGATCAGTTCATCCCTTACTGGTGCTGAATGTAGTGTAGCTGGCAGAAATACAGTATGTAAGCGTAGAGAGCAGACCTTGGCAGGGCCGCTTCCTCTTCTGCTGTACAGTGTTACTGTCACTATAGTTCTCCACAAAACAAAACCATATGGCAATGTGAGGATTTTATGACCTAGATGCGATTATGACGAACAGTTTTTCCTTTTATTTTGGCAATTTTTGTTGGATTGTGTAGTATTGCCATTCTCGGCCATTGTATTATTTGTAAATCTATGTTGCCTATATTCATTCAAAAAGTCTAAATAGGAAGATGCTGCTCTCACTGGCACTGCCAATAAACTAAACAAAATATACAGTAGCTGCCATATAGTATCTTTCAAAACACTCATTCTTTGAAGATCTAGAGAAAAAACTGCAGGATAAATGTATGTATGGTTGGATGGACGGATTTGTTGCTGACATGCCTCAACTCATGTACCAGCTGGCCACCTCAAATTGATTAGATTTGATCTCCGGGTGACAATAAAAGTCTCTTGTCTGCCGATGCTTTCCATATGTGCTTTGCTTATCTTGGGGGCTGTGACAGCAGCATTGGCGGAGGGTCCACCCCCGCCTCCTCAGCACCACGAGGAGTTGCTGCAGTTTGTATCCTACTCAGTCACCAAGTGCTCCCCCCCTCACTGCTACCGCTCCTCTAAAAGCACAGCTCCTATGCTCTCAAGGGATTGCAGAAATAAACCTGTTTTCCTGACTTCTCATAAAGCTGGCAATAGGATAGCGTGTTTATTTTGTCTTAATAGAATGTGGCGAACCACGTGATTCAAAGTCTGCTTTTCATGTAAACATATTTGGTTTCTCTAAGACCGCATTGCCTGCAAGACTCGAGAAAGAACATGACCACACAGTCTGTATCACCACAAAAAGTTATATTGAGTTGGTTTATTCTAGAATGCTTTTTACTCGCATCTTCGATTGGCGTAAGTGTAGACTCATCCTTTTGATGGGAAACGGCTCCTGTTTCCAAAGCACAGTGACTTCGTGATCAGATGAAGGCTGCTCGGAGTGATTTTGTGCAAGGCCAGACTGCTGTTTTCTTTCTCTGAGATGTGTCACCAAGGGGGAAGATGTGAAGATCCTGGAAGTGTTTGTGTCTGTGGCTTTGCATCGTGGGGCCAGAAGGATGCTCATTCACTGGATGATTAGAATGACACAGCGAGCCCCATGGCCTAACTTTTATACTATTTAACACAATCGCAATGCAAAAGCAAGGTATCAACCACTGCTGAACCTGCCCTCTCTTTCCAAGTTCTGACACATCTAGCTGTTGAGCACTCCTTGTTACTCCACAACATACAATGCTCCATGTCAGTAATTCCCTGAGATTTGAACCTGGATCAGGCTCTCCACTAAAATAAGCAGTCTTCTGGCATCACATGTCTTGTTTCACAGAAATCTGCTTAAGGGTCCACTTCAAGAATTCCTATAGCCACTCTGACCTTACCGACTTGTAAATGTATCAGGACAGATTCTCAATGGGTTCAAAGACACAGGGAGGCAGCTGAGTTGAAGCCAGAGTCTGTCTGCCTTCAGCCTGCTGTGTGGTCTTCTTGCTTTCTGTCAGTCCCGGAAGAAAAGGGGTTTGTTTGTTTGTGTGTGTGTGTGTGTGTGTGTGTGTGTGTGTGTGTGTGTGTGTGTGTGTGTGTGTGTGTGTGTGTGTGTGTGTGTGTGTGTGT
>JAFBJU010000850.1:485061-584148 GCA_016785305.1 Colistium nudipinnis
TGTGTGTGTGTGTGTGTGTGTGTGTGTGTGTGTGTGTGTGTGTGTGTGTGTGTGTGTGTGTGTGTGGGTGTGGGTGTGGGTGTGTGTGTGTGTGTGGGGACAAAGTGTCCGAGCCATGGGCCCTGACAGAGCCGCCCTGTGGGATGTCAAAGGCCCAGGGGCATGAGGCCAGGCAGATATGTTTTCATGTTTGGGTGACTGTAGAGATTAGTTGCAGCCTCTGTGCCGTAAACCTCCGAATGGCCGCCACGGCGAGATGAATGACTAGATACAGGAACGTTACAAGGTCTGCATTAAAGATGGAGGAGAGCATTCAAACTGGATGTCTGAACATCTGTTGCGAGGCAGACGGATTGTTTGTTGGCTGTTGTTTCCTTTCCCTCGGTGAACCACACATGCTTTCTTTGGCTTTCTTTCTTTGTGTTCATTTGTATGTTTGCTGACTTGCGCAACAGAGCAAAGGCCGAAAAAGTGTATCAATTGCCTAGCAGTATATTTAAATAGGCTGCTATGTGGCGGGGGTAGGCACTCCAAAGCTTCCTTCAAAAATGTAACCACCTCTTGAATTACTGCTAAAGTGACTTATTTAGGGGCGATAAATTGGATCATTTTTATCCAGTGACACAGTGAGTTTTGTCCCAAGAGGACCATAATGTGCGTACTGTTCATAATACAGTGTGTTGGCTGGTGAGAAAGCTTTTTTTTGTCCCGCTTGAGGGTCCCGGGAAGCTCCTCAGTCAACTTAACAGAAACAACCTGGTCCCTAGCATCCCTCAGACACAGTCACCTGCTAATTACATGTTGTGCTTAATGGGCTCCTTGCCTGCAGAGGAGTCTTTTGAGCCATTTTTTGATGTTCTTGTAATTGCGTGGTCTTGTCACACAATGACATAAATACCACCTGCTATGATGATGAGCGCAGGCACCACTGTGCATCCATCTCATGTATGGTGTGCTCCGTAATTTGGAGCTGTGCCGAGTCTTACTCCCGGACCGGCCGAAAGGAGGCCCCTGCTTGTTTTCCAGTGCATACTTGACATTCCTGCCTCAGTGCCTACACACACTCTTGCAGACAGGCAGCAGGCATGCAAACTCAATGCTGGGTCTGCTCAACCGTCAAAAGTGAAGAAGCATTGAACGTTTCAGTATCCTAATATTTCTTAGTGCATCCGCTGTGTTCCTATGATCCTGTCAGTGTTTATCCGCTTGCCTGCATTCTTTCTACGCCTCTTCTTCCTCTGTCTGGGCCTTTTAGTTTCTCTTCTACTTTTTACCCTCGTTTTGTCTCTGTTACTTCCTTTTTATTCCGTCAGCCTGATATTGGCCCCTGAACACCGATCTTTCTTTTCAGCCTTTCCACCAACTCAGGAAGTCAGATGTGGCTTCTGTTAGGGGCAGGACAGCATCAAGCAAACCAAGAACACCTGGTCCCCACTTCAGCCTGTGATCCCCCTTTTTTCTTCTTCCTCCCCTGCGCCAGCATGATCTGTGCCTCTGATACAACAAGAGGATTAAACCCATAAACCCCCAGGGGCTCAGCTGTCAAGACAACCACAAAAGCTGATGTTGACAAGTCAGGCTCAGTGTTGAGGGAAATCATGTAATTGCGTAGGGTGCAGGAAGGTCCAGAAACACCTTTTAACAATTCTTGGTTAGAGGTGAGACAAATAAAGTGTTTCTACTCAAATTCCCCTATCTCAAAGTCTAAGTGTGGCTCCAACGTGCATTCTTTTAAGCCAGACAGATCTGAGTGATTGACCAGTTGCAAACCATCTCGCCAATACCGACCATCCGAGAGTTTGACATGCGTAACTATACATTCTTACCTCCTTGTATCTATTTTACAATAAACAAAACAACTAAATCAGCTCTTTGGCCTTGCTCCAGACTTCTGAATCACTGCCTGCACCCCCTTGTTTTTCGGTGATTCATATAGATCAGTTGTACCCTCTTATGGATTATACCTAACAAACTGGAGCTTTGCATGCGGAAACAGGAGCATCCATCAATCTGTGCAAATAGATCAATGACAAAACAGAGGCATACAAATGGCCACAAGAATGGATGTGACTGGTGCCGCTTTGCAGGTTGGTGTGTGCCCTTTGATAGTTTTGAAAAAGATGAACTGTTACTAGAACAATAGGATGACACAGCAGGAACAACATTTCACTTACTACAGATTGGTTACTACAAAACAACCCCCTTCAGCCTGGTTATAAGGAGGCTATGACCTGCAAGTAGTCACTACGCCCCCTCAACACATTTTGCAACTGTGAAAATGTAAGGGTTTACCGGTCGACAATAGGCCAAACTGCAGAATCATTCATAAAACAAAAGACTGCCGTTGACGGAGGAGAGACTGTATGATTCTCTGTCACCCCGGTGGCTGAGTCCATGAGGCGGCTCTGCCTGTCGGCCCATGTATGCTTAGCTTTTATTAACAGAGAGGATGGCGGGGGAACATCACTTATTTAATTTGCTCGCTCCCTCTCCTCCTCTCACAGCAGCTCACTGTGGTGTGTTCAGTCCCTCCCCCGTCAGTCACCGTCTCCGCTCTCCTGGGCCCGGTTCAGTGTTGTAGCTCGCTGGACTGGGACATCATGTACCCAGAGAAGGTAAGAACGCCCGGCTGGACTGCTTTTCATAGTGCAGTGATTTATTTTATTGTGTTTCCTCTCCAGCTCTGACTCTTTCCCGCCCCCCTGCCCTGACTGGTTGGAACATTTTTGGTTTGAGGCTTTTTCCTCTTACTTCCAGAGAACCCCTTCTGCCTGTGACATTGTGCCTTGAAAAATTCCGACTGACAGCACCAACTGTGGCGCCCGCTATTATGTATCTGACAAGGTGTAGGGCACGCGTGGGTGTACTTGTGTGGGATTTATTTAGCAAGTAACTTGACTGCCCCCCGCTGTGTTACCCACAGAGACCCGTGTTTGCATACAAGAGATGATGCTTCGGGGCACTGGGCTCAGTGCACGGTTACATAAGGGTTGCTGGCTGCGTCTGGAGCCTTTGAAACAGCTGCTAGTCATTTTACCTCCAGTGTCCTCTTGCTTTGGCTGAGCCGACGAGTCAAGTAGCAATGCTTACACTCAAGCCACGGTCTGAACACGGTCTGGGCTCCCATTCCCTTTAGTATCAGCTGCTAAGCTTGTCTGTGTCAAATTTACATTGTGTAGCTACTTGCTCGATGGCGCTGGAGTCATTCTGGCATTGCTTTCTGGTGTCAAAGTTAGTGTAAAGTAAACCCTGGATCCATGTTGGAGTGTGGGGAGTACTAATGTGAATCAGTGCAGATCCCCGTAGTGCCTGGTTGGGTGTTTATATCTCTCTCCCTTTTGGGTGGTGTTTTAACTGCTTGTTGCAGAAACGCATGCTTTTAATCAATGATTTCTCAAACAGCTTCCCATTTTGTCTAAGAACCATCTTATGTTGACATCTAAGTGATGTGATTTGGGATGTTGTGTGTTAGGAAATCAAACAGTGATTTCAACAAGTTCAAGATGTGTACAAATCTGATTTGTTGGGTAATTAGAGTGGATCTTTTCTAGTCTTCCAACTTCCCCTTATCTTTTTTTTGCTGCTCGAGGACTTGCTGCTCTCTGTCCTTTTTTTGTCGATGTTATGTCGCCGTGATTTAGTGTACTAATCTTGCACATTATTGCAGATCAAAGGCAATATTTGTATTGAGTATTTATCTCCTCACGGTGTTCCCATGTAGAGGTACAGCTGCAGCTGGCTGACAACATGTGGCTGAACCGGTGAAAGCATCAGAGCGTAGGCGTCTTCCAGCGCCACGGAGCATGTATTGTCTCCTACACATGCCATTGCTACCGTTAATTACTTGGTGTGGCTGAGAAAGAGACAAAGGATGAGCTGCGAATCGATCAGAGTGTAAATAGTTGCCATAGTGTCTGTCTCAGCAGAAGTGATTAGAATTTAGTCTGTCACCATCTACAAGCAGCTGCAGTTGTCTACTTGGAGTATACAGTTTCATGGGTGTATATGGGTTTCTGATGTTTGTCACACCTTTTGTCTGCTTGTCACATCGTGTTGATATATGTCGATATAGTCAGTGGAGTGATGGAAATGTGTTTTAACAAATGGTTGTATCCTGTGGTATCATCTGTCTGCTTTGTCTAGATCATTAAGTAAATATTTGAAGATGTACAGCTCAGAGAGACCTCGAGCACCCTGATAATATTGAAGTCACCAATTGAATTGACTTTCCAGAAAATCTGTTAGTTTTTGTCCTGAGAACTTTCCACAAGCAGCTCCCACTGAACAGGGATGCTGCAGCAAAACAAATTGGATACAAAAGAGCACCCACTATACCACTGTGGAACAGTCTGGATCCTTCGGACAGCTTTGAAACTCTGTACCCAATCATTCATTTCACACTGCAAACCTAATTTTAACCCAGCATCAACAGGCATCCCATAATTGCACTCAGATGGGTCACTTGCCTTTTCGGGATACAGTACATGTCTCTGTACATTTCCTCAGTGCAGGCCATAAATAGCGCACCAATAGAACAGAGACACCAGGAGGCCGGGCAGTGTCTTCCAAGGCCAGCAGCATTTTAGTGCCCTTGTGTCTGATTGGCAGAGAGGCACTCCCAGTGTCTATTAACGAAATGCATATGCCAGCAGTAACGGATGTCACAGTGTATGTATATATATATATGTGTGTGTGTGTGAGCAATACATTCATTTTGAAATCATTATTGAATGTTGCACATAACAATGCAATACCATGCATACAATAATTGCGATCAATCCCGATAAATCGCATCTATATATATATATGGGTGTGTGTATATATATTCTAAAACTAGAGCTAAATGAAGTCTGTGTCATCTAGTCCGAATAAAAATAAAACAAACAGCTCTCAGGGAATGCCGGTATTGTTTTTCAGCCTTGTGCAGCACTTTCTGATTTGTTTCTCACTGTTCTCTGTGAAGGAGCATGTGTCACAGAAATTGAAAGTGTGTGCGTGTGCGTGTGCGTGTGTGTGTGTGTGTGTGTGTGTGTGTGTGTGTGTGTGTGTGTGTGTGTGTGTGTGTGTGTGTGTGTGTGTGTGTTGTGTGTGTGTGTGTGTGTGTGTGTGTGTGTGTGTGTGTGTGTGTGTGTGTGTGTGTGTGTGTGTGTGTGTGTGTGTGTGTGTGTATACATGTATATATATATAATGAATGAATGAATTAAATACTAATTCATCTATTTATATATAGGTCTAAACACAACATTTTTGCTGTGCCAAATGTTACATAATACTCTCGTACTAGCATTACTTAAAGTAAGACAAACATGGCAGTATAAGTTTCATGACTATGGCGAAGGTACTTGGAATGAAAAGATGTTGTTTTTTTATAACATTAGAATAAAATAGCTTGTCTTAGTTTCCTTCCCCTGTGGCTTCTGTCTGTTTTGTCTAAGTGGGAGACCAGAAACATTAACTGAGGTTATACAGACAAAATCTACTCTACATGTTTTCACAATAACTGCTCATTTGACCCCAGCGCTACAAACCATCTGCTAGAACAGGCAGACCTCGTTAATGCCTGTTTACAGCGTTTCCTTTCAATCCCTTGTCAGAAGCGCACAGGTCTTGCTCTCAGTTGATGTAGTGTGTCGATCCAGGGTGGCCATTGACCTCATTCCCATTGTGATCAGTCAGGTAGAAAGATTACCTCTGAACAGGGTTATGCACACAGAAGTATTTATTTTGTGGTAAATGTATAAGTTTGCCTTTTGTATAATAAATGCAAGAAACAACATACCAATACCCTTTTGTAGTACTTGTTTCAAAAAATATTTTTTATGCTATTCTACCAATGGCAAAGGTCATTTGTCTGACTGCAATAGATTTTAGCTCCTCTCGTCGTACTTTCTGTACGAGTCGTTTGTTGTTTGACGATGTTGTTTGGGTGCAACAGCAAATAAGCCTTGGCCATGTAGCCAGTGTGTATGGTAGGCTAAAGTGTGCATCTGTTGTGTTTTTGTTTTTCTGGTGAAATGACGGGAACATCGTTTTCTATGGATCTACCACAAGCGGGCCAGGCCAGAGTGCCATAATCATCTAAAAAGTGTTAGAGGCTTCACTGGATAAGCTTCATGCACCAGCAACTGTGGGACAGAAGGGCTTACAGGTCAGGCCAAGCCTGGACAGACTGCCCCTGCCTACACACACACACACACACACACACACACACACACACACACACACACACACTACTAGAATGCAATCTTCTTACATATGTGGATTAAGGGGTTGTGTACAGTACATTCCTGGGTTAAACCCCTTCCACCCCCACCAAAAAAAAATTCCAATACCAACATTCCTTGCTGTATTAAACAATGTATTTATTTGCTCTTAACTACCGGTCTTGAACCTGATTGTTGTTGGGCTGGACAAAACCCCTCCTGTCCTGCATCAACTCTTGATTCTATAAGCCAGGTTGGGGGACAGAGGGGTAGTTGTTAGTTTCCATTTCTTCCTTTGTTGCATAATTCACAAAATACTCTCTTCTGTTTTGTGTCTCCCACTCAAAGCCTGTGGTGGTAATTGAAAGGCTAGTAATCAGTCTTTTTGATGTTTGTGGGCTTATGCGGCCGCTCTTTGGCCCTAGTCAGGACCCCCTCCCGGTGGCCAGCAGACACGTTTGTTATTATCTGCCAGCCAGTCCCCACCCTTCTTGAGACACTGGTTGTAATAAGTGGGTCTGCTACCATGGTGACGTATTCAAATCTGACTGTTGCCACCATTGATTTGCCGTGCTTCAGATATGTTTAGCATACTGTGTTTGAGGATGATGTTAAAGAGAGGAAAGCCACTTCAGACAGAGATTTTTGAATTGGAAAATAATATTCAGGGCACTCAGATCTCGTTACAATTTAACCACCAGAATTTAAACTGCCAGACAAATCAGTTTTCATTTTACTTACCAGGAGTTATAAAAAGGGTTTTCATTCGCATTGAAATATAATACACAAAAAAATTGTTAGCCCTGCATTTTTCATAAACACTGTTTTTGATGGGGTAAAACAGTGTGCACACAACTGGCAGCACTTTCAGATCCCTGTCCTGAGCATGAAATGGAACCTGAACTAATGTCCCTTCGTTACTCAATAGTAAACCTAAACCCCTTCGCCTGTTTGCTACTCCCACCTTACCCATTGGCTCCGGTGCTTCAGATCCTTGTCAGAACCACTTAGCAGGAGAGGACCACCTCATGGCACAAGGTTACCAAGTGCCCCAGTGGCTGCCCTGCCTGGTATACATTCTGTCAATGGGCTGCGGACCTTTTGGCGGACAGTGTTGCCTTTTCGTGCCATTGCTGGCTCGACAAAACAATCGCGCTATTCTCGCTACTGTGGCAAGACGTGCCCGGTGGAAATTGAATTGCTTTCTACAGAAGCAGCTCTGTGACGATCAATTACCCAAATAAGACTCTTTTATGGGTCACCAAGAGGACGAAAGAGAACAAGGCTTTCCAATCGCTGATGTTACAGCCTGGGAAAATGTGGCTGAATGAGACAGAGTTCGGTTTTGTCATGGTGCCTCCCTGGATCTTGGTGTGTCATGCAATACATGAATGCAGGCAACATTTTACTATATTTTTTAAACCAATACATATTTTTATAACCCAAATGAGGCGATGGGATTTTTATCAAATTTGGTGCTTCTAGAAATGTGTGTTACATGGCAGCAGTCTGTTGTCAGATGGCGAAGAACAATTTGACATCCAAATCAGGAAGTGGCTGTCAGGCCACAGTTCAGTGTGTGGTCGTGTTTTCAGTGTGACGTATAGACCAGTGGCCAGCTGATGATGCAGTTAATTTTTCTAAAGACCCCAGGCATGTGACTGGTCTGTATAAATGACAAGGCAGCCCTCTCCCCTGTAGGGACGGTGCACAACAATGCCTTTACAGTAGCTGGAGAGCTGCTGGAACTTTTCTCTGGGTGGATGTAGAGAGGGATGGGGGCACGGAGAAGGGAGTTGGCTCGGCTGTCTCTGGTTAGTAGGCTGACTGACCCATGACCCGTATAAACGGGACACAATGCATCTTTCTGTCACTGTATCCCCACCATCCCAACACACACACACTCTGTCAAACACACTGAGTCAGGCTATGTGGGCCAATGGGCAGAACGGCTTGAGATTTAAATATGTCGTTGTATAGTGTGTCTACCAGTTCGCTGTGTTTCACATGTTTGCCACCACAGGCTGCGGTAATCATTATTCATGACGCTACTAACACTAATGCCTATGACATTACACGCATATCGTGTTGAGTTGTCTTTCAGTTCTAGCGTGAGCTTAATCAACAGGAATGGCATGGATTATTTTTTTTATTCCTCTGTGAAAATCATAATCCATTTAGATCATAATGCAACCTGAACCCAATGTCACAAATGGGGTACCACATATACACGGACAATTACGCCTCTAAGATAACATAAGATAATCCTTTATTGTCCCACAGTGGGGAAATTTGCAGTGTTGCAGCAGTAGAGGTAAAAAGTATACAAACATAAAAACACAGGTTTAGAGCAAAGTAAACTGATACTGTGCACGAGTAGAACAAAGTACTGAAGATGCAATATATATATATATACAGTGACCTCAGTAAATGCAGGAAAAAGGGCTGTATGTAAGAGAGTACTATATGCAGTGCAAGTACTTAGAACAAGAAATACGTTTTGCGGTTTAAATTTAAAGTATGAATGGAAAAGCTAATCATACGGACGAGTGGAATTTACAGTATACAAAAATATATGGAATTGAAGCCACACTATGTTACAGGTTAATATAAATATGTGGTTGCGAGATCTAAAGTGCAAGTGAAATAGTTAACCATACAGATATTGTAAAAAATCACAGTATACAGTGATTAAATAAGATTAATTGAATGTGCATTGTGTTCCAAGTAAAAATATATGCAGTTTTTACCTTTTAAAGTGCAGTGGAATAAGCTAACAATTATGTTATAAGTAAAAAATGCAGTTTTAAATTTAAAGTGCAAATGCATGGAATGCAATGTAATAAGCTGACCATACTGCATATTGAAATTCACAATAAAAACAATTATGCATGCAATTAATTAACCAAATGTAATAGCTAAATGATGTGCAGTTTATGATTTACAGTGCTAATTGCAAGTGCTGATCAGATAAAAGTCATCAACTTCCCCCTGCGGAATTAAAGTGTATCAAATAATCAAGAACATAATTGATTAAAATATCAAATAGGTGCACCATTAAATATATTTTAGATTAGTCTATTAAATTGTCAAAGATATTGAAATATACTGAGCCCTGGGACATGTCTTCAAATTGATTGTCTTATCTGATCCCAAACTCATTCAGGTGTGGCTTTGGCTTTCATGTTTTTATTCAGGTTTTCTATCATTTTAGGTTTGGTACCCTCTTGCCGATGGTGTTTTTATTTTGTTTTTTATTTGTAGGCACTTATCCAATACATGCATAGAACGCCTAAATGTGTCTGACAATAATAGTCATCTGCAAATACTTCATATTCCTACCTATTCATTAACAAATAAAGGGACTACCAGAATGGAAATCTGCGCTGTAAATAAACAGCTTCGTTGTCGGCATCCTCCTGGAAGTCTCCTCCTGTGTTGTGCCTGAGGAATAGGATGCATTGTCTGAAAAACCACCTGCTGTGCTCTGGGTTTTTTCCCACCTAGGTGATACAATTTCCGCGTTGTAGATGAGGCTGTGAATGCAGCAGTCCTCTCTTTGCTGGGTCCCTGCTGTCTGTCTGCTGTGATGCTATTCCTGAAATCCACCCTAATAATGCAGCAGTGAATTGAAAGCTTACCGACAGTGACCAGTGCCCATCGTTTGGTCCATAGAAATCCCTTCTCTTAATTTTCACAACTGCAGTTCTGTATTCATAGATGACTTCTGATACAGAGTTAAAATGCCTACGTGGAAGGAGAATTTTATCAAAAAATGCTGTTTATCTAACAGCGCAAACAAAAGTGCGCAGACTTATAAACTACACAGCAACGAGACAATTTCACTCTTTTGATGTTTTTCCTTTAAAACCACGTGGCATATTCTGTTTAGATTGTTCGTTCAAAATTCGACAGCCATCCTGCCCACTTTCAAAGAACCCTGTCTCTCACCTCAAGCTGAAACACATCAAACACTTCCTCTCTCTGTCTGTGTTTGCAGGGTGCGTGTGTGCGTGCATGTTTTTAGCACTGCCTGCTGGTTTGAGGGTTTGATCTAGGAGGAAGTTTCCATTTCCCTTGTGGCTGGCTGTTGTTTCTTGAAGTGGTGCAAGCCACCCCTTGGCTCTCAGCTCCTCCACACATCCAATCAGTGTTCTGGAGAGTGTGACACCAACCGGTGGCCTGAATAATTCAACCCGTGATTACATGCTAATGTGTGTGCGCCTGTGCACACACACTCTCACACCTCATGCAGAGGCACCCTGTAGCACTCCACAGAGGGTTAAAGGGTGATGGCGGAGTGTTGCAACAGAGAGGGGGAGAGGTGTGGAATTATGCTGCTTGAACCACCGGGGCAGCAGGGTGGCGCTTATCTGGGTCACATTCTGGAGAGGCAGATCATTAAATTTAGAGCATTAGAAATCAGCTTTGTGATACCAAACGCCATCTTATTCATATGCATGGTCGCAAACGTTACAAACACAGTATCACAATCTAGACTACAGAACGTGTCGCACCTCAACTTCCCATCCTCTTCCTTATTTGGCTGCTGTACCTAAAGCTGAAATGGCACTTTGAGATAAAAAGCGCTCGTCACTGGGTGTTTGATTTTCAATTAACCTGATTCACTGGGGTTAATACCCTGATGGGCCACAGTGCTCCCACTCTGTTCTCAACGGTAATAAGTCATCATCTGTTTTAGCGCACACAGACACACTCTTATTTGTCTCTGCCATGGGCAGAGATAAAGCAGAAATGAATGCAGTCTAGAAGATTAAAAAAAAACTCAACTCAATCTCCAAGCAAACATTTCTTTGCCAGGTCTGGTGTTCGGATAACAAAAAGTGAATCTCTGTCCAGGCAAGATGATAATTAGAGGTATTAAAATTTAATTGAACTTTAATATTGTCTTTTTTAATCATTGGCTCCAGTATGCAGCCTGCAGGTGGAATCAAGGATTCATTATTGATTTGAAGTAGTGGTGCACTGATATACCAGCATACTTTTGTAAACCTGTTTAAGTTGCTCTGTCAATATACAGCCCATCATGGAAAGAGCTTTCCTCATGCATATGGGCAAGTATGTCATGCATGTTAATTTTTTGAGAATGTATAATAGTCAACAACATAATAATTCAAAAGCATCCCCGGTCTATACACAACCTGTTTTCAGGAACACTGTTTACATTTGATTGTGTGCGAGGAGGGCCTGGCTGTTTCACACGTTTATGGCTTTATTCACATTAAACACACACACACACGTTCTCACCTAGCTCATCACAACAAAATCGTGATCTTCACTTGACGGATAACTCCTCCCACCAATCTGACGCCTTACTAACGAGGTGGATAATAGCTCTAATCTGTCATCATTCGCATCTGTTTTGGCTGACCTATCTGTTGACGGACTGGGATGAAGCATTGAACGGGGGCTGATCAGTTGTGATCACTGTATTTTTCGCACACACAGCTGGGAATAGATTTACCCCAACTCCAAAATCTCATCTTCTAATCATCTTCTTGCAGCTCCCACCGGAGAAGAAGAACAAACACAGTGGATTTTTGGCAGTTTGGTGGATGAGGCCTGGTGGATGCCGGTCACTGTGCAAAATTGGGTTTTCAAATTCTGTGTTGCTCAGACACTGCTGAGTTCAGGCCATCGGAGATGTTTGTGCCTACACTCAGCAGCAGTTTTCAGTGCAGGTTTCACTACAACGTCTGTCGGTGTAACTGGAGCGTGTGAACCACTGAATTTTATGACCCCGGGACCGTGATCTCTGACCTTTTATGGTCCGTCGGGTGAACTTTGAGCATGGCCACCCGTCAAGCAACCCACTCCGTCTCTTTCTCTTTTACAAGCCTTCCCTTTCCTTCATCTGGCTCCATATTCTCTGTCACTCTCCTCCCTCCATCTCTCTCTCCCGGTGTTTCTGAGAGGCTCAGGTCATTCAGCTAATGAGTGCTCCTATGTAAGGAGAGCACCAGGGCTCTAAATAGATCTTTAAGAGCCTTTAATCGTCCGCGGAGGCCTCTGCTGTTCTGTGTGACGACGGTCTGGATGCAGTGAATCTGTTACTGTTCCACTGTTAACCACGTTCGCATACTTGTTCAGGACACCTCTAGCCTAGACTTGACTCTCGTTTTTGGACCATGTTTTCATACCTGAAGACCCCACAATACATTGTGAGTAGCTGTCCTAATGTCCTAAAGCAAATGTAGTGAATGTGACTGGATGTGTTAAGGCTTAGGCTACTTGGCAGAGGGGAAAAGTGGAGCATGTGTTAGTGGCTCTTGTTATGGCCTGTGGTATTGGTGTGAGCTCTACATGTGATCCTTATTCATCTATTGTCAGTGGAGAAAAATGTATCCATCCAAGTTATTTGAAGTTTCTTCACTACATTAGCATTTTATGTTGATTTCAACTTTCGCATTCCACGACTGAAATATCATACTTTCACCAGCTGTTACAGTTGACATTACATTTCTGAATTGATCATCTACAAAATGTGTTATAAGAAAAGACCATACATTTTATCGATTTGTTTCCGTTCATAAAGAATTGGGGGTGTGGGCTCCACCCGCTTTTGCAAAATAAGTCCATGTAGTTTTGATGTTGATGTCAGCCTGTTTTTCATTCATTCATGGTGTCTGGCTAAACCGTAGCAAAGTGCAATCCTGCACAGCTACATTGCTCTTTGCTCAATGACGGGATGAAAATCTTTCAGGTGTTAAAATGATGCGGTAAAACCTCTTCGCTCTCAATCCCTGCCAAGGACCCACCATTTATAGAAACTATAAAGCCCAGTGGCCCATGCTTCCATGAGGAATAAGATTTCTTTTTCTCTTCTCCAAAGCAACTTTGTTAACTAGTGCTATATATACATGCTCTACTTCGATGGGGCAGGAGTAGGTTGCCTAAGGAGTAGTAACACGCAGCAGCGGTGATGTTGAGGTTTCGGGTTACATAAGAGGGAAGAGGTTGATGATTGTTGTCAGTGTTCTCTTTCCAGCATCAAAAGGAGTCTATGGCTGATTCAGGGGAGAGTATAAAGAGGATCTGACCTCCACTTAACTGCAGGGCAAATTCAGTTCCCCCTGAATGGCCCGCTGACGAGGATATATCCTGTCTGTGATCAGAGAGGTGTAGCGGGGCTTTTATGTTGCGTGTGTGCGCTTGTGTCTGCGCAAGACAGGTGACTGTATTCATCACTAAAGCCTTTCTTCAACATAGAAAACGGTTGACGCCTTTTTCTCGGCAGCCACGTCGCAATCACACCTGCCCGTTTACAGAGAGAAAGGCTTGAGACCCAACAATGCACAGATTTTAACACTTTATTCTCCAGAAACGGCCACATTTTCTGGCTGAACCCCTTTACCCCCTTACTTCTCCACAGCAACCACAGCTGTCAAGTCTACCTACTGTGGTTTCATTCTTCCCCATTGTCCGAGTGCCCTCCGTCTTTCTTTCTGTGTCACAGTGTTTCTACCCACTCCCTCTTAGAGGAGCTAAATAAGCCCTGTGACACTTCACACCTCTCTTAAGCCCCCCCCTCACCCGGCCCCTCCTTCCATTCTCCTCCTCCTCTCTTGTCCAAGTCAGCTGCTCAGCTGTAGGGGACTGAAGCCTTACAGACCATTGTTGCCGTCCGTACCAAGAGCCCCAGTGTCCCGCACTGTCTCTCCACTTCATATGGCACAACATCAATAGACCTTAGGCCTTCTGCCCTCAGGCCCCCCGTGTCTGCCCCGTCATTCCCAATGGACCCAAGAGCTGAGAAATGAGGACAGCACAAACGCAGTTGCCCTTAAGGTTACTCGTTACTTAAAGACTAAATGTACAGTTCACTGGTCTCTTTTAGACTCTTTAATAACATCTCTGTTGGTTTTGATTTTCAGCACAGTGGAGCACATGTTGGACCATAATCTGATTCCATAGTGATTTTTTTGTCATCAAACTACATATAGTCTTTGTGTCATCATTATCTTAATATTGCATAACCATAATTCATATTTATGTGATATTGGCTCTAAGGTGTTTTCTGCTATCGAGCTGTTCAGCCTTATGCCACACTGTGCACGCAGTGTTACACAGTTGTCCATCTTATTTACCTTTAACATTTGCAAACATGAATAGGCCGCATTGATTCTTTCTAGTATTTTTTGGTTAAATTTCCGGTTAAAACGCTTTCAGATAGCCACGGTGATTGTCTTGTAATAAAACTTTCTCATTAGATTGTTGTATTTTTTTTAACCTCTCACAGCAGATAAAGCGCCAGTGTAACTAATAACTCAATAATAATGTTCATTCCATTTAGGCGTGTCAGTAGCATGTACAGCATTGTTGTCAAATCACTCCCTCATCCACTCATTTAATATGCTCTCTGTAAAACTCACTGAAGGTCTCTCTATATAAGAGCAGTTTTATGTCACTTTTCATAATCTCAAATGGAAAAAGAGAAATGATTGCATCCATTTTGCATTGCCTATTATTGATGGTGCTTGATGATGCTCAGCCAGTGAGAAATAGTTGGAAATACACACTCTTTAATGTTTTTGTATTGAGACTTGCAGATCTGTTTTTGTTTTCTTGTTGATGCCTTTCAGCATAGTCAAAACATTTCAAGGCCCAGGAATTACACGAAAGTGCATTTCAACTGGCTAAACTTCAGCTGATCTTTTTAATAATAATAATATAATATTTTTTTGTCCCCAGGTTGCCTGTTCTGTTATAACAAACATGTCTCACTAGTACGGCACCAGTGGATGCCAAGGCTATAGTAATCTGTGAAATAGATATTGATATGTTTGAGGGTTGTCCCTGTTATCTAACATGTTTATAGCTCTGGTCCGCAGCAGTTGGCTCTTTTGGCATTTGCACTGTGAAGACAGTAATTTGATCTGTTTTTGTCAGACACATCTTGGTGTGTGTGTGTGTGTGTGTGTGTGTGTGTGTGTGTGTGTGTGTGTGTGTGTCTGTGTCTGTGTGTCTGTGTGTGTGCACGCTGTGGGAAAGTTTCTGTGTCCTAAGATGAGGATGACAGAAATAAGTGTACTGGTACTATCCTAGGTTCAACTGACTATTACATAGTTTAATTTCCATTTTGCTATTGATTTATTTGAATTTTAGCATTGAACATGATTCCTGTATAGCGATTCTGGTACAGCCTGTTCTATTTTGATTTTAGGGGGCCACTGATGATGAAAACACATGCACACATGCGGGAACAGATGTAATAATAGCATGTCCAAAGCGGAGACTCTACATCTGCCTGTAATCTGCTTCTTCTGAAACCTAATCCACTAAAACAGGAAGTATGGTGGGACTTTTTCCCCCATATATAGTAGGTGATATTTTCCTTTACACGGCAAGGCTTATGTACTTATGGTGGTTTATTTAAACACATGAAGAATGTGTGTTACGCACATGGACAACTGGACTGGGGATGCTCATAACCTCTCCCTGTCTCTCTTTTTTGTTGGAGTCAACAAAGACTCGGATAACTGGTCATCCTGAAGAGAACGTGTGCACAGATGGACTTCTGGTCAGTGCTCTGCTTCTGGTCAGCTCAGTTTCATTGGACATTAAAATGTGTTTCGTTTTGAGTCCAGAGGAATAGCTGCATGTCTGATTATGCCCCTCAAGTGATATCACTTGAATCTTTAATTCTTAAAGGCATATCTATTTTTTACTTAAGAGTCGTGAAAATCTGTGTTAAGTTATTTTTATAAAATGTTCTCTAATTTCACTAATTTTAAATATTATTATTCTAGATATTTGGTTATTCTGCTGCTATGTTAAAAAGGAGTAGGGGAGTTTCCGCAAAACGGACGGGAAATCAGGGTTCCTCTCCATCCTCCTCCTCCTCCCCTCATGTCTACTCCAGCCTTCAGAAACCCTCTGAGGATCTCTGCCTGTTTCCACATAAACTATAGACAGTAGATTAGCGGAACAATTTTAGGGAATATTAATAACCTGCTATAAACCACAGCCAGCTGTGTTCTAAACCTGTGGTAAAGACACTGAGAGGGAGCCACTGGAGTTTTGGCTTATAATAGCTGGTTCCAAAGTAAACTGATCCGGGGATTCTGTCTTATCATGATGGGCTTTGTGTCGGCTGGTATTGTGTTTACTAACCTACAATAACGGGTATCCAGTGCAGTAAGAATAATGGATTTAAAGTGTCAGTATTGGGAATAGTTTCCTGTCTGGATAAGCGTGTTTTTCCAGCGCTGCTTTTGAGAGCTGATATAAAACTACTTGGCCTTTCATATGAAGTTAGTAAGCAGTTTTACACTGTAGGTGGATGGACCCATATTCACTTCAAGTCCAGATTTAGTCCCTCTCTGTGCAGTGGGAGAGAAAAGTTTGAGTTTTCTGCCTGTCTGGCTCCACATAGTTGTCAAGGACCATGCCATGTACCACAACAAATATTTAGTTGAGCTATTGATTAATTTTTTTAATTTTTTTTTAATTCTTTAACATGACACTGACCCAGTGACATACATACAGGAAAGGTCTTGAACAGACCTTTCAATATATTGTGATTGAACTAAAAACTATAAACGCTAATTTGTTCAAATGCTATTCATTTGACCCAACAGCAAAACATGTTAGGACTTTTTTTTATGACCATGTAAGGTGCTTTGTTGCCTCAGTTAAGTCAGAATGAAACAGACGCCTTCACAATTGGCTGTTGCGTTATTGATAGAAGTTGTGTAGAGGCAGTGGCAACATTAATCAGAGAATAAATATTAATAAATATTATATAAATATTGCCCTCCCCCTAGTTTTGATTAGTTTAGTCAGTGACATAAAATAGTGAAAATGTGCATCATAAGATATCAAAAACAATTACACACCGCCATTTCAGCTCTACTATCGAGACTCTACAGGTCCGTGCATGCGTTTATCTGCACTCCACCCCATCCAGCCAGTCATTCAGTAGTCAGGGAAGGGATCTTGTGTAATTAGCTTGAACCAATCACGCTGAAGGCATTAGGGCAGGATTAGTCAATAACTGGGGGTTTAGCTGTCAGCTGCAGAAGACCGCCGCTAAGTCTCTGCTTGAGTCCTGCGCACCCTGCCACCAAGAAACGGAGAGAAATAAATACAAATTCTGGAGCTAAAATAAGTTCTTTAAATACATTGGTGCTGTCTCCTGCTCTCTGGTCTGTGAATAGCCAGAGCCGTAGGTGGACGGATCAGACACCAACTGTACATGTCCCAGGCTGGGTTTAGATTTCATTGCTATTGTATAGTTTGTGAGCATGCATGAAGGAATGCGGAAAATCGGACCAGAAATCCCTGCGTTGGTTTTCACCAGGTTCCCGTCGTCCAAAGTGTCACAACAAAATGTTTTATGTTTTGCGGTGTCTGTACAGACCCTCTTGTTTTGGCCGTGGTAGAAAATCCAAAGGCAGCATATGAACATAGAAATGGCAAAGACCTCTCCAAATAAGTAATAAGAGAGCAATTTGGCTCGGCTAGCGCCGTGAAAGAAATAGAATTTTCCTATGACGTTTCATCAATATATTCTTCCCCCCCAAAACCTGTCGCCGACTAAACAGAACAAATTGATGCTGTCTGGGATCTGGCAGGTCATTTGACTTTTGTAGCCAGAATTCATTTATTGGGCTCCTTCCCCCGCTCCGTCTCCTCTCTGAGGAGTCGGCATGCGGAATCCATCGCGTCCTGTTCTTCCCTTTTTATTGGATGCTTGTGTGGGTAACAGATTGCAGCGCAGCTCTGTCGCGCCGTCCCACAGGCTCGCCTCACGCTTTGATCGCAGTACACAGAAGCCGGCTGTCTGTAGTCCTGCCTTTAGAGAAAGTAGCGCGTCTGAGCCCGGGGTTGGCATTGGATGAAGAGAAGGAGGAGGTCAACAAGAGGAGGAGGGGCGGGAGCCCAGCACCCAGGCCGGACGGACGGCAGGGGGTCTGAGAGCCACTCCTGCTGTGTGCTGTGGGCCTTTGGCCCTCCTCCCCAGAGCAGAGAGGCATAGTGTGCATATGTGATCATGCTTTCTTTGTCTTTCACCCATAACCACGTTCTTTCTCAGTGCACTCCTGGCCACAGCAGCCTTTACAATGGGGAAATTTAGTGCCACATTCACTGTTTCTATTTTTACGTGAGTTTGGAGTCGGAGTTTCCTCACGATTTTTAAGTGTCCAATGATTCCTATCCAAAAGGCCCCACAGAAAAAAGCACTTGTCAATTTTTCGTCTTTACAAAGAATTGTATTCACTTCAATTTGGACTAATTTCAATTAGTTATTTGGCACCAGGACTATTTGGTTAAATTGTTTACAGCCCACCCAACCGCAATTGTGAATTTTTCAATCTCTTGTACACTGATTAGATGGACCTAACATGATGTTATCCTGTTTTCTGGAACCATGCCACATTTTCCGTGGAGTATTTGCCACTTTTTGTAGTGACCAGAATATAAGAGGCTGTGTGTGTGCGTGCACGGGCTGCACACATCTGATGAGAATGATGAGGTGAGATCAGATCACACTAGGCAGCGCTGAGACAAAGCAGGTGCCGCAGGGACGCAGGTGACGTCTGACTCAAGCGGCTTGTTCCACAAACCATATCATGTACGCCGACGGTGAACGGCATATGCAGGAACCATCTTTGATTCGGTCTCACGCCGCTCCTGCAGCTGCATGCTCCTGCGCTTCACAAAGCCGGGGATATTTGAGACACGCAAACACACATTCGGAAACGGCCCAGGAATGTGTCCATAGGCTTTCAAGAGACGAAGAGGGCGAAAAAATAGAAGATGTCTGGTGTATTTTGGCTCGTCACTGTTTGCTTTTACACTCTAGCTCCAGTTTAGCCCCAAATAGAAGCCAAACCCTGTGATCTATTGGGCGCCTATAAAATAACTATGGGCGTGTTGTCCCAGATATTAATTGTTTGATTCCCCTTGCTCTAGTTAAGCTCCCTTACCCCAACGTTTGTGCTGCAGAATCTGTGGCCCAGCTCTGCAGACTGGTTCTTGGCCAACGACGGCGTCCTCCTATATGCTCGTGATTCTAAACATGGCTTCCTCCGTCCTCAAAGTCTGCCCTCTCCCTCTTACTCGTTGACATTTCAGGAGGGAAACATGATTGGGGAGGCAGAGCATGGCAAAGTAAATCACTTCTATTACGTGTTATGTTGGCTGAGCTTGTAAAGGCATTAGAAATGAATGTAATGATGTAAAAGGATAATGAGAGATGATGTAATGCACAAGGACTCCAGCTCATCTGGCCAGCTCTGCTTGTTTTGTAAAAATGAAACAATTTTGTGCTTTAATCTGGTGAAATGCCGTTTCCTGTAGCTTTGAAGCGTCTTTGTCTGCAGCAGCATTTTCTCCTTCTCCACCAAGCTACCAGAGTTTATTCAGAAATGGGGTGTATTTCTGCAGACACAAGCTGACATTTTAGCAAAGCACCAGGACCTAAAGGTTAATTGCTCACGCCTCGCTCAGGTTGTGAGCATCGACGGATTCTCTGATCCGTGAAATGAAAGAAGCTGTCGTCATCTCAGCCTGCGAAAAAAGATGCTGACTCACTTTCATCCCAAGGTTTCCTGGATTTTTGCTTCAATCACAAACCCTGACCATCTTTTGCTGACTGTGTGTGTGTGTGTGCATGCTGTTGCATCAGTGGGTGAGGTCAATATTAAAATTCCATTAATATATATTTATACCAGGACTTACTGTTCTTTCTTTTTCCCAGAGCAGCATATTATTTTTTTTTTTAACACAATGCCTTTCTGAACTGCAGTGCAAGGATGAAGCTGGTTGCTAAGGCAAGTCAGGAGCTGTGTGTTTGTGTGTGCATTAGTTGGGGGGTGTGAGCATCTTTTTGTGTGTATGTGCCATGTTTCCTGCTGTATGCCCATGTCGGCTTCGGAAGAAAGAAAGGGGCGCTTTGGCTTGTGAAATGCCACAAATGTGATGATGGGGGTATGGGTGAATGTGGTCTGACTGACGCCCAGCGAGGTGGAAATGTAGGTTAGCCTGGTCATATGGACATAACGCTCATCATCAGCATCATACCTCCAGGAGAAGAGACGGTGATGGAAGGGGGCAGTGGGGCGTTGGCTGAGCCTGGGAGGGGAGCTGAGAGGCGGGAAAGGATGACCAAAGGGGCTCAGCGCATGATTATCAGATGCAGCAGAGGAAAAGGGCAAGGGTGTGTGTGTGTGTGTGTGTGTGTGTAAACAGAGAAAGGGGAAAAATGACAGGACTATGACCAAAAGAACAGAGGGGGGGGTGGAACAGATTGATAAATTGGCTTAGAGCTGTTAACCCTCACCTCTTACCCAGTGACCTGTCCACAAACACTCCACTGCATGACCACCGGATTGGCTGGGTGTCACCATGGTCACGGATGCAGCTCTCTCAATCACCATGCCGCCCCACCACACACACTTCCTTTTCCAATTCAATTACTCAATCAAATTATGTAATTTCGTTATAAGGGGAAATGCCCACACGCTCTGAGGTGTGACATTGATGCGGACGCCATCTGCGATGAAAGATGGAAAAGCCTTTTAAACTAAACACTAAATAAACATCATATCTTTAGAAAGCTGTGAAGTTACCAATGCAGTCTGTGACTATCTGCAACCCATTGTATGCACAATAAGGGAATACCTCTAATATGAAAATAAAAAAAGGGTCCACTTGACGTAAGGGAGATTGCATGGAGGTGCAGGGTTTTTTTCTGTGTGGAAATTAGAGTTCGGTTAATAAGAGACTCTAAACTACACGTAGGTGTGATACTATTATTTGTCTGTTGGCCATGTGATAGGCTGGTGACCTGTCCAGGCTGCGTGTCAGCGGTGATTGGCTCCATCGTACCCCGAGAACAGCTAATGATAACCAGTATAAATAATGGATGGTTGTTATTGAAGTGTTAATTAATGGTTTTAACACTTAAGTTATTTCTCCCACATGTCTGGGAAACCAAAAGAATCCTGTTTATTTGTTAGAACTGTTGTAAACAAACCAGGGCAACCGTTTGCATACACAAGTTGTAGCATAGTGGGTGATTTGTTTAACTCTACGCTTCTAAGCCATCACGGTGTCACTGAGTTGCTTAATTTGAATGATTTTTTTAGGCTGTTTTTCTCATAGCAGCAATGTTGGACTGTTCAGTCAGTGCAATCGCTTTAACATACATCATATATATGATCGCTTTTTTTGTGCTGCAGTTGTCCAGGTGTGTGGATGTGTCACAGTATACAGGATTATAACTTCTCTCTCAGGCTCTCCTCTTTCGCTCTCCATGTGGAAAATTGTGTGCGCCACCATGTATTCCTTGAAGGGCAGACTGTGCACGCCTTTATTCCTGTCAGGATTCTCTGAGCATGACACGTCCATGATCTATTGTTTCTAGCATACTGAACCCACACTGAAGAGGTATGGCAGTGTGTATATCTCCAAGTCTGTCTGTAGTGTGTTCTGCTTTGTTTATCCTGGCAGCATCAGCATCTTGTGAATAATCTGCAGCAAGGTGATAGAGTTCATTACTGCTCTGGCCGAGAAACCAAAAAAAAAACGACTGAAGCATTTGAACCACTTATGTGTGGCATTGCGCACTCAGTGCTGCACAGACACTGGCGGCGTGTTAAAATGCAGCATGGAGATGCTGCAGAGCGCGTTGCCATGTGTGCACCCATGGAAAACCCCTCCCCCTTGCGCTGCTTTCCTCATGGCCAGATACATTTGATGGAGACTCCCACCCACTCACTAGCGTCCAAGGTCCCTATCCTCCCTCTTAACCCAAGGGAGACATCCAGTGGATGCAGGGCCAAACTACAGACCCACCCCACCGTACATACACACACATACACATGCACACACACTCCTGCTGCCCTCAGCCTGACCTGCACTTCTT
The DNA here is from genome assembly GCA_016785305.1 of Colistium nudipinnis. NCBI lineage: Eukaryota > Metazoa > Chordata > Actinopteri > Pleuronectiformes > Rhombosoleidae > Colistium > Colistium nudipinnis. The sequence goes on from JAFBJU010000850.1 coordinate 507,160, forward strand.
TACACGCAGAATAATTTGTGGTTTAATTTACCGCACACCAAAGGCGCAGGTACATCCAGTGGGACAGGAGGCTGGATAGACTGAAAAAAGGGGAGGGGGGGTTTGCAGAGTCGGATTCCCAACATGGTGATAAATACAAGGGCTGCAGTAAGCTTTCATGTCGCAGAGCATAATCTCATTGGGCTCCATTAGCGAGCCAATTCAGTTCCTCTGCTTTTGCGGTGTGAGTCTGTTCCCCTCTCCATTCACATCCTCCGTTGGACTCCTGAGCTGAATTAATCTCACATTTCCATGCCAGCCGTGCCTACACACTCACCAGGCTGCATGATGCCCTTTGTGCGGATTCTATGTTGAACTGGCCTGCAGTCTGAAACACATTTATCATGGCTGTGCTGAAAGGTTGCTGCAGCTGTGAAGACAACTGTTTTTCATTCAACACCTCACCACATTCCTGCCTCCTATCTCCACCTCTCTCATCCATCCATTCATCCATCCATTACATCTGCACCAGGCTCTTTGAGCAATGTGTCCCGCCCCATCAGGTTCTCTCTGTTTTTAATTATGGGTCAGAGACACCCCCAGGTCTTGATCCCCTGCCCCCTTGGTTTCTTCCACGTTTCATTGGCTTCTAATTAGCCAGCAACCAGCCATAAGGAATAATTTACAATCAGACACTTTGAGATCATTGCGATAAGTCATCTTCACTGGCTTAATCTGTCTGTATCTGTCTAGCTCTTCAGTGAGTTGTGGCTGCTTAGAGCATGAACCAATCCTATTTATTATGGCACAATTGGCTAACCTAACCTAGCAGATGTATTTGTACCTGCTGGTATTATTCAGTAAGGTTAGAGAGTGTTGGCTAATTGTGTGTGTGTACAGAAGGGGGAAATGGAAGTGAGAGATGAAAGAGGTGGGGACAGATGAGAGGACTGAGGACAAAAGAACACAGGGGTGGCAGCCCACTGATGCATTGGCTTGGAGGTGGTGTGCACCCCCAATATCTCAATCCGCATCCTGTCTTCGAACACTCCTGATTGGCTGGATGTCACCATGGTCACGGATGCTCCTTTCTCAGTCACTAACCCCCATTTCCCCACTAGACTATTGGTCAATAAGTTTCAAGTAATTGAAGAGCACAATGGCAAAAGCTATTTAGTAAAGGTAGTCTTTTAAATTAAAAGAGGCTTTGCAGATACAAATACTGTATGTATTCAACATATGGCAGGCTACGTCCTAACACAACACAGTCATTCATTATAGCTCTGATATTTGACCTAACCGGATTTTTTTTGTTGTGGCCACTTGGAGGCAGAGCAACATGCTTGTAAACACAACGCTAACATACATTCATTTTCAGAGGATATCATTTCATGAGATAAAAAATAAGGAAGGTAAGGGAAGGAATAGAAGGAAATACATAAATTCCTGAATATGTACCATTTGCAGCATTCTTGGATTGTGATTACATAATGTGCATCTAGTGAAGCCAGATGGCTAGCTTGTAGTATTGTTGAAGATCTGAATTGCATTACAGCCGTCATTGCAAAAAGTGCGTGTGTGTGACAGGCTGAAATAGACGCTGTTAAATCTGAAACTTACAGCAGAGCATTTCATTTCCACCTCACCCATTCCACCAGCTATGCTCGTACGCTGTTGGTTGTCTCCTCAGTGCCCATTTGTTTCGGCTGAAAGAAGAGTGCAGTTGCACATCAGTCATCAGTGGTATCGTCTTTCCTCATCACACCGGGCCTGCTCGCAGCAGAGAGGTTGACTGTAACCTGTCCTGTGATGAAACACTCTGAAAAGCCCGTTTTTCTGTCAACACATAAGTCAGTGGGCAGTCCGAATTCAAACATACACTGACAGAGGAAGCTGTGACTTTTTCTGTACCATTTCCTGTTGTGTCAGATTAGTTTGTGTCGTGAACTGAGGTAGAAGGATCATTTTCCCCTTCGCCTCTGGCACAGTCAGTCTCACATTACCTCCTACCCTCAACTGGACCTTCACGCAGCGATAAGGGCAGAGAAAGAGAGAGGACCAGGGTGTTGCTGTGCGAGTGTTTGTTTTGGAGGTCACGGGTGTCCTGTGACAGCGGATGGCCGCAGTGCATCATCATGCGTCGTGGATTGCGACTTTTCCGAGGTTACAGGAGACCTGGGGAGGATGACAATGAGGTGTTTGTGTGCAACCCCCAGAACAAGGTGACAGATACGAGAGCTGAAATGGGACGGAGTGGTTGTGTTGGTTTTCTCTTAAAGGTGTTTTTTGTTTTCCCACAATGTCGATTGCCTCTGCACGATATCCTCTCTCTGCTCACTGTGCGTTGCCAACACAGATGAATTTCATGTCCTGTAACTGTTATTTTCCAAAAACTGTCCATTTATAGCTGGAGACCTTTTCATCGGCTATCATCCGCTTTGTCCTTTGCAAACTGTTCTATTGGATTCCAGGGAGCATTAGTAAGGTCCCCACAAAAGTTAACGTTGTGCAGAAAAGGTGGATACAACGTTTCTGCCGTGGGCCAGTGAAACAATTGATGCAGAGTTCAGTCTCTTATGTCCCCTGCTATTCCAGGCATGTGTGAAGACGTCCGTCTGTCCATATGGTGCACAGATTGCGTCAGGCTTGTCTCTCTGAAAGGGAACAGCCCATTTTTTGATTTGTAAAACAGGGCAGGGATTGTCTCCTGATATTGGTTCTATTTTGAGTTTTTCTGCTTAGATTCAAATGAGCCCTCTCCTAATATTTCAGGCAAAATTGCTCAACATTGCAGCACAGTGATTGAGCCAAACTGGTGTATTAACTGACTCTGACTGGCTATATCACTATTGGTCTATATTGGTTTAACAAAAATAATGTTTAGTGTAAAAAGGAGGCCACAGAACTTGGCGGGTTTATTTTTATTTGTGGCATACAGTAGTTGCACTGTATACACATTTGTTACCAACATATAATGACCACGTTTAATGAATCCTTTTCAAGCCATTTTGCAGATGTTACATTTTTATCTTCTGTCATTTATCTGTCCAGTCTGGGTTAATATTCCCTCTGGTCACCATTTCTTCTTTAAATCTGTCTTCTGCTGTTCCCATACATTTCCCATCCTGCATACGTCTAAATTCTACGTTAAATACATGTCAAAATATGCTCCCTTAAACGTTACAGCATGAACACTAGGTGGTTGAATGATGATGCATGCTGTATTTATGTTAATGGTGAGTTCACAGTAAAGGTCTATGCACCCAAACCGCGTGGTCCAAAATGATTGTTGAATGACAGTGGAGACTCTAAACTCCGTCATATTGACGTTAAAACTTCTAATTACTTCTCCACCATATGCTTGGTTTGTCAGGACTGTGTGGAATCCAAATAGATTTGACCCCAGTCTCACTGCGAGGCAGCACTCAATCAACCGAATTTAGACTTTATTGTTACCACACTATTATTCCCCTAAACACCCAATTAAAACTGCAGCACACTGGCTCCAATCTGGTTTTGTGCAACAAATCTTCTGAACCCGGGTTCAGCCAAGCCATCAGCTCTTGGAGCACTTGCTGTGTGTTGGACTAGAACTGAAGAACAGCGGGTGAACCTAACTGAAAACAGCAGGAGGCTACAGAAAATGGTTCTCTTCTCCTGCATGTGCACAGGATATTAAATAATAATTTGTATGAAAAATATTCTTGTTATTCCAAGAATGGCAGGAAGTCCCATCTGTGTCCTAAATACAGTCCTAAACCCTCTCAGAGAAGTGTTTCCCCCCCCCCTCCTACATTCCTCACCTGTAACAGAGAAAGGGGGGTGTGGTGCTGGCACAGTCTGATATCTACCTCATAGCTTTTCTGTCTGACATTCATCTGCTCGGTCTTTTACAGAATGCTTGGTGCTGGATCTTTTAGAGGGAGATGCGAGGTTGGCAACAGCCTCAAAGACCCCGTAATCTTCCAAAATACTGTACAGAAGCATTCAGGACAGCGTTTAATTCTCTTTGCTGTAGCCATGGAAACTTGGCTTTTGTGGAGTGACCTTCAGATGCTGCCAAGTTTTTCAGACTTAAAAAAAAACTAAAACTGTGGTGTGTCTGCGTTGACACTGTGTGGGACCATGTTTGGGTTAAGGACTGCTTTGACTGGCTAGTTGACTTAGAATGGAATATTTCTTTGCTTTTTATTCCGATATGTATTGTAAGGGTATTTGTGTAATTAATATCCCTTAATTGTAATTCAGCCACAACATTAATACCTGGAAATGTTTTTGGTCAAGACGTGAAAAATAGATAAAACTACAAAAGTATGTTTTAAATCACAGATCACATCACAGATGGTTCAGAATCATCTGCTTCAACACAGACCACAGCTATAAAAGCGTTTGCTGCATATATACTTTGTAATCTTTGAAGTACTATTAAGAGGAAGCTTGCATTGTAGTATCAGTCGTCCTTCATGTTCATAGAAGTTGTGTACTATCTTTTAGGAGGCAGACAAATCATTATGGAACAATGTTCCATCTTATTTGAGGCCCTTATTATCTGGTATTCTGTGGTATGAAGTGTATGCAGGCCACATGGCCATTTGATTTAATCAAAAGCTGCTGACTGTCGGATATGACCATAACTTCCTTTATCACATTTATTCTTGGTAAAAGTGTATATACAGCAGGTTCAAGTTTCTTCAAACTTGCTTGTAATTTGAACTTAGCTTTTTACTGTTCATGGTCAGCACTAAGATGGTATAGTTGCTTTCTGTGCTAAAGTGGACACCTCAGCAGACCCTAGGATGTGTTTGGGTTTTCCTGTTGATGGACATCCTTGAATGCCTTTTAAGTTTTCAGACAAAAATCATACCTACAGCTTTTGGAGAAGTCGGGGGGGATGTCAGCCGAACAACAGGCAGGAGTAGAATGTTCAACTGGTCATAAAGTCCTGAATGATTGCATATAGATATACATCAGCGTTACTGATCTGACCATGTGTCTCTTTTCTCTCCTGCAGACAACATCACCTACGGGTCAGGGCCGGTCCGACTCGCCGGTCTACACCAACCTCCAGGAGCTGAAGATCTCGCAGTCCAGCCTGCCGCCCATCCCCTCGGGCTCACCTCTCCACATCCTGGGAGACTGGGAGACCCACAAAGACCTAAGCGGGAGGCATTTCTACTACAACCGAGCCACCGGGGAGCGGACCTGGAAGCCCCCGCGCACCAGGGACACCAGCGGCAGCACAAGCAGTAACCGGGGAGACAGCCAGGGTACAGGGGAAAGTGAGGTGAGGGATGCTTCAGCCAATTTCTCTACAAATGAAAGTAGTTCACATTGGGACTTCGATTTACAAGCTCTGGTTAGCTGACAAACAACATTTTCATATGCATTGCAGGCATTTTGCTTTGTAGTTAGATGACTGGGAAAGGTTGTTTAGATTTATAGCCTCAGACATTCTAAACAGCCTTTAAGTGGACTTTGGCAGTCTGTGTTAAAATAAACCGCTTGTGGTGTGTCTTTGGAGGCACCCGAAAGACTTTTAAAAATGGTCTTGTGGTTACTGAAGGAAAGGAAACAGGACTGGTGCCTTTGAAAGGAGGAAGTCATGGTTTCCTGTCAGGTTGTCCGTCCGTATCTAGCTATCGAACAGTGCCTGCGTGTGTTTTTTTTGACTGTAGCAGTATGGAGTGCTAGTGTAAAGGCAGTTTTGCATCTAGTATTGTTGTATTATATTTATTGTTGAACTGTGAGTCTTTCAGAAGAAAATCAACCCACTTCTCAGTCTCATAGGGATTCACCATATCCACAGGGTGCTGTTATGGTTAGGGTAAGGGCTGCAGCCAGTCTAAGAGTAATAAATAATAATGCTTTGATGATATCAATAATTACTGAGAGTAGTGTTGGGTCTGGATCCTTCAGTCCTGATTCAGTGATACCTGCAGAACGAGGACTGAGAGGAGAAGCACAAACAGTGTCAATAGCAGCATAACTAAGGGATAGTTCAGGGTTTGTTTAAACCCGCCCAAATTATAAGTTTTATTAAAAAGGAACATTTTAAGTTGAACTTGGTAGGAAGGGGATTTGTCTCCCCTGCCAAAATCCACACAGAATAGCAGAGCAAGTCATGTTCATGGTACGCCGAGTCTTTTCTCTCCGGGTCACAATGACCTCTCCTGCATTTTTTGCTGTTGCTTCATTTGAAACTTGCACCGTTAATCCTTCTGTCCCGCTGCCCTTGTTCACTCTCCACAGCTGCTGTCCTCGGAGGAGAACTGTCACAGCACCCACTCCAGTCAGTCAGACAGCCAGTACGGATCGCCCCCTAGAGGCTGGTCTGAGGAGCTGGACGAACACGGACACACGCTCTACGTGTCTGAATACACACAGGAGAAGGTGCGTCACTTTTTTGATTTTACAAACGATGGTTTGGTTCCCTACTCCCTTTGTAGTTCTACAGTCTCCCCTGATGGTTACGTGTTTGCTGACCTGTGTGTGCGCTTACAGTGGATAAAGCATGTGGATGAACAGGGTCGGCCTTACTACTACAGCGCTGATGGTTCTAGGTCAGAGTGGGAGCTGCCTAAGGTAAGATGACCTTGTGGTAACATTTTCTGTCAACACTTTTTTTCCTCGATTAGTACACAAGTTATAGCCCCCCCCCACACAAGTGATCTCCCCCCTCATATTACATCGCCTAACACCACTAGCTAATAACACACTATATGTGACTCCTCCTGCCTCGGGCGTGGTGTATTAAGACCAGTGCTGTTAAGTGGATGAGAGTCCGAGAAGCTCACACAGGGGCCAAGTTCATGCTTAACACTGGGTGATAAACTATTACTGGCTCTTCACCTCTTAATCTGGAGGATTTCGAGTGGATCGGAATAGATCGCTCCTTTCTCAGAGTCAGCCGACAGCAGTGTGGATATGTATACCTGCTGACTTGGGAAGGCGATGCCGAGGTTGTCCCCCTTTCTGCTAAATGTTGCTTTGGACACTAAAAGGAGAGGTAGAGGAGGGGGAAGGATACAGACGAGTGTGCTCGAATCACTCGCCGACATCTAAGCTCTGGCTTGCTTCTCTGTCTCTGCAGTACAATATCTCCCCTCAGTCCGGCGAGGTTCCCAAGAGCCGTAGTCTGGAAAGGAAGCAGCAGGAGCCCATCGTCCTCACCAAGTGGAGACACAGCACCTACGTGTTGGACCTCAACGACAAGGTAAGACCGTGAGATAGATGTTACCTTTGGGTAGGATTCATCTGGAAAGAGGAACTCGTGTTGCATGTCTTATCGGCACTGAGTTTAATCCCCGATTACTCCTCGCATGTCCATCAAAGAAAAGTCTGTAAATGGCTCAACCCGTTTCTTATATTTGAGTATCTTGAGTTGGTGTGGTGAATTATTCAAGTAAAACAGATCCAGATTTATTACCTGTGTTTGCTGGTTGTTGTATTTGTGGTCGTTAGATGACCGTAATCAGCTTTGTGGCGGTCATTTTGATTGTTTACCAGGTAAAACGTGTTTCACACTGAAAGAGAATAGCCTTTCCAATAGAAATGGAAACGAAGACTACTAAGACTTCTCAAATGGTTTGGGATTAACATTCCATGGCATAGTTCAAAGTCAGTGTTGAAGCAGCAGAGGCTCAGGAGTGGATCAACGCCCGACAAAACTCGGGAATACATTTACATGGACACCAATTTCCCAACTATTGACCTCATTCTGAACAAGACATTATTTTGATTTCGATGTTTACACAAATGTCTTCTGAAATGTTCCATATATATTGCTGTTTACATTATATAGAGCAGAGTCTGACTATTCGGCTGACTCGTGTCAGTGTTGCATCCGTGGCTGTGAAAAAGCCAATAGGACACTGAAATCTGACGAAGGACTTTCCATGTAAACATATTCGCTATGCTATATGCAATGCTGTATTTCATTTAAAACGAGCTGTCACATTTACTCAACATTGCAGGGAAACAAATACAGTCCATGTCGAACGATTGGCTGAAAATGTAATTAAATTGAATGCTAAAAGGTTGACGCTTCCCAATGACAACTCGATGTCTAAGCTGCTAGTTTATGACGGGGAATAAAATATGCTGTGGTGGTTTTGTTGCAGCTGTCGTTCAAACTCTGGCGGTTCTCTTCCGATTTGCACAAGAAGAGATTGCACCTCTCTCTTTACCGAGACAAAGTTGGTAACGCAGTTGGTCTCGCGTGCAGACTCTTCTCTCATCGGCAAATTGTGTTTTGATTCATTGTCGGCGTTGAACCGTGTGAAACTAATAATATTATTAGTAATATGACAATCAAACCCATATGTCGAATCAATGGAACATGATTGACTGTGGATTGTAGTTTCGGCTGCAGACAAACAGGAGTGAAGACGCATCAAGAATTCTCTGAATTAACAATTTATTTAACTGTCCTATCCAAATCCTAACTCGGCTAACTTCAATCTTCTTATTTGAATTACCTGAACTAACACTGAGCTCACTCTTGTGATTCCGCTCCGGGTTCCCGATTCCACTCTCTCATCCTTACTACCATAAGACTGACTGTCTTCATGTGTCTTGTAGTTAACTGGTAGCTTATAGAAACTCATCATCTTATGCCTCTTATTGGTAGGAGTGTGCTCCGACGCCCAAGCAGAGCTCTCCAGATTCTGACTCCTGCCCCTCATCTCCTAAGCACCCCTCTACCGTTAGTATCCCTGCATGCACTGCACTGCACTGTACTGTACCGTCATCATAATTCCAGCGTTCACCTGCATCCAAATACAACAGTTGCTACCCCACATCTTCTTCACTCTCCATCCGGCCTCTGTCATTTACTGCATGCCCCATTCCACACCGACCTGCATCACAAGTAACGCTAAGCCAAATCAAATATTTCTGCCAGCACAAGTGCTCCAATTTCAGCACTTTGCGGCAGCTGTCGATCGCCACCTGCTGGTGGTATTTGGACATAACATCGAGCTGTGCAGCCTCTTCCAGCCTCCTAACACTGCCCATTTGCTTCAAGAGCTTCAACGTTTTGTGTTTCGATTCGCGTGTACTTACAGGTTCTCATCCGCGTCTGTGTTTTCCTCCTCAGCCCTCAGAGAAGTGTGGAGTCCTCAATGTCACTAAAATCACAGAAAATGGAAAGAAAGTCAGGTAGGAATGCACGTTTTCCCTGATGGCCTTTCAAACTCTTTCTGTCTCTTTTTCTAAAAAAAAAAAGTCTGAGACTCATTGTCTGTGTTTTACTGTGACTCGCAGGAAGAACTGGACCTCATCGTGGACAGTATTGCAGGGCTCCTCTCTGCTCTTTGCGAAGGGACAGGGGGGCAGCACGAGCTGGGTAAGCGGCCAATCAGCCACCAGAGTTTCTGCATTCCATTCATCTCTATGTTGTTTCTCTTTTCCTTATTTCTGCATTGTCACCTTATTTCATTGTGCTGTGCAGTTTGTCATCCTGTTTTTTCTCCTCCTTTCCTCTCCTCTCCATTTCCTCTTCTTCTCCTCACTCTTCCTCTCCTCTTCTACTTCTTCTACCCCTCTCCCTCTCCTATTCCCTCCACTCCTCCCCTTCTCTCTCCTCCCTGAAGTCTTACTACCGCAGTGGCTCCATCCCAGAGCTGCTCCTCACTCTCCTTAGCAACTGGAAGCGCTCAGTCAAGCCCCGTCCTGCTGTCTCCTATGTGAACTGTAGGCCTGTGCAGGCTGCCGCTGTATGTCCCTTCTCTTTGCATGTGTTGCCGCTCCTGCCTGTCTTTCATTCTGTTATTCAAACCCACTTTCACTGACCAGAAGACTGATTTGTGTGTGTGTGTGTGTTTTTGTGTGAAGCTTAATTTAGGTGATCCTACTCGAAAAAAAATCTGCACTAATCCTAGTTATTATAATAGACGCCTCTGTATATTATATGAAGAGTTGTAATTGAATTATCCAGAGCTCTGCCCCCTACCCCAGCATCACTGAGTATAGGACATTGATTTATTAGGTTGAAACAAACTTTACTAAACAGCAGGTTTATTAACCCACTCAAAAGGGTCCTCGAGTAACGCACAGCTCTCTAGGAAGTACAGGTTCTCTTTATAAGATCTTATAGTAACCAATTGAAGCACAGAAAGTGTCTGAAGTACACAGCTGGTGCAGAGGAGTTGGTGGCGCTTTTGTGTCCCTGGTTTATCCAAAAGACACAAGATATAATGTGCTGTAAGTCGTGAGGCCACCAACACACTCGCGTCTGTGCGTATTTTGTTCTCTGTTATGATTTAGTCACAGCATTCAGTTACACTTTTGACAATAACAGAGTGGTAAGAACTCAAGCAAAAATGATAAGCAATTAGTGGTCATCTTAATATAAATCATTCCAAGAATCCTAAGTTTAGAAACTGAAACGTTGTGGAGTATTAACTTGCATGTGACAATAATGACAACCTAACAGTCTTTTGATTTGTTTTTTGTAACACAACACTTAAGATGAGTTTGCTTCGGTAGATTCAGTGACTGTGTGTGTTATTAAACGGTTCAAAGATGTTTGGGAAAACCTTCAAATACCAAATAATTGCAGAACACTAATGAAAAAATGTTCTTCTAAATTGTTACGTATGGACCCTCAAACGGTTTCCTCGCTTTCAGAAGTTTGGCAGCAACCAATCGAAGCCCGAGTTCACGGTTGATCTACGTGGGGGGTCTGTGGATTGGGCCTCCAAAGACAAGTCCAGCAAGAAACACGTCATCGAGGTATATGCTGTCAGGTTTACTTCAGGTGGTGAACAGTTGTATTCAAAGACTATGAAAGAGGTTGAGTAATGCCGACTGTGTCCCCCCCCCCCCCAGCTGAAGACCCGTCATGGGACGGAACTGCTGATCCAGTCAGAAATTGACAGTGTGATCAACGACTGGTACCGGGCCCTCACAGAGACCATCAACACACATGTGAGGGGACACTTTTTGTCTTCCGGGTTCATCATCAAAAATACTGGCTTTTAATTGTTTTGTCCAAACCAGATAAACAATTTATGTTAATTGTGCATGGCAGAATATGCACATCTCAATCTTATGTGTAAGCTACCAGACCCCTGACAGTGTGAATGTGTGTCTCATCCCGTCCAGGCCTGGGAGTCAGATGAGGCCATTGAGGAGGACATGCCTGAGTCTCCTGGAAGTGAGAAACAGGACAAGGAGAAAGACAACCGCGACTCCAAAAAGAACAGAGGTACGAGGCTCCGGCACGGTTCCAACACGAGTCTGTGTGCCAATAGCATGTCAAAGAAGCACGCTCACGTCCCGTTTGTCCTGCTTCAGTGATGAAAACCTCCGTCAGCATGGATTCGTCAGACCAGAAGAAAACGCGGTTGAAGCTCAAGAAATTCCTCACACGTCGGCCCACATATCAGGCCGTCCGAGACAAAGGATACATCAAAGGTATTCAGACGGCACACGGCACGGCACCAATTCCCTTTCTGTTAGCTTCAGGCGGTAGTTTGTCACTGTTTGAACATTCAGCAGCGCACAGACCATTTTTTTTTTTTTTTTTTTTTTTGACACTTCACAGATCAGGTGTTTGGATGCAGCCTGACCAGTTTGTGCCAGCGGGAGAACACGTCGGTGCCCAACTTTGTCCGAATGTGTATCGACCATGTGGAGAACACGGGTACAAGCAGCAGCCGTCTAAATGTCTCCCGATCCCATTTCATTTAGTCCTGTTGTCATTTGAACGCAGAACAATGTTTTACACTGCAATGAAAAAACAAAACCTACCGCCACACCAGAAGAGATGTATTTATTTAGTTTGCAGATGGAATTCTATTTCCCGGGGATAGGATTAAGCGTTTCTAGTTATTTATACGTATATCCGTGTCCTGCAGGTCTCGTAACCGACGGCTTATACAGGGTGAGCGGGAACCTGGCAGTGATACAGAAGCTCCGCTTTGCGGTGAATCACGGTAAGGACACTGGTTTGCCCCCAAAACTATACCTTGCATATGGTGACACGCGTCACCTGTCAGGAGTTCAGCTGTATTAAATCTTCCCTTCCTACCGACCAGACGAGACGGTGGATCTGGATGACGTGAAGTGGGAAGACATCCACGTCACCACCGGCGCCCTCAAGATGTTCTTCAGGGAGCTTCCCGAGCCCCTCTTCACATACGGATCCTTCGATGACTTTGTCGAGGCCATCAGTGAGTTCCCATAAATCACCAATATTTGAATACAATATGATACTAGGATGAGACTTCTACGCGATTTAAAAATCACAGGGAGCAATAAAATATTGATCCCACTGCGGAAGCTGGTCCCATTTCCCCTCTGCGTATTACTTCTGGCCACAAGATGGCGCCGTGCGCACACTTATTCTCTGACCTGCATGGTTCTTCTGCTTTCAGAATGCTCGGATTACAAACAGCGAGTGAACTCGATCAAAGACCTAATCAAGAAGTTGCCAAAACCCAACCACGACACAATGCAGAGCCTCTTCAAGCACTTGCGAAGGTAAGAGCAGTGCCTGTTGTAAGTACAGAAACGGCTCGCCCACTCATTTACGCATGGACAGGCCGGGGTCAATTTTGTGTTGTGAGATAAATTAGATGAAATCAAATAGAATAGATATAAATGGGCCCGTCATGAAAGGCAACCTATGTCTCTGTATAAATGTCCGCAAATAAAAAGCTGGGACATAACCTTATGCTATTGGACAATTGGACAAAACATTCAGCTAGTCACAATAACAACAAATTAATACATTTTTCCCGTCCGTCTATAAAATTAATATACCAAAGAAAACCGTGCAAAGATTGAGTACATTTCCACAACTAAATAGTTATATTCAGACATGCATTGTTCCTTTCAAATACATGAATCTAAATGATTTACTGCCACGCAAAGTTACAATAAGGCAATGCAATTGTCCATAAAGATCTAAACACAGTTACTGGTATACTCTTGCGAGCCCCATGCGTTAATGTTGTTGCTGGGGATTGGTCACTGGGACTCTCATTTCTTTGAAAAAAAAATACGTCTTGTCAAAAGTTGCGAAGGTTGCGAAGCACTGTGCTGTAGAGGTGTAAAATGTTACCCCTCATAAAAAAAACAAAAACAAAACTGCGTGGTGCAAAGCTGCGCCAAAGGAGACGTGAGATTGGACAGAGTGTCGCTCGCAGTTGATGGAGACGGCTTGCGGTTCGGGGCTCCTAAGCACGGCCCCAGGCTCCCTCAGAAGCGGTGCCGCTCTCGCCGCCTCCGTCCGTTGTACCGCGGCGACACGTCTGACAGTTGAGATGGATTCCGTAGCCCCGCAGTGACTGAAATGGGGCAGATCACAAATGGCACCGAGGAGATCTTATTTATAGTGACTCCTGTTTGACTCCCATGCCGAGAGTTTCCCCTCTTTTGTGTTTACCTTTCCTCCGACTGATCTGCCCGTGGGCAAACTCAAACCGCAGCCAGGTTTAGCGTGCGTCCTTAGCCTCCTGGAGCCACTGGCAATATCATATGTTCACAATGACATTTGCCTAGGTTTCCAATTTGCATTTATATGGCGCCGTGTTCGCTGTAATTCAGTACCTACGGAGTGGCGTTTCTTTCGGGAAATTTATAGCATGACATTCAGTGTATGGAAGTCTACGTACATCGACGGGCGGATTTAATCTCCCCTTTTTTTTCCCTTTCTCCCTCCCCTCTATGAATATGTTATTGTTTTGTGCATCTGCATGGGAGGATGTAGATTCTATTTAAAAAGGCTATTATGCTCTCGCCTGGAGCCTTGAGCAGTGTTACTGTGTGCGTTTGTGTGTTTTGTGAGGCTTGCCTTAGCACTCCATCACAAGCCCTAAAGATGTGTGCAACACGTCATAATGTTGTTTGTGCTTATGAAACCCTGAAGCTGCGCTGAAACCAAAGAGCAGCCCATCACACACTCTCACCTAAAACCAATTGTGACCCATTCCGTCTCCTCTTTTGTTTTGCCCCCACCCCTCCAGGGTGATTGACCACGGAGAGGCCAACCGCATGACCACCCAGAGTGTGGCCATCGTGTTCGGACCCACGCTGCTGCGGCCCGAGACCGAGACGGGCAACATTGCGGTCCACATGGTCTACCAGAACCAGATAGTGGAGCTTATACTGCTCGAGTACGAATGCATCTTTGGGAGGTAGAGGTGACCGCGCGGAGGAGGAAGCTGGGCTTTCCGAACACACACTTCTTTTCCTTCGACACCCCCCTCCCTCCTCCTCCTCCTCCTTTTTTTTTGGCTGAACTAAACGACACTTTGGACCAAGCAGTCGGGAGAAAATAATCCAATTCACACCACTCAGTGACGGGACAGTTTACCAAGGTGTTGCACTTACAGAAGTGGCGGAGAAGCATTTTTAAAAGAAAGGTGTGCAGATTCCACGCGCTCGCCATTCCCGCTGCGAGTGGCGGTCTGGATGATGCACAGTGTTTCATGGTGGTGACGCGTGGACGCCCGTGTGAATTGGTGGATTTGTACGAATGAAGGTGTCGTTGCGCTCACTGGATCCCTGTGGCCAGTAATTCAAGGTGGAACTGGTGGCGCTCTTCACATCTTGATGGAACTTGCTTTAAAAGCCAAACAGGCGACCTCACCCTGATCTGAATCTGAGCTGGATCAGTTTTTTGTGTCGTGGAGCTTTGTCTGTGATGTTTGAGCCCTGTGTGGTTTTGGGTCAGGTGGAAAAAAAATAATGATCAGTGTTATGTAATCAGACTGTCTTTTGGCGCTTGGATGAACTGGAGCTACAGATGGTGTCCCCACTATCTGACTTACCCCCCCCCCCCCATCTCGACTTCCCCCCCTTAACCTGTGGTAACCATTAACCCTGTGACATGAGCATCCCATGACTTGAATGACAGAGCCTCTGTGTGTGTGTGTGTGTGTGTGTGTGTCTCGACTTCCCCCCCTTAACCTGTGGTAACCATTAACCCTGTGACATGAGCATCCCATGACTTGAATGACAGAGCCTCTGTGTGTGTGTGTGTGTGTGTGTGTGTATGTGTGTGTGTGCGTGTGTGCGCGCGTGCGTGCGTGCATGCGTGTGTGTGTGTTAACCTAAATGGAATAATACCTGAGCAGGAGCTTCCTTGTCTTGCCACTTTGTACAAAACTGTGTGTTGTGTAGTCTTAACGTGCTTTGGCAAAGTTTCCGCTGAACTGCCGGGGCTCGTCGTCTGTGCTCTTTTATGGACTTCAGTGTTGGCCTCTTCAGTGGCAGGAAACATAACCGAAATCTCTGTGTCACTGGAAAACAACCAAGTGCATTGATGGGAACTGCTGTTATCATTTTACGTGAACTGTGTCTGACTCGTGTTGACCCCCTCCCCCCCCACACACACACACATTTGTGAACATGAAAGAGTATTCAGAGGAGGGATTCGGAAATGAGTCTTTCCGACGTATGGGAGTGCATGGGTGTCAGGATGAAAAGATGAGCCTTTGAAAACCTTTCGGAGCATACTGTATGTACAGCGACAGGAACTAGTTGTTAAAAAAAAAAAAAAGTGTTATAGTGACTGAGGTGCGTATGCTTTGGCGGTGAACTGGTGAGAGATGATTTGGATTTTGTAAATTCCCATTAAAACATGAATGCAGAGCTTGTGGAAAAATAAATAAATAATGATCGACTGTTACTTCTGTTTGAAAGTGTACCTGGAGTGTTTGCGCATGGTCAGCTGCACATTTTGAATGTCGTTTTCAGGCTAACTGCTGTTTGTGAAATTGCTATGTCTAATAAAAAAAAGACAAACTAAATGTGCGACCACTACTATATATGTTCTGTGTGTGTGTGTGTGTGTGAGAGAAAGTGAGACGCTCACAGAGACGACACGTCTGCTGTTTAACCTTCAATCTACTCTAAAGCTTCACCTTTCCCCTCGCCTTTAATTACATAATTGAATTAATCTACTCAACAGTGATATCCTGGTTATTGAATTGAGTGATTAAGCTTTCACATCTCAATCAATTATATCCCTACCTGTTAATTATGAAATGAATTGCGGTATATTTCTGGAGATTTCTCAAATGCGGCACAACCTCCGCCACTCGGCTTCCATTAATGTGATTTCCCCGTTCTTCGAAGGCGTTTTTGTCATTACTCTGTGGGTCAGACTGGCTGCAGACCTGAAGGGTGTGGATTAATTGATGTCTAATTAGGTAATTGCCACAGTGCCACTTTTGATTAAGAAGCACGAGGTGGAGCCAGTGCTGAGCAAGGCTGCGCTCTGTGGGCTTGAGCCTCCTCTTTATTTTCCTACTCAGTGTATACGTGTGTTGTGCTGTGTGTGTGTGTATGTGTGTGTGTGTGTGTGACGTAGTTGTTGTAGTAGTTCTAGTCCTAGTGGGGGAAATAGTAAGTGTCTGATGTGTCCCCTGCCATTCTTTCCTTGGAGTCTAGCATCTGTTCGGAAGCCTCAAAGGAGAGGAACTAATTATTTAAAAATAAAAAATCATGAAAAAACAGGAAAAGCTAAAGTCAAAAGGATTTCACAGAAATATTATGTATTATATTATTATTATTATGCCTTTTTTTTATTGTAACACTATCACAGGGTTGACATTCAATTGATTAAATGTGTGCTAGTGGTCATTAATCGTCATTAATAGTTAGGAATGTTTGAAGAACTTCCAGTTAGTATTTTACTTTTCATATTCACATATATAGAATTCATTTTTTTGTGGAAAATTACTTAAAAAAAGACACACATTTTGACTTTGACACAAATTGGACTTTCTCATAATAGTGCCTCGCTATTTGCCTTTTGTATTTTCTGGCAACAATGTTCTTCCAAAACAGTAGATTCTGACTGGAGCCAAAATGAAATGTAATGTAGTGTATTTAATACCACATGTGACCTTCCCCACAACCGCTCCTCTTTGAAGTCCAGGTTTACCCCTTCCTCTCTTGCCCACGTATTATTTATTTTTATTTTTTGCAACAGGTTTGACTTACACCTCTTGCTCTGTCTCTGTTTTGATTGGACGGACCACCTTGGATTCAACAAATGTGTTGGAGGTAGGCAGCAGTGAATCACGAGCCCTGTTGGAAACCACAGGCCGTTAAAACCGAGACGCAGAGGGGTGGGCCCCCAGAATTTCCAAATGAGAAAACAATTAGATCATTTCTATAATTCATAGGTGCGACCACAGCTCGGGGTTGGGGAGGCTTAGAGTGTTTGAAGTGCTCCATATGCTCGCAGTGGTTTCCAGGCCTGATCGGCTCAGTGCTGGCCCGGGTTGCTCCGTGGAGGCTGAGGTGTGGGCAGGTAATGTGAACAAGCCATTACAGAGCATAAAAAATTAATGGATCTTCAGTGCTTCCCCCCCCCCCCCCCCCCCCCCCTCTTTTTTCCCCCCCCCCCCCCCACCTCGCTTCATTTGCAGGTGGGCTGTCGGCAAAGTGGCTGGATGAGGAACAAAATGGTTGGGAGGTTTTTTGCCACTCTGTGGTGAAGACCTCTGTGCTTTACCCTCTGCTTATCACTCATAGCACAGTGAGCAAATGGAGGCAAAGATACGGCCGTTAGTTTGAGACTCGAAAACAAGTTGATGGCAACAGTGTGAGGGGAATAAGTGCCGTTTTGGACACCCAGCAGTTACACAGCATCACTAGCGTACTTCTTGGCCGCCAAATGCTCCGCTACAACCTCAGCACGTCTGCTGGCCACAAAAATAATCTATTGTCATTTGGGGAAAATGTCCCATTGAAATCGGACTGTAACGACATCAAATTTGGCACTCACGTATTACTGTAAAGGTGAAATCCAGGGGAACAATTCTCTCTCAGCAAGGCCCCTTCCTGCACTCCTCTGTCTGTCTGCGTGATCAAAGATACAGTGAGCACTTAGGAGAGGAACATCATGCGTGAGAAGAAGAAGACGACGACGACGACGAAGAGCTAGTTCCTCTGGCGGAAATAACTCATTCGCCCGCGTGCTCTAATCCAAAGCCATCCTTTTTCCAAATGTGCCGTCATTGCAGCAGCGCACGGCGCAGCGGGCCGCGCTCTCACATGCATGGCGATGTTAAGTAAGCGTGTAAGTATTCCAAATGTCAGTGCGGCTCCGTCGTTGTTATTAATGAGCTGCAGGCACCAGGAGTGGATCATTTTCCATGGAAATTCAATGCATTTTAAATAGCAGCGGATCAACATTCCAGGCCAGGATTTACATAAGGTAATTGCTGGATGCTGAAAGTACCTTCTAGCTGGCAATGGATTTCTTCCTCCCTCCCTTACCTTCAGTAATACAATCAAGTCCATTAAGTAGGCAATAAATACAAGGCAGGACTGTATCAGCGCTCCGTGACAGGTAAAGGCCCCTCTCCAGAACAGCTATTTACTTACCCTTGGACGCACACCTCCACCATTTGTTCCAGATTCCTCCCCCTTCTCACCTGCTGCACAGGGCTTGACAGCCTCACTAAGAATTTCCTCCTGCTGTGATTGAGTGTTGAAAGGAGCTGCATGTTGGAGGGGGGGGCGGGTGGGCTGAGGCGGGGTTACACCTCTCTGAGGTCTACCTGCAGCAGCTGCTATGGGGGTCTGGGGAAATTAACTGCATATAGAGAGTGAGAGCACCAAGACAATAGTGCCATGTTGTATGCATGCAGAGGTGCAGGGGGACTTCAATCAATGTAAAAAAAAAAAAACAAAAAAAAACACCTACTGTTGCTAGAAGAAGGAAAAAGAAAAGAAACTTCTTTGGCTTTGTTAACCGGTGCTTATAACATCTTCCTCTCGGCTGGAATATGAACTGTCGGCCTTGTCCACGAGAGGAGGAGGGCAGGGTATCCACGGGCCTGAGGTGGTACAGCAGTTGGCCTCTGTAGGTCTCCCTGACGCGGCCTGTTCAGCAGCTCATTAGAGAAATGGGCTGAGCTGGCGGGCCGCCCCTCCTTCCCGTGCGCCGGCACACTCTTGCCCCCTGAGAGACTGCGATTATGTCTCTGTGGCTCGCGCGGCCCTTCTGGGGCCGTTAAGTGATGATTACACTCGGAGAGAGTGGACATGCAAAGAGGGATGGTTCTTGTTTTGCAAACAAGAGCGGCGGCGAAGGGAGCCCGCACCCTGGATGGAGATGTGAGGGGGAGGTTGGCCGTGATGAGAACTGACAGTGAGACAGGGAAGAACTAGGTGCTCTGATTAATATGAAAAGTGTGTGTGTGTGTTTTTTTTTTCCTCTCTCTGTCTCATTAACACTGTTGGCTCCGGATCCTGTTAGCTGACAGCACATGTATTCCCCCGGTGGAGCCTTTTCTCCGCCGAGGCTGTAATTAGGACATTTCATCCGCAGCCTTTTCACAGCTGTCTGATTGGAGGAAAAAGGCCCCGCGTAATTACAGAAGCCCAGGGTCCCCCCGGCGCCGCCGGGAGAGGCCCCCCGCAAACAAATCACAAACAAGAATTTGATTAAAGGATCAACGGGCTCCCGCGCGGACGTCTCAGAGAACTCTTGATCACACACATCTCTGCCTGTCGTTTGGACTCCGGCGGAAGTTTTTCGGGTGAACCCTGCGGAAGGGAGGGCCCGCGCCGCTCTGCCAGCTCTCTCATAAGCTCATTTGATTCGCTCCCGTGCCAACGTCTTACTTAATTAGCCTGCACATTTTTACGGGCATAAATCGCTTTTACATCACTGCCAACGGAGCGCACCGCAAAGTGGGTCGATCATATATTATGTTGATCCTCCTTGGCGCAGTTAAAGCCATACATTACATTTGAATTTGTCGAAGAGCTGAGGGCCCCGTGGCATCATTCTTCTTTGTTGTGCTGTCAGCGCTAATCTCTCCCCGGGGGTCTCGGCATCCGCTCTCACTTTCTCTCTCGTCCCTGCCCCCAGATCGGATGAGTAAAGGGACGCGGGGACCGAGTGGAGCCAGGAGGGCACCCACACACCTCTCAATCACCCCGGCCGCCCCTCCCGACACTAAAACCTTGCCTCCCACCTTCCCCTGCACTCCTTCATCAGCAGGCTCAAGGCCTCGGCTCGGAGTGTAGGTGATGCTCTGTGCATGACATGAAATTTGCTCTGCACCGTCACTATCACGTCTCCTTCCTGTTGCCTTTACCCCAAGCACTCAGTGTACATGCAATATACAACACTTCACAAACTTTAATGCTGCATCGATCGAAATTCTCACCTCAGCTCTGTGGCTCTTTTTTTTTTTTTTTTTTTCCTATTTCCCCGGCAGAAACCTTTCTGAAAGACCAACTCGGCGCACAAGCACCGCAGAAGAGAGACAAAGGAATTATCAGGATGATTAAAAATGCATCATGTAGCGGCCAGAGGGCCACTTATTGTTCGCAGGAGCCAGCGGAGACCACCACGGAGCTAAAAAGGAGAGAGATCCTTAGCGTTCACTTGCCCTGAGCTGGGTCGTCGTCACTTCTCACCATTCAGATTTTTCACCTTTTTACATCACATCTAAATACAAAGTGAGCTCATTCTGCATGCTCTGCTCAGTCTGCCCCTAGCGTTACAGCACGTCTGTTGACAGTGATCTCCCAGTCCAATCACTCATCTGACAGTCGACCATAGAGGTCACGGATGGTCTTTGACCTTTGCCTCTGTTTGTAGAAATCTTTGACATTTTAATGCATGCTGTTTCAGGTCACACGTGCGTGACTTGGTTTATACGTCCGAGCTGCTGCAAAACTCATCTGGACCGTCTGCAAAAGCAGAGCCCGTCAGTCTCCTGTGCTGTAGCTGGGCCTCCCTCCTGTCCACCCCTGTCCCTGTAGTGCCTCGTCACCACCACTAGGGTGTAGTGAAGAACACGGATTCCCCATCATCTCTGCGACCCAGATGCATACCTGCTCCAGGCTGCGCTGTTTATTCTCCTTGGATTAGTTTTCCCCAAAAACGTCCACCCTCCTCCTCCTCTCCCACCTCCACGCACACCAGGAAGGAAAAACAACTTGAAACAGTTGGCTCTTCAGCGCATGGCAAATCCGCTCTGACTGAGCTTGCAAACACACACGCACGCACACACTCACTAAATCAAGCTTTTGCCACTGCTCCTCTCCGGTCCCCTTCGCATTAGCATGGAAGTCATCCATATTGATGCTTGGTGATTCATGTGCTGCCAGCCTCTTTGTTTTATCTCTTTTTTGTTTTGCCTCCTTGCCCTCTTTACCCAGGCTAAGCTTCCTGCGGATCAGGGGGGTGATTAAGGCGAGGAGAGATGGAGGAGTGGTCGACAGAGGACCCCAGGGTGGTGGGGGTGGAAGCGGCTCGGTTTGTAGCCCACAGTTCCCCCGTGTGATGAGGTGGAGCCTAATTGATTTGTCAATGTGGAGCCATCTGGCACCATAGACGGGCCTCCAACCTGTTCTCCTCCCTGGGATGGGAGGAGGGCATCAGGAGGGACAGGTTGGATTACAGACTCATGGCACACGCACTCACACACTCACTGGGATTTTATATCCCTTTCTTTAGTTACTCACTTACTCACCCACCCACTCATTCACTCACTCACTGATCTGCTTCCTTTTCTGAATTACTTCCATATTATTCACCCCCCTCCCCTCCAGCATACTCAGAGTGAATGATGATGGGGACAGATGATGCACTAGAGATCTGGAGGTGTGGTGGACCTCAAAACCACACACACATGGACTCTGGGAGGGATCAGAAGGTCAGAGGTGCTGATGGACGCTAGCCCAGCAACAAGGCCTCTGGTGTCTTAATGAAAAGAGCTTGAGGAAATGGAGACAGAGACGGGGGATATGTGCTGCTTGGTCTGATTAGGATCCCTCCTCATCAACTCTTGTCTTCATTTCCCTCCATCTTCCTCCCTCTGACAGCAGGGGCCTCATTCTCTGGGGTCATTTTAAAGGCTGTGATAAGCGAAATGAAAGTGTCTCCGTATGATTGAAAATGACAGGAATGCGCTGGAGTTTGGTCCCTTTCATCGCGTTTTAACGTGACATTCGGTGTCCGAATATTTCCCATTGGCATCCTTGCAGTAAGTGACATCTGAACATGGATTTGAAGAGGATGTGCACCACTGGAGATCTTGAGATTGTTTTAAAACTCAAATCTGTTAAAAAAAAATAGCATCTTTGAACAATTAGTATGGTGATGGCTGTTTTTTGAAGCTTGCGTAAGAAAACGTTCCAATTAGTAACTTTGGCTTTAAAGGCAACAGAGTGTGACATGAAGCCCTATTCCTGTGTCCACACATTTTTGTGTAGCGCTGTTAAATGTGAATAAATTTTCCCCTTTTTATAATGTTTCGGGAGTTTCAACGGGAAATTGGTTTATTAATCAGACTCGAAACCGCCTTTGTTTAAACCCGCAGAACCACTGATGTCTCCAGGTGTTTGCACAGAAGTGATGTGAAATCATCACAAACAAGACTTCCTCTCCTTTCCTTAGTTTCTGTCTGTCATTATTCCCTTTATTGTCACTTCACACTGTTACGTGAAAAAGCCTCTTGAGCTTGTGTCTTCGACACAACAGCGGCTCAGCGGAGCTGTGAGTCGCTGCCGCTCGCCGAGGGAAGGGGGAAAGAACCTGTTCATAATTGCTGGATTGAAAACAACAGGTGCCGTCCCGAGGAGGAAAGGAGGGTTGTTTTGTTTGTTTTGTTTTTTTAGCAAAGAACACCTTTTTTTTTTTAAACCCCTGGTCCCACCCCCGTGAAGCGCTGCGACGGCGTCTCCCGGCAGACTCAGACAAAGGCCAAAGATAAAGGTTGTCTCTAACCAGACGTGTTCACCTGGGCAGGAGCCAAAGGTCGCGCACAGCGGGACGGAGACACAGGACACATTTCTAATAAGCGAGCGATGGATGAGGATGGATATTGGCAAAGAGGAGGAGAAAAGGGACTGGCACAAAGAAAACCCTCCGTGCTATGAAGGATTTTACAATTACTGGTGCCATAAATCTGTAGGGCCGACACCTGAAAAATCTTATGTCCTTTTCCCCTGTGAGGGTGTTAAAGCTAAACGTCCTCTCTGCTGGAGGGTAGAAGTCGGGAGGGACAGTGTGGTGAGACTTATTTTGAGTTTTACTAACTTGACTATTTCATAATTCATGTCTATCCATTGGTGTTAAAACACTTCTGTCTGGACTAAAGTGGTGGACCAACCGAATGACTTGCAGCAGATGTTGCTAACACAAGGCCTCCAGGTTGTTGTGTCTTCTCTGGTCATCGGTGGCTTCTGCCTCTTCTTTCAGCTTGCAACTGCTAACAAATCTGTAGGATGACCTCTCTGACATTAGCACTTGACAGCGGCAAATGTAAGAAGAAATGAATAAAAACATCCAAGTAGGACTTCTGTGGACTCTGCGTGTGACGATGATGATCTCTTGTTGTATTTTTCACTTTTTCACACCATAACCTCGTGAGGTCACAGACGAGGACTTGGCTGACTTGTGTGGACACATGGGGGAGAATCATTTTCTGCAGTGAACATTCATGCTGTTGCATTTGAGATCATATTTTTCACTCTCCCGCACAGGGCCCTGTAAGGACAACAGGGGTGAACATTGGAGGGAGTGTAAAGAGATGTGACGCCTTTTTATATGCTTATCCACTGACCTCCAGCAGCCAATCGGGTGGTTCCTTTAGAGGCGACACTTGAAGGTCCGGGCTTCTCTCAGGAGGAAAGGACAATGGGATTACACAGTGTGTACTCTTACATACAACACACACACACACACACACACACACACACACACAAACGCACACTCTGAGACGCAGCATAAATGGAGACTTGGGAGATAGGAAAAATTGATATTTGCGTGAGCGTGTGTTTCATGCATGCTTTCCTGCGTGTGTGTGTGTGTTTGTGGGAGGACCAAAGCACACACGAGTGGGTAGTTGGCTGAAGGTGTGTTACTTACTACGGCGCACTGTAGCGTGAGTTTGTATGTGCGTGCAGGCAGGTGGGCGGTAGCTTTCCAAAGAGCAGACCATTTAATTGAATTCTGTGCAGCTCCTTGTTATTCTAGTCATGACCGAGAGCTGCTCCATATTGTCCCAACAGTGTGGGAGGCCGTACCTGCAAACACTGGCTGGTTGGCACTTTGTGGGATGTGGATGTGTGTGTGTGTGTGTGTGTATGCATGTCTATATGAATGTATGTATGTATGTATGTGTGTGTAGAGGTTGTGAAGTAATTGTGGTTGTGCTGGTGTTTTTCTAGCGCAACTCGAGTCCTGATGTGGTAACGAGGAGGGGAAGTGGTGAAAGTCAGCCCTGAACCTCACCCTGAAAAGAAAGCACGAAACTGCCAGAACATTAGCACTAAATATGAGTTTGTGCGTGCGTGCGTGCGTGCGTGCGTGCGTGCGTGCGTGCGTGCGTGAGAGCGAGAGAACATGAGAGGTTTGAGAATGAGTGCATGTAAAGCTATGAACTCATTGTCCTTTTTTTACTAAGCGCCCCCAAACTGCACAAAAGAGGACAACATAACACAGTTTCTAACACACACTCAGCTCAGGAATAGAAAAGATATGCTGTCTAATAAAATGAATAGAGTCTCTGAGCAATTACAAGCTTAAACGATGATGCATAAATTTCATTTATAGATAGATTTCACCAGGGCTTATCTCTCCGAAACACTGTAATAGGATTCAGCTGGAAGGAAGAAAAAAAAAAGAAAGAAAAGGGTGTGCACAGTGTGTGTGTGTGTGTGCGTGTGTGCGTGTGTGTGTGTGTGTGTGTGCGTAGATAAAAGTGAAAGTGAAGCTTTATTTGCGATGAGGGTGATTGGGAAAAGGTGATCAGGACTCTGGATAACCGCTCCGTGCTAAACAAAGACGCCCAGAAGCTTGGTGACTCTAACGTGGTTAACGATCAGTTTCATATCGCTGCAGCTCAAGGGTAATTCTCCAGGGAGACGTTTCAGGTACAAGCTAAATATGGCACAATGACAATCCAATCAACCCTACACACACACACTTACACATCGAGATACGTACGCCACCCCCCTCTATTGGTGACCTCATAGTTCTTTGATCGCTATCGAACACATGCTTGTGTTGTGTGTGTGCCTTTGTGTATAATAATGAATGAATTATAATTCAAATGGTAACGGAGAGGGAAAAAACAGCAAAGTTTCCCTGTTCATATGTGACAAAGGCTTACAAAGGCTGCATTGGGTGACGTTATTATGGAAATACCCTAAAGCAGTCCGGATAGTTAATACACCATTTGCATACATGCTATGTCTGTTAATAATGAGCAATGATATTGATTTCAAAATCGACTGAGGTCCAATCCCTTCCTGAGAATGTTCCACTCTCTCAATTTCACACTCTAAGCCTAGATTTAGTGCTTAATGAACTATTTCACGTGGATAGTCATGTCATGCATGAGCTTTTACAGTATTCTATTAATGGTGTGGCTCCGATCAACGTGGAACAGTGGACAAATTTGATTTTAATTACTGCACAAATCCCTTCTACAGAAGTAGAAGTGGCCGCTTGAAGTCATGCGATATGTTGCGTATTAGTTTACTGTTTCAGATGACTCAACTCAAAGGTGATTTAAATGAGTTTTAGTACATTTTTAACGTTGTGGTTAATTTTGAAAAATAAAGTGATACTGTGAAAAACAGTCAGTCACAGTTTCACCTACGTCACGTTTAATAACGTTGCTTGAAAATGTGTTGCACTGAATTGAAACTCTATGGGGGATACCGAGCGAGTCATGAACAAGAATAATATTGACAATATCCTATTATACTACCGGTTTGGTATCCATTTTATTTGACGTTAATTTTGACTCGTGCTCGGCAAACAATAAGAATGGATGAAGTGCATCAGCGGCCACTCAGTGGACTTGAACTTTGAATGTTGGTTGTTTGTTTGACAGGTCTGTTGATCCGCGTTGACCAAACATGCATCGAGGGTGTTTTTGTGTGCATAAATAGGGTTGTGATATAGTCGCACATTAGCTATTGTGTTAAAAATGGAGCTCTGAAACAATTTGTCATATGAAGTGGCTCATATTAACAGTCTCGATGTAGCTTCTGCTATTTAGTGGTTGAGTAAATGAACATGATATTTAAGTGACTGCCATTTCCTGAGCACAAGCTTTTCTTTCCTCCTTCTCCTCCTCCTCCTTCTCCTCCCGGCTTTTCTCTAAATTTCCCCCGGGAGCTCCAGCCCCCTGGGTTTGGCTTGGTGTCAGAGTCCCCGGCAGCCATGATACTTCATCAGGGCTTTTGCACCATTATTGGCAAGAGCACTCCATATCCTCTTAGCAGTTATAGCTTTTCAATTTTCCTTTGAAATGCTGAGCCCAGCAGAACATATGGCAATATCTTGGCTTTAGGTCCCAGATTGGAGTGAAAGCCTGTAAAACGGCACGGCGTCCTGCAGCCAGAGGCTACGCGCCACTCGGACCCAGTCACGGTTTCAGACAGTGGGCCTCTGCACTACTGGTCAAAGATACCTAGAATAAGCACAATTACAACATGCTGCCGAACGGTCTGACGAAGTAATTCTATGGTGGGGGCGTCCTATAGAGCATTATTCCAACGCCAGCATACGACCGCGCCCCTCAAGATGTCAAGGATGGCACAAGGAAAAAAAAATAACGGACAGATGTGACGAACTATCAAATATGTTGACCAGCTATTGTATCATTTTCAGCTCCTCATCCCACTATGGATTTTTAGTCCATTCCATTACTAATTCATGCCGGTGGACGGGCTGGGGAGGCAGGAGGCGGGTCGACCCTGCCTGAAACCCAAGCTGGATCGATGGGCCTGACCTTGGGCTGGGCTGCTACCAGGCAGACTGGACTGACGGAGGAAGGGAGGGTCCTGAGTGATAATCACTGGTCCTTTGTTCATGTATTCATACAGTGGGGTTTAGTTTTTAGGAGCAACCTGGCATTTTGGAAATGTGCTCCGTATGCTATGACTGTGCTGAACAAGAAGCTTAAAGCTGAACATTATAGGCTTTATGGAAGTTGGCTTTAAACCAGATCAGTGGTACGTGATTGTATGTCGACTTTACTGGTGCAGGACCTTTCTGTGTGCAGTTTGCATGGTCTCCCCGTGTCTGCGTGGGTTCTCTCCGTGTACTCCGGCCTCCTTCCATAGTCCAAATTGTCCGTAGGTGCGAACGGTTGTCTGTCTCTATGTGTCAGTCCTGTGATAGGTGACGGCTGGGATCAGCTACAGCAACACGTGTGTTTGTGTGTGTGTGTGTACTGAAGCAGGTAGTTGAGTGGCCATTGAATGAATGCATGTTCTTACGTGACATTGCTTTTAAAAATTTTTTATTTCGTTTTAAAGTGTATTTACAGCTGGTAAACAAGTTATGGCCTATGCCAAATAGGGTATTATGGTTAAATATTTAGTTTTTGTTCTGTTATTGTTTCAGGTTTTAGTTTTACATTTCTAAAGTGGTCCCTTTTCACTTAAATACTGCAGTGCCAACAACTACTTAATATTGTGTGAGTCAATGACAATATTATCACAGACTGGGCAGCTTGTAATTGATGTATTTTATTGTGAGATGGGGAGTCATAAAAAATGAACAAAAAAGAAAAGCAATCATTATAAAAAAAAAAGAAGAAAAGATGGAGGTGTTAAGGGGAGGGGGCATATAAAAGTGGGTGTGGTCTTGACACTGACATATAAAGTAACAAATTGGCACAAATAAAAACATAAGAACATACGTCAATATTATTTTGGCTTGGCAAAAAGGACAGTTTGTGTGGTTAGCATCATCCTTCAATACAACAGCACACGCTCATGCTATTAGACATACAATTAGTTTTTTTCAAAAGTTCAGTAGCTTTATATTAGAGAGTGGAAGAAACTAAACTAATATGAGAAATGGATGCAGAGAGGTCACAGGTTCCAATTTTCAGGCTTGCAGGGTTTGAGTTTCTTCCCCCCCTGAGGAAAAAACATAATTTTCTTTGTTTCGTAAAACATACTTCAGTGTGCCGGAGTCTCGTTTTCCAGGCTTGCAGCTGTTAATCCTTTGAATTGTTTTTTCCATACTAAAATATATTATCGTATTAATACAAACTACAGTATTGTACACTACATAGTGTAATAAATAACCATAAAGAAATATAAAAAAATAAGACACATAAATATAAAAGTTCTCTATGACTAAACAGACATACCCATCTCATCGGGTGTGGGGATAATACTGCTGAAAACGTACAGTACGCACACTGAGACAGAACATAACACAACGGAAGAGACAAAAATAATACTGACAGGTAAAAACTTTGCTGAATTCAACTCCTGGGATTCGCATCTGCCTACATTTTGTTACCTGAAGAGACGTCTGAGCATTTCATGGCGTGTTAAACAAGTGCACGGAATAAGCTTTGAAAAAAAAAAAAAAGGCAGGACACACGGTCAATTACACAATTGAAAAGGACAATTACAATTCATACTTCATCATCGTCCATTTGCAGACATGTGCATTGCAACTCAAAACAGTAGAGAGAGACAAGCAAGTCACGTAAAGTCTGATACATGAACATGCGGTAGGCTAAAATCCTGCTCGCTCAGGTGTGATCATACCTGCTCTAAGCTTCGACAGCAATATCCTGTGGCACTTTTGATATGCATGTTTCTCTTGTTTTAGTTCGCGCTTTTCTTTTTCTTTTTTGCATAAGCCCCAAGTGTGTCTGCTCACTCTGGACATCAGAAAGGTAATATTGACATTACACGTATTTTGCTCATTTGCTTTTTCGTACCAACACTCAGGTGAGAAGATGGACACCGCTCTCGTCTTTCCAAAGTTCCAGCCCAGACATGGCGAGTCTGCCATAAAATTACAGGTGAAAACAGTCAACCTGACTCTGTTTGGAAGTAGAAAAATAATCCGACACATAATCCCCTTTCAAATCAGATTTTCTTCTGATCTGAACTTATGTTCGCTACTTCCGGCATTTGTCAAACCAATTCACAGGCCCATTAAGTCTATCCTAAGTTAGCGGGCAGTTTACCATACAGACATGAGACGGGAATCCAACTTCTCTTCTAACTCGGGACGAAAAAAAAGCTAAATGAGCTTTGTTTCACAAGATGTCAAATTATTCCTGTAAAATACTGATTTGTAAAGCAAGGTGTCTAATATGAACTAATGTGAAAGGATCTTCTTTCTTCTTAAGGCTCAAACTCCAACTAACGCAAAAAAAAAAAAAGTAATGCTAACATCTTCTAGCGCATCGATGTGGTATATATCTAGTGCGGTAATACTGAAGGGCAGACAACACAACTCAACTGCTAAATCCATAGGTAAACCAAGCCACTTGTAGTGCACAGGATTTTTCTTATTTTCCTTCCAACTTAATAAAATACTGACTTTTTTTTTTTTTGTTCATTGGCAATAAAAACGTATAGAAATATCTCCCAACTGTACAGATTTTTAAAGGTTAAAATATGAGTGATAAAATTAGTAACACTGATAAAAAGAAATGACCCAAGGTGTTTTAGTAATAAAACATTATCTAAAACATGTGGGCTCTAGCTTCCAAAGTCTGTATAATGCATTTCCTTTGTTAAAATTTGCGTTCGTCGTCATCTTTTTCTTTACAAATGGATTTTTTTTTCTTCGAAACAGCGAGAAATTTCTCTCCTGTGGGGAAAAGTCACTAGTAATTTTTTGTTCAGGCACACCTGGATTTCTACACAGTAGTGAACTGAATGGAACTGTCAGAGTGACCAGACATCGTCTCCTGCGTTCTCCCTCTGCGCCAGGCGAAGACCGATCTGATTGTGTTTCGTGGAGGAGTCTGGTTCCTCTTTTAGTCACTTTCTCCTTTCTCCTGTGGCGTCTCCTTTGCGTCTTCAGAAACCGCGTTCCTGTTTGCTTCGTCGCCTCCACTCTCCCCCATGAGCTCCCCCTCCGGCTTCCCCTCTTCCGTCACCCCTCCCTCTGTATCCCTCACCCTCTCTTCCTCCATCTCGTCTTCCTCCTCTTCCCGAACGTTCCCGAGCACCTCCTCCGGCCTTGTGTCGTCCTCCTCCTCCTCCTCCTGTTTCATTTCTACCTCAGTCTTCTCCTCCTCTCCTCCCTCTTCCACCGTTACCCTCTCCACCTCCTCCTCGTTCATTTCCCCTTGCTCTTCCTCTTGCTCCTCCTCCTCCCCCCCTATCTGCACCACCTGGATGTCGTCCATGTCCACCACCCCTTCCTCATCCTCCTCCTCTTCCTCGCTCTCCTCATCCTCTCTTGTGCTGCTTCCTCGCTCGTCTAAATCCAGCTGGGAGGGGGCCATGTGTTGCCTCTGCACCCGGCTCAGGGCCTCCATCTCGGCCTGGACTTCCACTTCCTCCTCGGGGCTCTCCCGTCCTCCTCCTTGGTTCTGCGACTCCTTCTTGCAGTAGGAGTAGCGGTGGTTCATGTGCTGGGAGTAAGAGCCCGAGTGGGAGAAGCGCTTGCCGCACTTGTCGCACTGGTACGGCTTCTCCCCCGAGTGGAGCCGCATGTGTTCGATCAAGTGGTGCTTGTGTTTGAAGGCCTTGGTGCAGATGCCGCACTCGTGAGGTCGCTTCCCTGCACGGACAGACACAATCAATAGGAGTCAACGCATTTAAGAAAAACAGGGAAACAGGGAAACAAAAAAAACTACCCAGTGCAATCTCAATGATTTCCTCGCACTGTTGCATTAAAGATGCCAAAGTTCGAGAAGGCCATAACGGTGCCTGTCATTAATGTAGCCATGGAGAACAAATCAACAATACAACCAAATCACAGTTGTGTTTAAAACCCTTCAAGGAAATGTTGTCCAGGCAAAGAGTAGTGCTCTAGTTTCACCTGGGATGAGGTCATTTGGAGCTGAAAACAGTGGGTTCAAGCCAGGTATCAGAACAATGATTGAGAAAAAAAAAAAGAAAGCGCTAAAACGCCTCTGAGAGCATTGACCTGAGCTTGGCCACAGAATCATCATCTTAGAGGGATCCAAATCACTACCAGAGTTCGCCTCTCGCAACATTTGCTGCTTCACATGAGACGCTGGCAGTGCAGAGGTGGGGAGTTGGCGGAAAGTAACTCTCAGACCTCTTCTATGTGTGTTGAGTAATACCTGCTGCAGTGCAGAGTTGTTCACCCCTCTTTACACCGTTACTCAAAATCCCCCTTTGCTCACACTCTGACTCATCTTTCCCAGGAACGCAAAAGCTGAGTGATGCTGAAACAAGTTTCAGTTCAGTGTTTGATTCCTTTGTGGTTTTGATTCCCCGGCCTATGCGTTACTGCTGGTTGTGTGTGTCTGACGGTCGTGCTTTTACCTGTGTGTTCGTATTTGTGTCTCAGCAGCGAGCTGCTCTTCTGGAAGATCTTGTCGCACAGGTCGCATGCGTACATGCCGCTGTCCGTCTTCTTCATCTTTTTCCTCGGAGGGCCTGAGTCCGAATCGTTCTGCTCCTCCACAGTGGATACGCCCTCCGAGCCCGTGTCCTGCCTCTCCTCCTGGAGAATATGAGAAATCACGTAAACATGCTGTTCTAGGGATTCCAAGTGAGGTTTGCATTACAGCGAAAAGACAATGAATGACTCAAAAAATCAGAATGCCAGCAAACTGTGTGTGCGTGCCGTGGAGGAAGTGATGCTGAGTCATACGGCACTCATCGCTTACTGGACGCCGAACCAATATTTTCCTTTGCCTGAAACAACCACACTGGTCACTTGTGAGTGTACCTGTGGCTTTCTCCTGTCCCTGGCCTGGTTAAATGCACTCATACAGACAACCAAGATATGAGCCATCATTAAGGAGCCGATATATATACACAGGGCCCTTTTTTTCTTTTTTTTACAAGGCAGGTCTATGCCAATCCACTTAACACGAACGTATAATACAACAACAATAAATCAATGAGACAGCAAGAGGTGTGGCGTTTAAACAGATTCCAGCAGATCAATAGGGGCTGTGCAGTAAAGTGCAGCCTCATGTCCTCTGGGCGACAGCCCAGGAAGATCACTCACACAACCTGGAGAGATCCACATCCATCTTTAGGGGCCCATTAGTTGTCTGCACAATGAAGAACTATTAAGGGCTATTATTTTACAAAGAGCTTTATTCTGACATTTCTGTGTATGAGTTATTGATTAGATTTTGGACACTTTCACACTATTTATAATGCGGTAGTGCTTTCGAACAATGAGGAGTAATAATCTGGATTTAAGGGTTAGCTTCCGAAGCAGCTCACCTGGTTTTGTCCAAAGATAACTAAATCTGCCTACCAGAGCTTATTTTGCTAAATAACATGGTTAATATTGGGATATAGCCACTCACACACATATCATATGGTTATGTTATGGATGTTCTTTTGTATGTATTAAACAAACAATTTAATTATTTCAGCTTCAAAGGTGGTGGTTTGTGGATTATTTTTTTTGGACAGAGCCTGGCTAGGATAGGTTTCACATTTCCAGTCTTGGAGTTAAGCTAAATAGCTTTATATTAAGCACACACAACATAAACGGTTACTCACCTTGATTCCGTTGAGGTGGATGGTTTCGTGCATCTCTGTCCCTGCGGGGCTGTTTGCTGTAGTGGTATAGGTGTAGGCCAGCTGGGGGATCAGGATAGTCTGTTTGTTGTTGGCGGCTAGTGCCCTAAGGCATTGCATTGTGGTCACAATGTCGAGGGGTTTGGCACTTGGCTGGCTGGCGTACAGTGCAACGGGACTGGTGCCCATGGCGGAGAGTGGCGATGCCTCTTTCTTTGTGCAAGTTAGGTTTAGGGGTTCATTCTCATTGGTAGAGCAAGAGGAGGGAGAGAGGTAAACGCTGGCCTTGGCCACCAGTCTCTCCGCTTCCTCCCGGGAGGCCTTTGGCAGAGATAGGTCTAGGGGTACCTCAGTGCTCTGGGGGGGGCCGCCAGCCTCTAGGTTCAGTGGCGGCGAGGAGGTCGGCGAGCCGTGAGCGCTGTTCGCCTCTGCCGGGGTGGCCTCCGTGGGGCTGTCCTGGGTCACGGAGGGGCTCATAGCGGACGTGTCCTTCCCCGGGACCAGAGAGACCACGCTGTTCGCTTCACAGCTGTCCTCTTCCTCTGAGGGAGGCGTCAGGGCACCCAGTGATATTTGACCCTCTTGCATTTTGTCAAACCACTTCTTCACCACGTGGACTGGCAGGCTGACCGAGTCCGAGATCTTGGCCAGCTCGTCCTTGGTTGGCTCTGCATTTAAGGCGAAGTAGGCCTTGAGCAGGGACAGGAGGTTCTTGGGCTGGTTGCAGAGTCCTCCCTCTGACAGCAGGGCAGCCACAGCAGACTCAGACTTCCCCAGGCCCGCTCCGTTCAGCCTGAGGCCATCCTTCTTGCAGTGCTTGAGGGCATGGAGTGCTTCCAGCCCACCGGGACAGTTATCACACAGGAGACAAGATTTAGTGGTCTTTTCCTCTTTCTCTATAGTCTCATCGGACCTGGCGCCTCGGGTTGTGAGGTCTTCTGGGAGTTTCTGGGACTTGAACGAGTCAGTGGCTGTCTGACCTGGTGAGCCCGACTCTGGCTCCTTCTTCAGGTTTTGAGCTGTGAGCTGGCCCTGCTCCAAGCTGTAATTAATAATGATTTTCGCATTCCCGTCCTGACCCACAATCGGTAGACTGATGGCCGAGATGAGCTGCTGCTGTGGCTGGTGAAGTGTTCCAGTGGTTAACCCCGAGGTCAGCTGCAACTGGCCTTTGGCGTTGTTTTCCAGCACCTGGCGGATGACGTTGCCGTCAACGGCCACTTTGAGAGCATTCTGCAGGTCTGCCAGGTTGATGCTGATGGGTGACATCAGCCCCACCGTGGGCAGGACCACGGCCTGCACCGTGCCCTGCAGGGGGGCGGCGGCACCCCCGTTGAAGACCCCACCGTTCATGGCCGCCAGAGCTGGGGATGTTATCAGCGTCGGCTTGTACTCGTAGTCCACAGGCTCGGTCTTGATCTGGTTGAGGGGCAGCTGCTCCTGCAGGGGCTTGCTGTGCTCCAGCTTCTCCCTGATCTGAGTGCGGAGGGCTGAGGGCGGCGTGGGTAGCGCTGGCGATGGACCCTGGCTCTGGGCTTTGGTGTTCCCCGAGCGTGGTCTGCCGTTAACTGAGATGACGCTGATGCACTTTTTACTGCTGATGTGGGAGCTGTACGAACCTGAGTGGGAGAACCTCTTCTTGCAGTTGGAGCACTCGTAGGGTTTCTCTCCTGAATAAAACCACAATGTGCACAACAGGGAGATAAATAAAGAGGTAGGGGGGGGGCAGATTTCCATTAGTGTATGAAGCTAAATGAGCAAGCTAGGCTATGAGCACTATGTCAGGAAAAAGCTCTAATGCGTTTCAATGATGCTTAAACGCTGATGTAATGGCACCGTCGGGAACCCTCCTCTAATTGCTGTCCCATAATGCAAAAAGAAACACAATTATGGCACATTAAGGACGAGTACACAGTGGACTGAAACACGATAAAGGAAATCTAAATACATGGAATCGGCCAAAATTTTAACAAAACATCAATTTAACTTGCAAATGGAGACGGAAACATCTGTATCAGAAAACAGCAAAGGCTTGTATTTGTTTCTTCCATTGTTTCCCCTCTCAAACTTTTTTTTTTTTTTTCTTTTGGGGGGGGGTTCTTTACCCGATGTGAGGTTGTTGCTCACTGTACAGATTGTGAAGCCCATTGACGCATATCATATCGTTTGCCAATTTGGGCTACATACATAAGATTTTATTGATTAATTGACTTGCACACCAGACCTGCTCTATTGCATGCACACATGCATGTGCACACAGTACGCTGTCATGGAGACAGGGATTGTCTACTCACCGCTGTGAATGCGTAGGTGCTCCTTTAGATGGTGCTTGTATTTAAATGCTTTGCCACATTCAGTGCACTTGAATTTACGATTGCCGCCCGACTGCGTGATGTGTCTCTGTCAGATGAGGGGGGAGAGAGAGGGGTCATTCAGTGAGATACACAATGAAAACACAACCTTTGAACTGCCACTAATTCATGTCACAATGTCATTAATCAATTTCGAGGGCAAAAGCTCATGTTTATTTATGGTGAGCCGCAAAAGAAAACAGGGCTTCTGTGTAGAGTGGCACACTTTAGAAGCATTTTATCACTACATAATTAGTATATTACCACACAAGTGGTGTGCTACTGAAACAAATCCCAAGGAATCCAGTCCCTGAAAAATGAAAGTGTTTAGTACAGAGTGATCCACAAAAAGAATGACACTGATATATTAAACCGATGCTTGGAATCACTCTGTTTTTCTTTTAAAATATTTGTGTTCATGTATGTATTTTTTTTTAAGGATTTAAATACAAATGTCTAGCTGTTTTAAATCAATACATAAAAAAAAAAAAAAAAAAAAAAAAGTATTCATTGACAACTTCAAACTGTACGAGGAGAAAGTAAGAGACAATTGTTTAGTTTAAGGGAAAGTGATCTAGTCCATTTTTTACCTGATCCCGTCCACCCTTGTGGACCGTCATGTGCCTCTCCAGTTGAGCACGGTATGCAAAGCTGTAGCTGCACTCGGGGCAGTTGAAGCTTTCTTCGGTCTTCTCGTGTCTGTACTTGATGTGCTCCTTCAGGGAGCTGTAACGCTTGTAGCCACGAGTGCAGTACGGGCAGGTGAGCAGCTGAGAGAAGGAATCCGGAGTTCCTGGGTGAAAAAGCACACACAAAAGGGGAGATTGTAATGACACGTGAGAGTGAGGTGGGGAGGACAGTAAAGGGTTAAAAACACATGGTCAACAGGCAGGAGGGCTCTTTGATGTTCCACATGGCCTGCTGCACTCACACTCCTCTGCTATTTCACCAATCACTGAAAGATCCTCCCCCACAGGTAAACAGCACCCAGGTAACCAAAGGGATCAAAGCTGATAACTGATCTGTCCAAACACCTACCTGTAGTTGTAAAAAAAAAAAACAACTTCACTGCCAAAGCAGGTTTTTTCGTTTTTTGCTTCTTGCAGACGCCAAGTGCGTCGATTAAAGCTTTCACACCTGACTTACCATCCGCTGATTGCCTGTTGAGCATTAGAAGTGTTTAAAAAAAAACGCCCACACGTTTTGAGAAAAGTGAGCTTGGTAAACATTTCCACCTGCCTGGATCCAGGCTGCTGAACAGAGGGTCTCAGTTGCCTGGCTCCCACACAGGTAAAGCATTATTTCGTTAACAGGTGATGTATTAAGTTCTCCAGTGGGACAGGTGAGGGCCTCGGGATGGGAATACACACACATTACTGCTCAGGTAGATGTGAGTCAGAGCTTGCACGGACGTGACAAATTTACTCAGGTGTTGCGGTCCCCCCCCCAGGTAAAAAGCAAAGGGCCGGGGCCATAAAAGGGCCCAGTTTGCTGCACTTAACAAATCACAGCGTGTGTAATGAAGTCGGAGAGTGGTGTTAACAGGGTGGAGTTAACACCTAAGGTGAGGCAAGGAGTTGGTAGAGCCATCTCCATGGGGCGAGTAATTATAGGGTAGGTGCATAATTGTGTGACAGCTCATTGACTGCGAGGTCACAGGTGGAAAAACTGGTGTGTATTTCAGTGCGTCTGTGATTAGGGTCCGCAGCACTTTGCTCGTTTGCACTCGCAATTACCAATTAATGCAAAAAACAATCCTGTGTGTACACAAACGTGTTTGTAGTTTATGATGAAAAACGCACATGGCATGTGAAAGCTGCTTGTTGATGTTCTTTACCATTCTCGTCGTGGACGCTGGCGTCAGGGGTGCCCTGTCGTTGTGGCTCGTCCTCCGGGGCCTCTGGGTAAATGACGGCTGTGTCTCCTTGCTGGAGCATCTCTTCCACCAGAGCGTCTGTGCTCACATCGTCCTCCCCGTCTGACGCACAATCCTCCTTCACTGCATTAAGTAAAAAAAACACACACACACACACACACTGATAAGCGTCATGCCTGCAAAAAAAAGACATTATTGATTCTCCTGTTATTTCAAGACTTACATGCAATCCCATCATCGTTGGGAGCGATGCGTATGAAACTTTAACCTTTGTGTATGAAATGCGATAATCCAACAATGTCACAGTGAGTGTCCTTATAGCTGAACCGGATCTTACAGGCCAAGCCCTTGATCGTGACATGTTCACCAGTATGTAAAGAGGCATGTGGTACCAGGAGGGAGAAAAAGGAATGATGCTATCCATAATAGGATGAGAAAACTAATTAGCATCAAAGGCCACAGGCTACTGTATAAGCATCAAGCTCTTTGTGCAAACTGAATGGCAAACCGCTATTCAGTGTTAGGTAAGGTACTTGTTGGGCCTGAACTGACAATTAGGCGATGAATCTCCTGATGTATTGTGGCACATACAGCAGATATCACACAGGAACACGCACACACAGAAACACACACACACACACACACCCTCCTCCCAGGAGAGGCATGGCCTTCAGAATGTGCTTAATATCCAGGCAAAGGAGAACACCTTCTTCCACCACATCACGCGAGCCCGACTCTTTACTCTAACGGCACTAATTAGCAAGCAGCGGGCTTGTAGGAAGTGTAACCTGAGGATGGGGATGAGGATGCTCAAAAGCTTCCTTCCCTCTCTAAGTCCCTGCTCACAGAGCACTTCCTGGAGAGGATACCGGTACCAAGTACAGCATGTCGCCGATTAAACAGAGCATTATTCCTCTATGGATATGTAAGTGTGCTTATAAGTTTGTTACAGAGAAATAAACACAGGGGTGACCTATCAGCGATAAGCAAAGTTAGGCTACCGAGGACACCGTTGCGGTGATTACAGGGCAGATGTTTTAAGGGTGGATTTACTTCGCTGAGAATCGGGTGTTTGAGAACTGTGTGCGCTGAAAGACAGGGCCAGCTGCGTTCTCCACGGAGATGGGAACAGGTGTAGCACTTCATGACATCACAGACGCGCAGTGAATGCCAGCGCTGTTACGCACGGCCCTGCTCTGGCTTCCTCTGGCGCACCTTAATAAAGCCACAAAACAATACGAGCACAGTCGTTTGTTGCCATGGTTATTAAAGACCATGCGCAGAAAGCCCCCGTCCCGACACAGACCGGTGAGAGATAATGCTGGGGCCGTCTGCTGGTGGACATGTGTGGGTAAAGCAGGAGCCAACGGCAGGTGTTGAGAAAGTCCCACTGAAGGAATTCTCATCCCACAGTCGAGGGGCAGGAACACATTAAAGGCCGCTAACCCCGACTCATCACACAGCTTTTCCCCCCATGACCTCAACAGCATCAATAACCCCACCAAGACGCCGTCGGGCCACATTTTTGAGCATTCACAAAAATAAATTGCTCAACGTTTGAGCTTTGCTCATATTTTACTTACAGTACATATACGTTTAGAATAAAATCTACCAGCTTGTTGGTTCCCGTTGTTTCAAGTCTTTATGCAAAGCTAAGTTACCAGCTGCAAGCGGTGGCCTGACATTCGACAGAAAGAAATAAGTATTGATATGGACATGAGTAACGAAAGGCGAAAGTAAACAAGCACGTTTCCTTTCGTGTAAGGCCATAACTTTGAAATAATTAATCGTGGATCAATCGTAATGTTTTCCACAATAATGTTGGGTGCAGATGAGGCATAGTAAAGCAGAGTGCTGATCCAGCTTCCGTCGACTGCTCAAAAGCAGCCTCCGAACCCGCTATCACACCTCCAGGCTACTAAAGGTTGACCATGTGTGTGAAGTGCGAGTCCCGGTTGAACGCCCGGGGGGTGCAAGGCTGCTGTTTTCTCTGCGTGTTTGTGTGTGTGCATGTGTGTGTGTGTTTGGTTCTCCCATCCTTTGTTTAGCACATTGTGCAGCCAGAAGGGGTTCACAGCCTCTCTGAGGCGGCTCCGTATTATCAGGCTGCTCCCCTCACATGAAACATCACACAGGCCATTTATGTGCTGACGCAGGGATGTGAACGCACCAGTGCACACGTGGAAAACGCAGCCCCAGAACACAGGCCCCGCGAGGTTGTAGCCGGACACACTGTTGCAGTTCGGATCTGAAAAAGTAGCGTAACCCAACTACAGTGTGCCTTAGAAAAAAAAATCAGCAGACCACCTACTCCCTCCTCATCTCTTTTCCCACACTCCTCTCTCATCTTTCTCTGCAACTCGATACACCATGATGCATTTCCTGGCCTGGTCGACCTCTGCCCCCGCTACTTCCTGTGGTCGTGCACCAAGACCCATTCTTAGATTCTATCGAGGATGGGAGAGACATATCACCGATAAGGATTTCAACAAACAGCTAAAAAAATGTCTACAATCCCAAGTACAGGAAGTGTTTCCAAATTTAGGATGATTTGCGTTTTGCTATCCAACATCTGCGCTGTCTCTCTCCTGAACTATCTTTCCAACTCCCTGGAGGTTGTCACTTTCCTGTGTGGTGGGTGGCTCACTTTTAACATCACATCATTACATATCGCGCACAGGAATGTAGGTGTTCCTGCAGCACAAGTGATCTAAGGAACATTGTGTCTGAAAGCCTTCGCTGCTAGTAGGAATTAGGCATTACAGCACGCCTGTCCATATAGCGATCCATATAGCAATACAATATCCTTACTCTCCAACCCCACCCTGCCCGCTCTATGATATATAACCATACTCTACAACGTATCAAATATGTTGCAGCAGCCATCCCAGGTCAGCTCTCGCTTCGCACCTATTCCTGCCTGCAGTTAGTCAGTCTGTTTTTGGAGGAAAGCAGGCTGCAGTTTACTGCACCAACACTGGGCTGCTCCACTACGACATAATCATTTAGGAGTGAATGAGTAATGACAGCGAGCAGGGGGCCCATGATACCATATAATCAAGAGGAATGATACGGAACAAGAGACGCAGTGAGAGGGAGAAGGGTAGAACAAAAAAAAGAGAAAAGGAGTGGTGGAAAAGAGAGATGGCAAAGTGCTGAAAAACCACTGTTTGGTTTTGGAGCGCTGCAGTCTCAAGAGAAGGGGTGTCGAGGCTTTCATTTGAAGCAAACTGGGCTACGCCGAGGAGAAGATTAGTGGGTGGTGGTCATTTTTCAAAGCTGCACCAGAGACTACTCTGTTCTCAGGAGTGAAACCAACAGAGGGAGGGACGGAGGGATGAGAGACGAGTGTGTTTGTTTAGAGGACTGTGGCTTTCCCCGTGTTTCATCAGTCCGATCCAGAGTGACAGAAGAGTTGTTGCTTGATGTATGAGCTGAGGGCTAGCGAGGGTATGAAGAGAAGAGAGTGTGTGCGTGTGTGTGAAGGTAAAACAAAATATGCCTGATCAGGCAAAACTGTGGAGCACAGCCAGCTTGCTGTTTTGAAGTGTTTAATGTTCGCAGGGCCCGGCCAAAGCCAATGACATTATTCTTCCTCCAACTTTCCCTTTATGCACAGGCATACAGCTGGAGAGCAGTGATGGAGATGACAATATACTCTGGGGAATGGGTGGCTACTCTGAGCACAGGTTTGCAGTTTACGTGTTGCGTGCGCTTGCCCAACCGAAACATGCAACTGAAACTGAGGTTTACTCACTGGAGAAGAATTTTCGTAAGAAACCCCTCCCTAAATTACACTAAAAGGTTGCTCGACATTTTCACATTGGCTTAACTTGACCACTTAAATCTCAGCTCCCCCATCAGCGTCACATGTCTCTCATCCAAGGGAAAACCTGGAAGACGCAGCACTATAAAATAAATATTCTTGTGGCCTAACATCACGTTAAAGTGTCATATGTATCAATTGCATATAAACGTGTCACAGTGCTGCACATACTGTACTTGGCACAGCCTCACATGTGCGCTGACATATTCACATGCTGTATTAGGTGAGGGGCACAGTGCGGCAGCCTTGGGCCCGGTTTGCAACACCAACATCCTTCAGCACCTGCAATTGTTGTTTTGGAAGAGTG
The DNA here is from genome assembly GCA_016785305.1 of Colistium nudipinnis. NCBI lineage: Eukaryota > Metazoa > Chordata > Actinopteri > Pleuronectiformes > Rhombosoleidae > Colistium > Colistium nudipinnis. The sequence continues at coordinate 547,956 of JAFBJU010000850.1, forward strand.
TGTGTGTGTGTTTCTGTTTCTGTGTGTCTCTGTATGTCAGCTCTTCCTGTGGAAGTGTGCTGCGTCTGATGTCACTTCCACATGGTTTGAGGTAAAAAGAAGTTCACTGAGGCCCCTCCAATGCCCACCAGTGCCATAAAACTCTCCACGGGCTCTGTGGTTGCAAGGCTGTTTTCTATACTTGAAGGTCTCTCCCTCTGTTGGCATTGTCTTTGTTTAATATCACGCTTCCTGCCTTAGTCAGAAATCCACGGCATGTAGTACCTGTTTCCTTACGCTCCGTACTTCACAATGAGACAAAGCCTGGCACTTGACTATGATGTCCACAAGACATTTCTTAACTTAGCCCTGATCAAGTCCGCTTGGGCCAAAATGAGGAGTCGACAACTATTGGCATAAAAAACATGTAATTGTTACTATTGGTCTTACTCTGAGCAAATGGGATTAAGTCCTATGTTCACTGATAATTTGTCAGGCTAATGATGGCAGGACTGACAGTGACAAATCAGAATACGATAACACTGTAATATATGCAGATATTATGATACTAGTGGTACAGAGCTTGCATAACTAAATAGACTGGCTAAATTATTTTCTGTTGTTCGGTGGTATATTTTTTCTTTCATTTTTGATAAGTGCAATTTTGAAGCAAAAATCAAAGCTGATTGAGAGCTTCTGCTAAAGTTTTCAACACTGTCGGGAAGAAGGCACATATTTCGGAACACCGTGGAAACGGTGGGACGGAAGAGGGGGCGTGCATTTGTGTATCAGTGGGGTCTGTGCGATTATAATAATGCCGTCTATGAGTGTGCTTCTGGTCTCACCTCGGTCCCAGCAGCGCTCCCTGGGGTGCTCGTCGTCTGGCAGCGTGCTGTCGCAGTCGGCCCCATCCGCCAGGCTGCCTTCCTCCTCCACAATGTGCAGCTTGTCCTCGTCATCTGTCTCTGAGCCGGCCTCCACCACATTACTGTAGGTAGTCACTGCGCAAAGGGGACACAGAGGACAAAGGTTAGAATGACTAGTCTGACTGTGTCAACTCTTTAATTAGTCTTAAAAAGAGAGCGAACAGTCTGTACACTTTGAGTGTTTTTATCCTTAATAAAGATAATGGGAGGTATACTGTGTATGCTCCTTGATTAGGAGGACCAAATGTGAAGGGCCATGAGTCGCAAAGGGTAAATATACAGTAAATGTCAAAACTATTAAAGGAAATGGTTGAAGGAGGAGGGTGCAGTTAGCTGCACCAATTAAATAGATCATGGCCCAACTTCAGTAGATTAGATGAAACTTAAAAGATGCCCATGGGGAAACAGGGTTGTTAAATGGGGAGAAAATTATATAGCTAAGGCACTAACACCGGAGGGAACAGGGGCCATATAAAAAAAATGCAACTCGCCATTTTAATGCCTTCATGTATACAAAAGTATGCAGATGAAAAATCGGAAAAGATTTGAATGTACAATAATAATAATAAAAAAAGCTCTGTGTAGCGATGAAACGGAGAAAATGCACACTTAGATAGACACTTGCAGACACAGAGAAAGCACCAGTGTGTGAGATCATTGGATTGCAGCAGAACTGGTGTGTGTGCGCTGTGTGGGAGTTGGTGTGACCTGGTCGTTTGTGTTATGGGCCAAAGGAGCCAGGAGACACAGAGACAGCCAACCTACAGAGAGGGTTATTACGGGGAGTAAATTTTCCTGACTGACTGTCTTTTTCAGATGTGTGTGTGTGTGGGTGTGGGTGTGTGGGGGTCTGTGGGTGTGTGTGTGTGTGTGTGGGGGGGGCGTATTTTAGTCCTGTGTCTTCTTTTCATTTCCACCCTGTTCCTCCATCTCTCAATTCCACCTGTGTTACTTCCACCCACTCTTCTTCCATTTCTCTCTACCCCCCTCCCCTCCTTCGTCGCTCTGTTCCACCGAGAGAGCTCCTCTCTGAGGCCAAATCAATTCTCCTGTGAGAGCAGCCCAGTCAGCAGAGGGCCCAGGCTACAGCACTGAAACTACCTCCCAGGCTGCGTCTCACGTCACACACACACACACACACACTGTGCACGGCACTTGCGCATAAACACACCACCGGCATTCACTTGCTGAATATACAAAGCCACTACAAAGCACCTGAACACTTTTTTTTCTTTCTCTCTCTTTCTCTCCGTCTCCCCCCACCCCCCAACTGCACTTCCTCACCTCTTTCTGAATGGGATGCTAATACTTTTTGTCAGGAGGAGGCACATTTATGAGTACCACAATCCTCCGTTTGAATCAGTTAGAATTGTTTCAAATGGGTCTCTCAATTCCTCTCTGCGTTGTGCGGGTCTTTCCAATCGGTTGGTCTTCACACAGACTCCACCGACTTTCAATGTTCAGGCTGAGGGGGAGGTGGGAGGAAGAAGATGTGGGGGCGGAGGGATGAAAGGTGGTGGAGAAGAAGGAGGGAGAAACGATGTTATTTGGCGAGTCGGTCACGGGGCCAACGCTGCTGTGCTGCAGCTGCAAAATACTATTGGGGTATATTTCGTTCTCAACCTTTATCCTCCCTTCACACTGTTTCTCACTCAACATTTTCTTCTGTTAATCATGATGTGATGCCCCCACACTGCATTTGTCGCAATGACGCACTTCCTTGGTACCTGGATTGCGCTTCATGCAACACGTTAAAGTCTAAACAGGCAAGTCAAGTGAACAATCGAAGCCCTGGGAGCCACAAGGCTGGGAAACCATTCATATAAAGTGATAATTAATTTGGTTTATATGGCATCGTGAGACAATATCAGCATTTGTATATGTTACTCTTGCTTTTTTGGCTTGTCTCCAATACACCAACTCTGTGTCCATTATCCTATTTCTCTTTTCTGTCAGAGCAACTGGGCCAGGTGATATATTGTCAGCTCTGCAGGCCAAACAGGGTGCAACTCTTCATTCTATAACAGAAGGCACTTTAGGACGAGTCTTAGAGTCTGTGTAGAGCCACGGCCACTCAGGTGTGGAGCTGAGGTCAGCGATTACAAAGGCAACACTCCCCACCGGTAGTGTCAAGAAAAAATGATCAACTATAAAGCTGTAGAGAGAAAATCAATGTGCTGGTGTGTGCAGACAGGGGGAGGCTAAGGTGCGAGGGATAATATAAACGGGAGCTGAGTAAAAGATGGAGGGCAGTTTATGGAGTGAACTGAGATGGTCTTTCTGTGCCAAATGGTTGGCGGTGTTGAAACAAAAGTGTGCGCTCCAACAGGAGATGTAACACCTAGCATCAACAAAGGCTGACCGGCCCAAGCGTTTGGACAGCTGGCCTCATTAGCGCTAGCATGCTAGCACACAACAGGAGGATGACTCCTACGCATTCCCAGATTGTACGCATTGGTAGGTGGAGATGGAGGAGGAGAGCGTACTTCTGAAAGTTTGCTTTGCCACATAGGTTGCGACGGGATGAGCACCTGAGAAAATAATAGCTTGTTACCATGGCTATGGCTTTCCATTAGTCTGTAACCCCTTGACCATAGATCACATGTTCACACACACCACCATTCAGTGGATCCGGGTAAATAGGAATCAATGCACTCCATATATCACTGATTACAGTCAGCCATGTCACATGATAAGCCTCACTTATCATGTGACATGGTTTTCCAAATACCCAGGAAGGCCTGAAGCCTTCTGGTCCCTGTTCAAACAGATTCTATTCCTGACAAAATCACTGATGCTTGCAAACAAACCGATGTGACAGGAAAGCCTCTCAATATGCTATTTACTCATCACCTACACATCTATGCCGCATGCCACTGATACAAGCTGCATTTGGCAATGACCGGCGTTCCTGTGTGACACCTCAGTAAATGACTGAAGCCAAAGCCGCTTGAATTTCTCCACCGCCACCACCCTTGCATGGTTCCCAGAGTCTCTTAAAAGGCAGTGCCAGACAGTCCAAGTCAGCCACGCTTAAACATGCCTGCCACGGAGAGGGTTGTGTTGTTATGACACCTGCCACGCTGTATCAATTACCAGCAAAGGAATGGGTGACTGGGAGGGTTGCTCCGAAAAACAGGCCCAACACTATCCTGTTGGAAGGGATCACCCTGGCAGACGTGTCGTCACTGATCTGAAAGTATCCCTCTACACTGGCTCCTTTTGTAGATTTTCTCTTGAAATTGTGTAAAGAACTTTCATACACTTATTTTAGACTTTTGCTGTTTGAACCTGGCCTGATTGATTTCCCCAAGTGAGAGACATTCCAGGGGCTTTGAAAAAAAAAATCAAGGTCACAGTGAATTTGTGCCAGCACCAGATTGCCTGGTTTGTTGAGTTCATACACGAGGCAGACTCGACAGGAATGGCAGTATCTCTGGCTCTGTGGGAGTGAGCTATCTCTGTGCTTTGGGGGCCCTCAAGGTGTGAGTGACAGGCTTAATAACTGAGCTTCAGGAGTGGACAAAGATATATATATATATCCTGTGAACAATCACATTACCATATGAAGTAAACTTCTATCTTTTTTCATTACTTACAAGGACATCTGTAAACGACCCAAAACCTATAGATTTAGGGTGCTGGACTACAGCGCCACAGCAGAACCAGTAGGTGGTATGTCTGGAATGTCCAACCAAAACAGTTTTTTCCCGAGTTTGTCTTAAAGAGACAGATCAAAGGATGTGCTCTCTCCCTGCAACTAATTTTAGTCAACTGACTAACTTAAATAAATCTCTAAATATTCTGAAGTCAGCTGTTATTGTGTTTGTGATCAGACAGATTTGACTCATGATAAGCGGCAGCAAGTCTTTGTCTGCTCTTCTGCCTCTTTTTGTGTCTCTATATTTAGCACTGTTGCTGGCTCCCTCGTTGAGGTACACCACTTATCTCATTCGGAGCTCAGGAGCTTCTTGTCTTGAATAGCTCAGAGCCAGCAGGCAGCGGTGAATCCACCACAGGCATCCTCAAAGAGCACAGACCCTGCCGTCACAGAGTCTGCCCTTGTGGCTCCGCAATGCCATTTTCTCTGGGAAGCCAACCACTACAAAAAAAACCCAGCTTGAACCAAAGTAAAACAAAGCCGTGCCATTCAAAACCTCAAGTATGCTGTCTCAAGGTGAGGCGCCTCATTCAGCTCTGAGGTAAATGCCGCTGGTTTTGCTGAAACAACAGCCTTCCTCCCACAGAGTCAGGAAGGTCAACTCAAGTGCCGATAACACAACAAAAGAATTGGGGGATTTTTCATGGTTAGCTGCGTTAATCTTCGTTTAACGCATTTAAGTCGCGCATATACACACAGCCATTACAGTATCCCTTCACATATTCAGTAAGCTGTTGAGGGCACCAGGGGTCCCACATGTCTGTTTCATAGCAAGTCTAGCCTTGCCCAGTGGCTTATGCCAAGTCTGTCCACCACAAGTGTCTGCCAACCATACTGTTGCAGTCCGGTCACATCTAAAACTAACTCATATCCTGGATAGTCTATCTCCATAGAAACACAGCACAACATTCAACTCCCAAAACTCCCCAAACAACATGATGACTCTTACTCATTGTTAAGTTAGGCTGAGAGGCCAAAAAAGCAGATGTACTATTGTGTATGTACTTGAGGAGTAAAAAATGGCACTTAGCAGTCCTGAGAATTAGTCTCTTTAGATGCAGGTCTGTACTTACTTCCGGCACATAATGTGTAACCGAAAATGTCCCGTTTGTTAGATTCAGGAAACACACTCAACAATAACATATTAATACAGAGATATAACAGACAATTGGTTAGATGAATCCATGGCAGACGAAGCACTTCAACAACCTGTGGAGCACGTCTCTTCATTGGAATCATTTCAAAGGTGAGCCGGCAGACAATAGGCTCTTGTCTTCCTAATGACGCTGATCAAGGCTTTAGTACATGAGCAAATAGGCCTCTGTGGGTCACTCATCTCCCATCAGATGGGCACTTTCCGTGATAACGCTAATGCTAATGGGGGCTATTGTGCTCCTAATCTGCATGATGACACTTCCGAGTGTAAAGGAAGCCTGTGGGTGTTAATGAGTGTTAAGAAAAGCCAAAGGAGACTAAACTGCGCCTCAGAGAAGGTGAAATGCTCTTCTTTCAAAAAAAAGAGAACCTGGCATGTGAAATGAGTTTCCCATTAGGCCACATGCTTTTATTCATCAGGTAATGCTGCTGTACCAAAATGACAACCAGATAAAAGACTGTATTTCTCAGTCACAGGTTGTTCTCGGTACGAATCATAGTGGCAGGCAATGCCATTTCTCTGCGGGGGTAATGAGCATGGTGATGAACCACACACATTCTGTTGCACTGGGTGTCCTCGGAGAGCTGCTGCTTCTGGCTCCTCTCAGCTCTTCTAAATAAGGCCAGGTGGGCTGTTAGGGACTTGAGGGGGTGATCACACCACACACGCACACACGCACGCACGCACGCTCACACACACAATCCAAAGCAATGCCCTAACCACCAAGTTTACACTAGTCACTCATGTTAGGTTGTAGGTGAGACAATAATATCTCTGGTACACAAGGTAAGCAAGAGTGAAGTGTGTTTGTGTGTGAGTGAGTGTGAGCGATTGTATTCTGTAGGTGATGTCATTAAAAGGCACGCTGGGTGGTCACGTGACCCTGGCTGCATATCCATCACAGACAGTCCTGATGAACCCTAAGGTGTGTAACTTATTTCCCTAATCAAAAAAAAAAAGGCCTGCAGAGCTGACGCTACTGCCCAAAGCTCCCACTGACACATGCTACGTACTTAAGTTACTCCGCACCATCAGCCTCCGTCCATCAGTGGACAAGCCTACTGTAGCTCTCAAATACTCAGCAGGTCTCTGGTGAGAGAATGCCCACCCAGCAAATTATTCAGGCTGTGTACAATATAGGCAGGCAACAGAAGGTGGGTGAGCAGGGGAAGAAAAAAAACAGAGAGGTGAGGAAAAGGAAACATCTGCTATTGGTTCCGTTAAGCCCAGAAAACCTGCAGTCACGCTTCTGGCAACACCTTCCTTCTGCTCTTTCTTTTACCCCTCTGCTCCATTTTTATGCTCCTTACGGTTGATCCACGATCAGACCAATAAACCAAAAGCCACGCTCTAAAGAGAATCAGTTGTCTGTGTGAGATGTGTTCTCACCTGTTGGAAGTGTTCCATTTTGTATTTTGGCGAGGCCGGCTTTTTACAAACGGCTCCTCTGGGTGATATCTAGTAAAGTTCAGGGTTGTAGTGCGTGTGTAAAAGCAAATCCATGTTACCTGAGCTCTACCATGTGTTCAGCTTGATATTATTCACTGATGACTGCACTGGAAACCACCTCGAACATAGAAACGGCACCGAAACGGCAACACAAATATTAAGGCGGCACGGAAAAAGCATCAGCGCACACACCTGGGTAAACAATTGTTTCCCCTCTCTGTTCTGGGCAGTCCCGAGTTCAGAGCGACACCTCTGCATCACCAGGCAGTCAACCAAACACAAACCTGGCTAATGTTACATTAGTCTGTGTCAAGTCTCACTAAACTGTTGCAGGCAAAATGAAATGTCCCTGCCACTTCTGCTGTCAGGCTCCATTCAGGCTCTCGCTACAGACTGATGGGTTTTGAAAGCTCCACAGCAGTATTATAGTCTTCCTCTCTTTGATTCAGCCAGCTTCGGTCTAGGACTGACATTTTGACAGGAGCCACTTTGAGGATATTATTAGAGCAACTGACTAACGGCGTTCAGCATGTTTAAATGCAGTCTGCTACATCGGTCGCATCAAACCTCATTACGTCGCTTGTTTCCTTTTCATCTGGCCACCTTAACGCTAATGGCAGCATGGCGCCTGGGTCAGCACATACCGCTCGAGCCCTGTGAAAATCACGCGCGCATACATCAGGGCCGCACGATGGGCAAATGCATCCGGAGGTGTTATAATCATTTATCATCGGCGAGGGGGAGGCCAAACTGTTGAGTCTGTTCTATGCGTCGTCACACAACAGAATCCGATTTCACAGCTTGATCCAAGCTCCGTCACCGATATACACACATGGGTCAGGTGGCCGAGCACTTAGAAGCTACGGCTAACACGCGTGAAATGTTACCAATCTTTCTTTGTTGCCGCTTAGTACTACACCGATTTTGCTATACAGGATCATGCATTCATTTTGAATTTCTCGTCTTGAATAGATTTGTTAACAGAAAATAGAAAGTAGATGAAGTGAACATGTAATCAATATGTTTCCGCTCTCAAGACAAATCATATAATTGCATAGTTTAATACGATTTTCCATGCTGGAGGACTGTGGCCTAACAGCTGAGCTGGGGCACACTGAGGTGTGTGTTTAAATATATGCAATGAGCAATAACGGTGTTATCCAACCTGCTGCTGTTGTGCAGGTCTATATTAGGTTAGTGTAGCACAGGGCTGTTGCATTTTAGGAGCAGGTGACTGGACATTCCTGCCTGTATTAGGCTTGACAGTTTACTGTGGGGGAGTGTGGAGCAGGGAGAATTACACCAGCCTATGAAGAGGGAGGGAGGTGCGGTGCCAAACAATTCTTCAGCTGGAAAATCTTATTAAACCCTGCTTACCTGCAAGTATACCGTAGCACAGACTAATCACGAGCATCAGCAAAGCCAACATTAGTTCACTGAGGAGACTGAACACGACGGCGGGCACCAGCGCTGTCGCATGTTTGCACTCATCAATTCTTTACACTACACAAGACAGTGTTTGTTATGTAGATGGCTCCAATGATAGCCAGTCGGCGAACCATGGATTGCGCACACACAGACACACAAATACTGCAGAAATGGTAAACGGAGAGGAATGATGGCAAGGTGGGAGGAGAGGTACTGCTAATGGCTTAAAAAGACAAAGCTGGCCTGTCACACACGATGCTCATCTGAACTGATGGCTGCCCCAGGGAGGGAGTGTCACAAACTGTCAGAGAGACGGAGGGGGAGAAAGATGGAGTGAGCATAGAAGAGAGATGGGACCTGGGAAGAGGAGACGTGTATGGTTGAAACATGGGTGGAAAGAATAACAGTAAAATGAAGAGAGAACCAAAAAAGAAAGACAAAGCGGTTTCAAGCAATGTTGTCCATTTCGAAGTGAGCAATACACAACATCGGGATAGTTGTGTGTCTTTTCTGTGGTCTGCACTTCAGAAAAAAAGAACATGTGTTGACACTGCGACTCTTCTTGACAGATGTCCTATTGAGGGGACAGGCCATAGGGTGACAGGCACCCCACACAGTGCACATGCACCCATACACATTTGTACACACTTGTATGCAGAAACACGAACAGGGGGTGGAAGTGCATAAATAACCCAGAGGTGTCTTTTTGTTTTGCCGATTACATCTCATTTCGCAGCAGTTGCATTTGCAGTGTGAAGCAATCAGCAGGTCAGCACACCTCAGCTGACAACCTACAGTGGCTTCACTAATTCTGACGCTAACGTGAAAAAGTGCAGCGAGAGCTCCTTCATTTCTAAGTAAAAAAAAAAATCCTCTTTGTGGCATTTTTGACAACAGCTGACGACACTCTCATTTCTACAGAATGTCAGCTCTGTCACAAGACTCCTGAGGCCAAATGTACTGGACAACCCCAGTCACACTCACACACACACACACACACACCAACACAATGCGTAATCAAACACACTGCCTCAGGCTATTGCTCAGTTGTCAGAGTGGTTTCTTGTTATTCATGTGAAGCGGGGAGGAGAAAGGGGTTAATGCCGTAAACGTACATCTACAAAAGCTCTTTTGTCACCCCCAGCCCCCTCCCCACTTTAACGTCCTCTCCTTTCTCTTAGAGCAAAGTGCCCCCCCCCCCCATGTGATCTGGCAGGGTTAGCCCCCCCCCACAACACCCGCCTCCAGGGCGACAAGAGCTGAGGAGCAGTCAACCAGCACTGCTCACACCATTACCCTGCTGTTAAATGATGGCGAGGGTTGGACTGCAGACGGCCTGTCCGATGGACAGTTACAGACATCTGTCTTGCTAAACCAGGCGAGAAAGGCCTGGTCCTTGTGTGTGTGTGTGTGTGTTTGTGTGTGTGTATATAGACCAATCGGCACATTGAAACCAGTAACCGGTGTTTTAATATAGTTGCTCTTCAGTTTAAGTTGCGGGGCCTAACCTAACCAGCAAACAAGGGGGTGTGCTCCATCCGCAGCTATGGCTGTACTTGCTATACCGAATAGCTCAACTTTGATTGGTAGGATTTGGGGGGGGGGCGTCCGTCCTCTCAACGTGGTGCTGATTGGTGAAATGGCTGAGCCAGCAGGTAAATGCAGGCTGTGGCCTATTGACATATTGACGGGCCCTTTTTTTGTCCATTACACCCAGAGGTGCTGGGACGGTGCGTGGGCATGTGTCTGCTTTTCACTGAACCCAGAGACCATTAGTTGGCTGTGTCAGAATTCAAAGGGGACAATCGACAGTCCAGCTGGGCTAATCGATAGGCAGAGATCTCTCACTCCCCCCTGCCATCTACAGTAATGGGCATATAGTGAGTCACACAGTGCTGCTGTGGGACTCTCATATACTCACTCAGTACATTCCAGCAGTGGAAACACGGAGTGTATTCCACAGATTTTCTTTCCCAGTGTATAACCCTCTTTATCTTTCTTTGTCTTCTGAAAAACTCAATATCATTTCACATGAGCGCATACTCTGTGAATAAAAGCGTTTGAGTATATTGTCAGACACAGATAAAAAAAATATGTGTTCGGATTTTACCGTCTAAACTTGCTCATAGAATTATTTAAGTTGTGTTTCATACATGGATGTAAATATTTTCTTTGTCCCTGTGTGCATTTCAGGCAATTCTGTCACTTGCAAATTATGTACTGCATATTTTAAAAATAACATTTCATGTGCAAAAGCACATTGAGCAGAAGTAGGTCAACCAGACTCCGGGCTGACTATGTTGCACATACTTAGGGGGACTAATGCAACTGCGAACCAAACAATGCTGTTACTTCCTGAGGGTATACGAGTTACATACAGCTGTCTTGTCCTTCATTCAGCTTAGTCATGTTCTTTCCCACTCTGGTCAGATGTTGGTTTCCACCCCCTGAGGCTGAAGGTTTTGTGTATGCGAGGGTGGGGCCTCGATTACCCAAGCACACAGCAATCATTGGACTGGACTCTCGGGACTATCCCATGTGATGTCAGCCATAATGTGAAGTCATTCGACGGGGAACAGCCAGATGTTTTCTGGGATAGAGCTTTCTCTCTTTTTCATGTCAAGTCACCTACTCCCAAGTAGAAATTCAACACAAATCTATCCTAAGGGGGGAAAAAAACCCAGGCAATGGCTGCCTATCAGAACAGCCTTCCTGGTGCTGACCTCCTATTTATTGCTGCTGACCTGTGCTTGTGACCCCATTTTTGAATGAGCCATATTACATAACACTGCTCCCCATACTACTATGGGGAGCAGTGTTATGTAATATGGCTTCCTGGAGCGAAGACTTCCACCAGGAAGGCCACATTCGTAGTGATTCAGTGATTTACAAAATGGCACATACACTCTACGTCAGCACAAATCCAAACCAGATATCGCTAGTCACAATTTATTCATATGACAACTCGCCAGAGATGTACAGCTGTGAGGTCTAGGATTCTGCTGGAGCTACCACAGCTTGTTTGGGAACAGAAGAGGAGCTTGTTCTTTGTCTTTCCGGCACTACGGGATCCGAAAGGGGTCAAACGGAGACATGCTTCGCCCTGTGAGTTCCCTGCAGTTTGGGGGGAATTCCACTGGGCAGCGCGTGACCCTGCACACTGACCTTCCTGTTCAACTGTGCTCTGTAGCCCAAGAGGAAGAGGAAAGAAAGACAGTTCTGTCCAAGGCCTAGCTCTTCTTGTCACACCACCAACATGATGAGTGTGGCTTGTGCTGATGGTTGTGTTTGAGCCGACTCTCTCTTTTGCGTGTGCACGTGTGCATGTGAAAGCAATAGTGTACAGCTGTTGTCAGACAGATCAGCGATAACACACCGGCTTTTAATAAACCCAGCAGGAGTGTGTACGTGTTAGTGTCTTAGTGTTTGTGTGTGTGACTTGTTGAAAGGTCTTGGGCGTGTGATTGATGGAAGCTTTAGCACAGTAAACACATGCACACACACACACACACACACTGGAGGTGGTTGGAGAGAGGGGTGGCCAATACAGCAGTACTCAGCTAATATTATTCATCCCGTCTTCATCTGTGTGATCTGGGCCCACCATCCCTCATATTGATGAGCCGGCAGTGTTTACTTGTCACTTTATATACATGCCTACAAACACACACAGGAACAGACATTAATGAAGTCCCTGTGAGACTTGGGGCACAGGAATTAGGTACTTTACAGACTTATGCCTCCTTTCCTTTGTTTTTTTTCTTCCTTTTAGCGCTTCTTACATTATTCTTTTCTTTATATGGATGATATGATGATTCAGAGAAAAGAAGCTCGGGAGAAGGTGTTGTGAGGAGGAGAGAATTGAGGGAGAGAGCGAACAGGGAGGAGGAGAGGTTATTTCGGAGTCTCTGAACCGTAATCACCACCTACAGCTGCTTCCTCCCAGGTGCCCCAACTGGACAAGTACGGCAAGAGGGAGGGAGAATGTAGAGAAGGCTGAACAGAGAGAGAACCTGGCTCTCTAGAGGAACATGAAATTCTCATGTAGCAGAGATATTGGCATTCCCCCTGTTCATAGTTAGCCTCAGTTTCCATTTATCACCATATATTGAATATTTTCCACAGCAGACAGACTGCAGCGTGTTTTCCACATACAGAGTGCTCTCTTGCTGAGCCCCTGCAGAGAAGAGGAAGTTTTATCTTAGGAGTAGGAGGAAGTTGAAGGGGCTACAACAGAGCTGACACGGCACTTCCAGTACCTGCCAGAGGAGACAGGATGGTGACTCCTTTAGAGGAAGCTAGACTGACTGTGTGTGGTGCCGGACAGCATGTGACTCACACAAAAAGAGCTGATGACCAACAGGTGAGACCGAATGATCAGCTGAGTTTCAGTGATCTGCGCGGTACTCTGGTCTAAACAATAAATTGGGCACTGAGCCTCACCGCATTTATTTATCCAAAAATACAACAGTGTCTTCCAGTATTATTGCCCTGAATGAATGGGCTTTTCCAAACAATACCGAAGCCAGGAATCACTCTGAATGTGATGTTTTATCTGGCAGAAAGGATTTAGACACAATTTTTCTTTTTGGTCTAAATTCAATTTTACACCAAGTGGAAAACTAAACTAGTTAAAAAAAAAAAAAAAAAAAGAAAACGTGAATTTACATCAGTAACGGTTTCGTAAAAGTTCCTAGACATTTAGAGAGTTGTATAAATTAGATGCATTTTTATGACAGAAAAAAGTTGTCAATTTGTTGATACTCTGTGCTCTCTTTGTCAGGTATACCTGCTTGGCAGGCAAGGTACTATGGTTATCTCTAGTCAGCAAAGTAGGTAGCTCATGGGGTGACTATTTGCCAAGCAAATATTTGACAAAACTAAGCACTCAACTGAACTTCAACTCGTTTTATATTTCACAGTGAATAATGCAAAGCTACACACGTAGTCACTAATTACAATCTATTGTTTTAAATAATGTTACTATATTCCGAGCATCACTAATTACAGTATAGTAAATTTGATTACAGTTACTGCCATTTGGTATTTCGTCGCTCTGTTGCATGTAGCCTTGTAACTGTAGCCTAGGTTAATCCCAGAGCCTAGGCATGTTAATCCATTAGCTGTCTCATCTTATAACCTAACTACATAATGAGCTGATGAGGGCAGACTACTTTTCTTATTGTCCAATTAAAACAAGTTCAAGATGACGCAGCAGTAATCTGACATCATGTTCTCACAGGTAGGGCTAACATCATCGGCATCAGTTCATACACAACATGAAATCTTCCATGCAACCCAGTCTCCACAAGTGACTGTGTGACACAAGTTGTGCGAGAACAGGGACTTTTCAAAGCATCATTAAACCTTACTGGGCGTGACAGGCATAAACACACTCACACCACTGAGCAGGTGTGACCTTAGTACAACCAATGTATCACCACTGATGTTCCACAGTGCTACACATCACCTATAACGCATGTTTTAGAAAATCATGAGGCAATAACACAATCATTCATACACCCAAGAGCCACACCCACACACAGTTATAGGCGTAGCTGTTTGAAGCTTTCAAGGCCAGAAAATACATCATACAATGGTTCACGTGCGTTATAGCAAATGTTCCACATGTTCACCAAGCGGCTTGTCTTCAAATAAAAGCCCTCCATATGGAAGGTTGTGGCTGCGTCCCTCTAAGTCATCCATGGCAGCCTCCCATTATTGTCCAATAAAAGCAACTGGCGCCATGTGAGCTGTACATGTCACCACCAACACCTCTACTGTCTGCTGCGTTTCCACCGAGCACACAGTGACATGGTGGAACCACCAACTAATCTGGATTAATAATACTACTAAATAGATAAAACATAGATTCTCTAGCAGAAAAGATTAAATGACAGGTAAGGAGGGATGGGGAGAAAAGCCAAAGGACAAATGAAATCGACAATGCAATCTCATGTGGAATATATAGGAGGCAGTTTGGCTTAGTGTTTACGGAATGGTATCAAGTAAGAAGAAGAGAGAGGAAGCCAAGATTTTAGGCCTGATGTTGAGCGTCAATGAGTCATTACAATAAACATTTATTCTTGAAGCATAACAACATTTTCCATTTAACAGAGGGGAAAAAAACCCCACACTCACTTAAATACCTGCGCACATACACACAACCCATAAAACCATCAACCCATTCATGCAGAAACAAAAACTACAGCAATAATAAAGAAATATATAAAAAAAAAAAGACCAGCACCGAAAAACCACCAAAGGTTAATCGTGCAGTGTCGTCATCCTGTTAAAACCAGCGCTGCGAGGCCTGGCCAAACAATCCTGGCTGATAAAGACGGTGGTGGCATCAGAGCCTTTTATAGATTACCATCAAACAGGTCCGGCGAACTGCCGCACAGGATAGGCACCTGCTACTTCACTGTAAGACCACTCATCCGTGGGGTTGATCTGAACCTATCTGCATAACAGTTTTCAATAATGAGACCGGTCCTCATCAAACAATGGGATGGTGGATTATATCTGGACTGGTATTTAACCTCTCCTATTATTGTATGGCTGTGTGAGTGTGTCCTAGCACGTTTCTGCAGGGCCTGCTTATTTCTTATAGAGTAGAGGGTTTATATACAAATAGTCTGTTTGTACACGTGTCCATATATGTGCAGCTATATACCTGAGGGCCATGTTAAAAGACTGTAATTATTGTCTAGTGTTTGTAACATAGTATTACAGTGCCAGCCTCCCCCTGCCGAAACACAGTGTGACAGTGGTATAGTTTTCCGCCTCTCTGCCCCGTCACTCTTCGCTGCCCTGAGCAGTGTGAGGATTAAAAGTAAATCCCAACCTTCTCATCCACCTGTCTTTAAATGCCTCCGCTCGTTTTAAATGGCTCCTTCAAAACTAATTGGCTGGATTACTGCTCCGGTTCTCCCGGCCCACCTCCGCTGAACATGACACCAATTTTCCAACGCCCACCGAAGATTCTCACGAAAAACACCTGCCAAAATCCAGGAAGACACAAAGTAATATCTGTGTTTATTTAAGGAATACTTAATAGATGCAGCCTCATTGCACTTAGGGTTAAGACAGAAAGAGAAAGGCGGCAAATGAAAGTCAGCAGGATATGCTGATATTCAATTTACCTGGCCCAGCACAACACCCACACCCCTCCCTACACCCTCAAAATTCCACCGGCGGGCAGAAATGCTCACTCCTGTCTGTCTCTCTAACAGAGTCGCTGGCGTAGCACTTTTCTCCATATTCATCACCACTCCTAACCTTTATCTCATTCCTCTCCTCCCATCGTCTGTGGTCCTCCTCTCTTTATCTCTGCTCTTTTTTTGTTTTTTACAATAGCCCGCTTCGCTTAGTGAAACAAGGTTTAAAAGGTGGGAGATGCTGATAGTGTTTGGCCTGTGTGTGTGTGTGTGCGTGTACTCTACCTTGGAGCTTACATCCCGGGGAATATTTTGACGTGCCTTCTAAATGGCACTACTGTGGGTATTGGTGTGCTCTATGTGAGGGAGTGTCTATTGTTTGTGTTTTTTTTGTTCCTTTGTTTTGAAATATTTCAAGATGATTGCAAGCTTCCTCAAATGCGGATTTCTACCTTTTTACCAACTTTTATACCACATTGAAAGCAGCATGGGACCAGTAAACATGTATTTGTTTATTGTTTTAACACATGTAGTACTATGAGAAAAGAGTGGGATATTTCTATACATATATTATGTGACAACACCTATGCATCTGAACTGTATTTCTGCCTTCATATAGCATCAGCATATGTTCTGTCTCGCATGTATCAGGAGAGACGCAACATGCATATTTCATTCACGTTCTCCCATTAGTTATGTATGGAGGACTAGGTAGGGACACTTGCGCTGGAGCCGTTTGTCTTTCTAATGGAGGGGGGAAACGGCAGCAACTACAGGGAGAGAACAACTCACATGCTCCTTTAATGGGAATGAATAAAGGATGAGTCGAAGCTCAGACACCAGGTTAAGATGCTGTTTAGCACCTCTGGCCCAGCGCCCAGTGTTCAAGGCAAGGATGGAAGGGAGGGAGTGACGGTAGCGGGAGGATAAAGGAAAAGATGAGAAGAAGACGTCAGGTAGAATGTTGGATGGCTGAGCTTTTAAATGATAGGTCAGATATATTTTCCCCCAGTGAACTGTGGCAAACTAAGAAGCTAAGAAGGGGACTCAGAGAGAGCAGAGAAAGCTATTTGTTGACCCAGAGTTCCATACGCCTCCGTAGACCTCTTCTCTTTGATCCACCTTGGGAAAAAATGAGAGAGAGAAAAGCAAAACAGGAAAGAAAAGGGACCTGGGAAGATGGGATATAAAGCAGCGCTTTAGGAAAAAGCGAGTAATTTTGGTCTACGTGGTTAAAAGGGATGGCTCGTATTGCGACACTGTGCCGCGGTGGATCACCTCAGTTAACTAATCTGTCACTTGGTAAAGTGGAGTGGTACAACAAAACACGCTGTGGGACGGTGCCAGTCTGCCACCCCAGACAGAGCTGTAATGGCTGCCACCTGCCCTGCGTTACAGCGAGCAGAAAGACCACATGGCTGCAGCCGGCAGCACCTGTGCTCAACAGTCAGATCACCACATCAAAAAAAGGATCACATGTCGCCTGGGGGTGGAGCTAAAAAGGGCACCTCAAGAAGCCACAGATGTAGAGGTGATTTTCAAGATGCTTTTGAAAAAAAAGGAGACTAAGTCTTCATTGGGCCAAAGTATTTCATACGTGAGAACAATATACAGGCTTTAGCTGTGTACAATAGACCATCGTAAGATGAGGCACACCTGACGCTTAAATATATTACTCTGGAAATGGAGCTAAATCATAGTACAACAGTAGAGGTACTAAAGAAGTAAAATAGAACAAAAAAGCAGCCCCTTTTCCACACACACACACACACACATACACACACAAACTGCACCTGCACTTTCAAGCTTTCAAAGTTCAGGGAGTATTTGAGGAGCTGTGGGTGATGGCTGGTGCCATGTGACATGGTGTGAGTGCATCTTATTTTAGAGTGAGAGGTTGAGATAAGGTGTTAAAAGGAGGGGAGGGAGAGGAATGCTGAGCTGTCCTTGTAAGCCTCGATGAACGCCGGATGTCATCCTCCCTCCCAGGTTAAATTCTTTGATTACAGCCACTGCCAGCTAATGGACATAGAGAATCTGCTTTATTGCATTTGTCCTGATCCGGACCATTTACTCGGAGATGTATTCCACTTCAAACTGCAGGAGAATGCAATAGTCCGCCCTTCTCTTTCAGTGATCCTGACACCTCGGAAAGCACTCTCTCTCTTTCTCTGTCCTCCCGTTGTTTCTCTCTGTCTGTCTCTCTCTCTCTCTTTGTGTGTGCCCCACGCAGCAGTTTATTTAGCTGCCATGTTTACATTCCTGTCCAGTCAGTCTCTCCCAGGGGACGATGACTGGATCCGAGCACTGTGGCTGACTCTCCTCCCCCCCCCGTCTCTCTCTCTCTCGGGGCTTTAGTCAGTTATACGACAGTTACTTCAGATAGCAGTAACCGACACATGCAAGCATGCAGTCAGGACTTTGGGCATTTCCCTATCAACAGAAAATGCACATATAAATGTGAAATGAGCACATTTTAATTACATTTTAAGAGGATAAATTTAAGAAATCGCCAGTGCTACATCAATCATAAACCTGTCGCTCTGCCATGGCAAAGAGAGAAAGAGAGAAGCACTTTATTAATAATGGGAGGGAAGATAAATGGGTTGTCCGCCCTCAGCTGCCCTGCGTGGCCTAAGTGACGGTGACAATGGGCGGGGCCAGAGGGGGCTAATTGGATGGAGCCACAGCATGTCCTGAGCGCTCAGGTCCCCAGCACTTCACTGGCCTCATCATTAGACTGACTGGCTCCTGTGGCCTCCGGCAGAGTGCTGTCTGCACGCCCTAATGACCGCTGACTCACTCAGCACGCAGCATCGCCGCCACATTAGTCCGGCCCAGAATAGCCCCAAATAAAGAGAGATGAGAGGGCAGTAGGGATGTTAGGCGCCCCTACTGTCTTGTAAGACATCACTCCAGGCCACGCAGTTTTGTCGTGTTCCATTCCTTTCTATAGCACTCTCATTTGTTTATTTGTTCAGTTAATTGTGTCCGATTTGTGCTCGTTTTTTCAGTGACGATTATACAGAGTTGAAAAGTGCTGACTACTGTAGTTGTTTACTCAGTTGACATTTTCTGATAAATTAAGAATAGGAATACAGTCAAGGACATGTGTATCATTTAGTCTAGGAGCAACATAACTAAGATTATGATATTGACAATTGTCATCACAACTTTAAAGGAATAGTTGGACATTCTGTGCTGTATTCTTATGTACATTATTGCCCAGGGATGGCTGAGAACATTGATATCCCTCTTGCGTCTACAAAGTCGCTATAGCCAGCTTCACATTTTGCACATGACAATGGTATTGATATTCTCGGCAAACTCTCAGCAAGAAGCAGGCTTTTTTTGTTTTGGCAAAAACCATTCCATTCATGTGTCTGAGCAAAAAAGAGATGCTGAGCCCACTCAATGAGACACTTTGTGACACACTGAGCTTGGCCCACTAGAACGCTACGGGTTAAACAGGCTGTAAAACTCACATGTTGGCAGGACAGAAGGCTGCACTGTTTTCAACTGACTATGGGGGGTAAGAGGAAGCCAGAGGGAGGGATGGTAACAGGGGGAGTTTTGTACTGTTGTCACTCCGAAAAGAAGATAAAGTAGTAAATCTCCCCCAGGAACACGCCTCCCCAATCTAAGTATTAAGTTCATACTGTAGGGGGGAAAATACAATTCATTTGGCTGATGGATGGGACAGTTTTGCCAGAATAAGTAAAAAACAAAAATGACAGTTTAATTTGACTTTGAAGAGAGAGAGAGCTTTTTTAGACCAACATTACCTCACATATTTAGTTTCTTACTTGTAATCCAGCAAAAAAATATTGAGTCGACCCCGGTGTCATGTTAATATCACTGTAATAGCTGGAGCTGGTAACCAATATTGATTATTGCATCTGACCCGGGTACTAAAGTTAAAAGTCAGATGTTAGTGGGTGTTATTGTCCAGTAGATGAGTAGGACTAAAAAGGGGGGACGTCAAACAAGTATCTGGGTGATTTTATTCTCCGAAAAGCACAGAAAAAAAGACAAGGCTTGTCTATAATGTGCCAACCAGGGCAGTATCAACTAAAAATACTCCTCCTTCCAAGTCTATGCTGCGTATTGATTACTCCTGTGCAGGCCTTATGCAACATCACCACCTCAGTGTACCATTATGGTGAAATCGCTGTTTGAAGGCCAGGGTTTGCACAGCAACCTGCTTGCCCTGCAGAGATGGAAAAGTAAACTCTTCATGTGTGCCACAGGGTTCTTAAATCAAACTGAACAATGTGAACTAATGGCCTGGAAACACGAAGAGAACTGTGCTCACATAGACCCATATATAGAGACAGATGCCGGGAGAGTGGACAAAGGAAGAGGGAGGAGGTGAAGGGACACAGGCGAGTTCAATGTTTTTCTGGGTTCTGAGAAGGCCTTAAACCACGGAAATGACCTGTGGATGGAAAGTATTCCTTTTTACAATTTGATTTGGATGTTGTTTTGGGGAGGAAGGGTAGAGTGGCCAAATTGTTGGTGAGACACTTCAGAACAAGATGTAATCACCTGTACTCCTTCTTGTCCAACTTTCCCCTGCTCTCCTCACCTGCTTCTTCTTTTTACCCCTGCTCTTTGTCCAACATCAACTCCTCCCCCTCTTCCTCTTGCCTCTTCCTCCCCTGAAACCCACACCGCATCATATCCACTGGGACTCTGATGTGAGCCCGGAGACGGCCGCGCTTAATCAATAGTGCCAGGTTGCCAAGACAACCTTGATTTCCTGTCGCTGTTTTTGCAGAGCACCGGTGATTGTGCCGGGTGTCCGTTGCACCTGCCACCCTCTCCTCCTCCTCATCTACTGTCTCACCAAGCGCCCCTTATCCCTCGCCGCCCTCCATCCCTCCCGCCCGCCCGCCGTATAGCCGCCATACACAGGAAAGCAAGACACATACACAAAGGCAAAAACGGATTAGACCCAAGAGGTTGGGTTTCAGCAATCAAAACACAATATTGAATGTGAGGGCTGCATGTACACCTAACAAAAGCAAGCTGTGACAGCTATCATATCTACCTTGCAGGGTGATGTCATTGCACCTGGGGAGCCTTTACTATCAGTCCCTGACATACACACACACACACAAAACACGTCCCCTCTCTCTTCTACAGGAGGGGTTGGCACCTCCTGTTTTTTTTTCATTAATGGAGAGCTCATTAATCGTAGCTGATAACGAGGACGCGGGACAGGAACATGATTAAGGGGCTCTCTCTCCTTTAGCTGGGCGCCCTTGGGGATAAACAGCCTAGGGTGTGTGTGTTTCTTGTGTGGGCCGCATGTTAAAACAGGCAAAGGACACACACCCATTGCTATCTCGAGGACATCTGTGGGATAGCATACTGCACATTTTTACTTTTTAATGATTGTGGCCACAATCAATGATCACCCCTGTCCCACTTAGAATTTCGCCTGGGCTTTGGAGCATCTTCCCCCCCATAGATCTCAATGTTTCTTTGACAAGGATTCTCTCGAGGCTACGGTTTAATCCTGAGTCAGATGGAGTGGGGATTTAAAGAGATAAAGATGAGTCCTAAAAACAATCTTTGCTTTTGTAGCACGCGAAGGTGGCGACTCCTGAGCTCCCAGCACATAGTTTGCAGGCTAAGGCTCATTTCTGCAAGACAAAATAATCTCATGATGCATATAAAAATATGAATACACTGTGCTCTTGATCGAGCTATATTTTAGTGTGTTATCTGGTCATTTGTAAATTCAACAGTGAGACTGAAGAGGAGTCACATTACTTGCTCGAGCGAACATTATGTAGGCCAGCCTGGGACTAATTTCTCAGTGTCAAGCATGCAGTAAAGTATGAAATTGTTGATTTTAAGTTAAGAGAGTTATATTATTTGCTGTTTCCTAGCCTGTGAATGGTTGTGTATGTGTGCCTGCGTTAATGTTTGCCTGAGTTTATTTAGGGTGTTCAGGTAAAAAATTGACCTGGTTCAGACGCCCTGAAACTGCTTTGGCTGTTATTCACTTTGTATGTACGGCAGATAAAATAATAAGGAGCTGTTTCTGTTTCTTAACAGGATGGATGTGATCCACAAACATAACAGCATGTATAACATCTCAGTTAAAGAGCAGAGATCTGTTTGTACATACACAAGGGCTTTGTAATTTAGTTTTACACACATATTAAATCCAATCTGTCTGGACCAGCACCCTAATCCCCTCTCCACAACCATGGAGACAAGCAGACACTAATCCCCTATATTTGTATATTAATAGCCAGAGTCTCGGAGGGGCCTCTCTATATATCATGTTGTATATTTTATTAGTCGGTTAATCTGCTTGTCGATCAGAGGACCCGGTCCATTGAAACCTGGGTTTTAATAAAAACACAGTTAGCCCTGCCCCAGGGATAAGCTCCCCAAGGACAAAGGGAAGAGCATGCTTGGGTTCAATATAGTCATCATAAACAATAAACAGCTTTACATCAATGTTATCCGTCACGGGCCAATACAATTATTAGGTGGAGTTCCACCTTAGACTTGTGCCCAGTCCCAGGAAGAGGGTTAGATAAAGCCTGACCCATTGTGAGCCTGCTCGCTTGTTACCATAATGCACTCTTTAATCAACTCTAATGGCATTTCTGGGTGTACTGCAGAATCACTGTGCGTGCCTATAATCACCCGCGCTGGCCAGTGGCGCTCCATGTCAGCGGAGCGAAACCGCCTGAGTGAGGGAGAGCGGAGAGGTGAGATTCCTGTGGATCTGAATCACGTTCAGAGTCGTCTGCTCACCCCTCAGCCCGTCTAGACACTGTGTCACTGCCACACCCTGGCGGACATCTGTCCTGATTCAATAGATTTATCAGCCATTCGATTAGAAGGGCACTGCTTTCAAATTAGCTGGCTCGCCGGGGAGTGACGGGCGTACGCTGGCCAGGACGTCCATTACGGACTACAGGACATTGTCCCTCTCGCATACTTTAGTCGCCAGGATCGCGATGACAATGATAATCATTTAAACCACAACAGCTGTAGCCAACCAGTGATACAATCAAACTGCTCGGCTAGTATGATTCTCACTTTAAATGATTGTGCTCAGAGGGGTCTGTCATCGGTGTGCAGGCACAGTTTTATGGTGGACGTAAATCACAGCGACTTCCATTGGGTAAACAAACAAACAGCTTTCAAAACATCTGGTTAGGAGAGACAGCGAGAGAATGGGAGGGAGGCACCCAAGGGAGATGTGTGGCTTTCCTCTTAGATCTGTTGATTAGAAGGAAGGATGGAGGGACGGGCAGAAAACGAAACAAAACAAAAAAAAAAAGGGGGGGGAACATTTCGCAGACAGTTCATACTTAGGTCAGATTTCAGGTGGAGGTCAGGAATGCACTCTCTTACCACACTTTACACACGGAGCCACACGCGCGCATACACACAGCTATTCACATACACTCAGAGACACAAATAACATGGCCTTTCAATGCATTGGAGCCAGGCCATGTGACTCTCATGGGGTAATCTCATGGGAGCATCCCCCACCCCTGATCTCTCTGATGGACTATAACAACAGGAAGTCAGCCTGGGCTGCAACACCACACCGCACCACACCTACAGATAACTGCTCCCTCTCACACACACAGTGACACAGAAATAATTCACACCTATGCAGAAACACACATTTCTGTCACTGCCTTGCAACACTGCTACCTTCCTCCGCATTCATACCTTACATTATGGGCAGCCATTTATCAGTCATCACAGATAAGTCGGAGTTTAATCCCTGTAAAAGTGTGCTGTGTGTCGCTGAAGAATTGATGGCACGGTGCCCACTGCTGCTGGCGTTGGTGGTGAGCGAGACGCGCTGCAGCCTGGCACTGAAACAAGGACAGCCCAAGGCTGGCAGGGGGTGAGCTTTTCAGTGACTGAATAGCCCTTGTTTATCTAGGTCCCTTTGGGAAGTCAGGACACTGCAGTGAATAGGGGCCAGTTAGCAGTGATGGCATAATAAGACCAGGAGGGGGGCGGGGGGGGGGGGGTGGTCATTGAAATTCAACGCAGACCACTGTCAAGACAAACCACCCTTGCCAGCTGTGGCAGCGACTCAAAGGAGCTTCAAGTGATTTCTATGGCTGAGAGCTTTTGGGTTAGCAACACATTAGGTGACCAACAAGCTTTAATGTACCCGCGCTTACTCATCAGAAACACCCAGGACCCTAAAAAGGGAGGGGTTTTCTGAAGAAGATTTTCTAACTGTTTCACAAAAGCAGAACAAAAGAGAAACAAATTTAACTCAGGAACTTCCTCTAATCATTGAGAAAGACATGACAGGCAAGTGACCGGGAGCCCTGGCAGTCACTGGGTCGACACTTGCAATGTTCCTTAGCCCCATTTCCGAGTCTCAGCTTGATAACAGAGTGCACTGCAGACCAAAAAACGTTCCTAACCTTTCTTTCCTCGGCTTGCCCTTACATTTACAGAGCAAAGTCTTTTTAATGTGCCTGAAAAGAAACACTGTCTTTCTTTCCCAAGTCTTGGCAATAGCACGGATTCTTTTTTCAAGGCTTTCATGTTTTCTGCCCCGGTTTGTGGTCTCTGCAGCCCCTGATGAGGAGCCTTAAATAGGGTGCCACAGGTGCTGGGGCCGGGTGGGTTGGGGGGGTTGGGGGGTCTGGCCTGTATGGGAGCAGGGCCGCAGGAAGCCTCTTGTTTTCACAGAGATAAAGGGCTTTCAGGTTGCATCCTGGGCCGTAATCTCTCACACACTTCCTGGTTTTGTTCATGGTGAGGCAAGAGAAAATGACAAACTAACCTTCGCCCCGCGAAGCTGATCGATAGCGTCTGATGGGACAGGATGTGTGCCTGGCATTGGTGGATTTCAAGAGCATAAAATGACAGAGAAACAGCGCTGGTTTTATTTTGAGCCGGGTTCATTAATAGGCCTTGATTTATGGGTTCATTTATTCCAAGTGCTGGTTCATTACTGATGATGATTATAAAAGTGTGCATATAATTTCTCTCCTGACCTCTTCATTTGCTTTTAGAGCTCAATTAACATTGTTCCAAGCTCTTACATCCTAATTACAGAAAAGATAACGCTCCCTTTCTTCAAATTCAAGTTCCTCCTTAACCAGTCACTTAGTGCCGGCCTTGTTTAAAAAGATCCATTTACGTGAAATTTGCATGAAAGGGGGTTTATTGAAAAGTTGGCATTGAGGAAACACACCTACTTCAGAGGAAAAGGAAATACATTCCGAGTAGAAAAGATTCACATTCCTCCTCCTTTTCTCTGCTGTCACGTTTTCTCTTTCTATTCTGAACATGTCCTTCTTGAGAAGGCCAGCGTTTGACCGTGAGCCACACCCTGCTCTCCTGCCACAGGAAACTTTCAATCTCTGCCTCCCTCGCTCACCCTGGCCGTCGTTCTGGCTCCCTCATACTTTTGTCAGGTGTTATTTATGAGTGCTGTATAGCTGAGTTGCTGCATGCCTACAGCACCTGCTGGCGTACGAGAATCAGAGCCAAAGCAGCTGCCAGAGAGAGAAATGGGAGACGGAAAAGACAGGGCAGAAAGGAAAGAATACACAGGGCCCAATGAGGAAGGAGCTGTAGAACAAGACACTTTTTGCGAGCGAGAGAAATGGAGAGAGTCCACGACGGTGGGGCAATAGCGCGTGGCTTTGTTGATGTTGTAAGAGCACTGGCATGCAGCTCTTCACGTCACACAACTAGTGATGGGTGCTGTGATGCAAACAAGAGTGGGAAAACAAACAAACAAGTGATATACGCACCCTAATTAATGCTACACCGACCCAAACATGATCAATTAAATGTCATGCTCCATTGACTTGCTCCAGCAACAATCTTGCAAGAGACAGAGGCGTTCTGCCAGCATGAGTAAGAAGACAGATGTATGATCGCCTGGTTATGGAGATTCGAGGCTATCTACTCCCTTCCCTTCACGGCGCACAACACACATCACACCCACACACTTATTTATGCAACGTGCTCGGGGAGGCCCCAGTACATTTTAACCGTAAACACCTGAGCACCTGAGGTTTTGCTGTGAGCGCAGCTAGGACAGGTGGGCAGAGATGGATCAAAGGTCACTGGCTTAATTCCAGTTCCCAGAGTTTCAGAGAGCAAAAGTTTAGAAAGTTTATGTCAGGCGGATGGGGTCAAAAAGTCTAAATCCACAAGAGCAAGAACACAAACATACCTCTAACACCAACTATGTGTTAACGCAATGCTTTGAAATAGCAGAAATAACAGTGGAACAGGTGGCAGAAGTGAGAAGCATATGGAGTGATGTAACACAGGAATAAACATTTTTTTAAAGCATGGATGTAGACATGTTTTTTTTTTCCAATGACAAGTATTTCTTAACCTGCAGGGTTAAAAAAGTCACATAAAAAAGGAACTTGATGTAACTGCATAAGCACTGAAACTGAAAAACTAAAACTCGATTACCAACATATATCATGTCTGGTAAATTGCATGTTATTATCAAGATTATAGGTTCTAAAGACACTGTATAAGTTTCCACTCCAGGCTTCTTATTAGACAATTCCTATGTACCTTACCTCTACACTTTTTGTATTTTTCGCTTCCAAAGACAATAAGTGAATGATTCTGGCTTGGCTGACTTAGGTTAAAAAATTGTATTCATAGGTTTAATGGGGCGAAGCGGATGCTCTATGCCTCCCTCTTTTCTGCCCTCCGTTTGCAGGCTTGCCATTCTCCATTCTCTCATTAATCCAGTGTGGATGTTTATCCATGTTGACATACAGCAGAGCGGCCGGCCTTCTTTCTGGACTAACAAACGGAGTGACTAAGGTTTTCTTTGCGAGAGCTGTCACAGGGCTAGCCTAGCCTGGCTTGTTCAATGCACAGGCATGGGGGGCAGAGGGGCACTCGATTTGTTAGTCACTGTGGCCCTTGGGACTTGTGGAATCAGTATGTGAATATGAATACGTACCCCCTCGGGAGGGCCATTATCAGTCCTGTGTGCTATGGAGAGGAAAATCAATATGATCATCATAACGCTCTGGCAAAAAGCCAGCCACTCGGCTGTGCTCAAAGCACAATACGTGGCAGTGGATTACTCCTCATCTGATGTCATCTAATTTCATCCCTTTAGACACAAACACTGTGGGACGACGAGGTCAAGCACACTGAATGGGGACTAGACCTCCAACATTTACACTATGTCAAAGAAGAAAAAGACAACATAACTGACAGTGAGGAGATCTGAAGTGACCCTACAGCAGAGGTCTCCGTTTTTTTGAAACAAACACAAGCCAGCGCAAGTGCCCCTCACCGGGCCCGCCTTCTGCTTATTGTGTCAGTCCAGTCTTTTTCATTAACCGCTCCACTGAGGACCACAAGCAGGGGAGGGGACGGACGGATGGCAAAGGGAAAGAAGGAGGCGGTGATTGTGATGATGGGGGAGTAAGGAGGGGTCTGCAGACAGAGCCACAAGGAAACACTGTGAGCAGGGGGAGCAGCAGCTACCAACTACATGATTAAAAACACACATCAACAGACAGCGATAGGCACACCATACACAATATTTACCTCCACCAGCATGGCAATTTAGAGGTAATCACTCCTTTCAGTATAATACACACTACTCGAGAATATTATCTGTCAGACCCACACCTGTGCGGAGGCTGAGAAGGACTGACGGGAAAGGAGGAAAAGAAAAATTGAGGGTGAGGTCAAGCGCATCTGTCTGCCCGTGCGACTGCAGTGCTTCGGAGTCGTGAAAAGCAGCGGAGGCTTTTCTGATCACTTAGCTTACATGATACACTTAACCGAGCTCTGCGCCCCGTACTGCACTGCAACAAATACCTGCCCACACCGATCACTGTATCAGTGTCAATGTTTAGCTGTGAGGCAGTCAGAAATGTTGCAGATCAACACAACTCACGCAGCAACAACAAGCATGTCAGTGGCGATGCCGTTTCACATGTTGTGTCACATGACGGCAGCAGCTCAGTTTTCTACGGTACCCATGTTCGTCTATGCAGGAGGGGTAACACAGTCTGCTGTTCCGGGGGGGTGGGGGGGGCGCAAACACAGTCTGCTGCAGAGCAACCGTTTTTGTCCAGTTCACTGAGCTGACGCGCCGCTACAAGCTCCCACTGCCTCATCCTTGTACCCCGCCCCCCCTCCCTAAATCCCTTTTTGCCCCTCCCCGCAAACTCAGCTACTCCCGATATTTTGGTCCTTCCAGAGACAGTGTTGGCAAAGTGTGGATAGCTGCGTCATCATTTGGTTAGGGAGCCTCCAGGCTCGCAATTCCCATAACTTTGTCCCGCCCTGCAGATGGACCCCTCTTTGGCCCATGCCGGGGATTGGAGGGGATCTCCTGTCGGCTGTGCCAAATTAAGCCTTCACCCTGACATTATAAACGGCACGCCGGGCAGCGTGCATTGCCACTTTAAAATAAACAGGATAGAAATGCCATGGGGATGCGTCGGTGTTAATGTAATGGCGAGCGAGCGTGATAGCAGATGTAAGCTATATTCCCGCGACAAAAAATGTCACACCGAGTGTTGCGATGCAGGCCCTTGAGAGTCCGAGGGCCGCGTGAGAGAGGGATTTGATGAATTCTGCGAACGTTCCTCAGATTCCTCCCTCGCAGGGACCTTTGGGAAAAGAATGGGTCATATGCAAATGGCATGCACAGTATGGAGGAGAAGTTTCCCACAAGCCGAGTGTGAAAAGGGCTCTCCCTCCCCATGCCGGGCTCGCTGAATGGGCCTTTTCTTCTGCCACTGAAAGTGTATGAGGTAGAGCAGGCAAACTGCAAAGGTAACTAGGCTCTTTCTCCTCAGGCTTTCTCACTAAAGCCTGAACACACAATGGTTCATTTAAGCATTCAGCCACACAAACCCCAATAAAGCACATCCAAGCGCAGTTAAGGGGGTTACTGAAACTGACTCTGGGTTTAAAACCCCTTCTTTACCTTTTTATAGGCTAATGCTCTCAGCCTCCATGGGAGCAGCTAATCATTAAGCTGCCTTAACAGAGGTGGGAGTGTGGTTGTATCACATCATTTTAATGGTCAGATGAGGACAGGCCTTTTTCTCACCCTGACGGACATGTGGAGGGATGACGCTTAGCTCCAATCTTGCCCCCACTTGGATATGAAAAAACAGAAATGGTTTACGTTTACGTTTACCTGTACAGAATCTAAGTAGTTTATGGGTTGTTTTTGCTGCGGTATATTCCAAAACATAGCATACAACCGCTCTGATTTTCAAATCCAAACAGGCCTGGGAGATAACCATATGTGTTGTGCTTTACATCTGCCAGCTCCAGTCCCACAGTTGTCACCTGTTGTAAAGTTCTTTAGTCACCTCAGCCATTTCGCACCAACCCTCTCCATCCCCCCCTTTTCGTCTCCACAGGGAACATGGAGCCCACGGTTTTCAGGGGTCAGAGAGGAATGGGTGGAGAGGAGGGAGCGGAGAAAAAGCAACACCCCCCCTTTAGCTCCTCTCTTCCCCTTTTATTGAACAGGCTTAAACACAAACACAATTGGACATGCTGGAAGTCTCACAATGGCACAGGGGGGGAAAGTGAAGTCATACTCTGGGCACGCATGGGTGCCTAGGTCAGGGGGCAATCAACAGCACCCCTGGCTACTGTGTCTTAACCCCCTGAAATAAAGGATCTGCTCTGGCAGGAGGAGTGAGAGGAGAGAGGTAGAGGGGGGAGAGAGAGAGAGAGAGGGGTAAAGGGAGAGAGAGAGAGAGCAGAGGCGGGGGGGGGGGGGGGTTTTGGGGGGGGGGGGGGGGGATTTTCTTCTTACTTGGCAGTTTCAAATGAAGCCGATGAGGAAGTTTGTGAAAAGCAGTGAGATAAATGAGAAATTTCCTCCTCTGCTAAACTCTTCACACAACAAGGGTGGAACTTTTAAATGTAAACAGATGTCTTTTAAAGAACTGAAACGGCATGTGGACTGAGAGAGCCAATCTCCACCTCCTCCTCACTGTGGCCAAAAACATTGCTTGTTTCACCAAACAAAAAACATTATATTTATGTATATTATTCCCCCACAATTTTGCAGCATGTTGTTGTATTCTGTAGTTTTGTGAATTAGTGGCCCTGAGTATAGTTTAGGTATAGTTTTACCAGGCAACGTTACATGAGTTGTTGACAAGTGCCAAGCCTACAACCTCAGCTTCCTTATTTAATGCATGATTCATTAAGGTGCAAGTGTGAATGCGATGCCTCAGAAAGAGAGACAGGGGGGTGGGCTGGGTGCAGATTACAGAGATGAGACGAATGACCCCTGTGATATTGACAAATCCTAGCTACCTGTGAGCACGCTACACTGCGTTCTAAAGTGTCTCCGAAAAAAAAATGTCGGGGAAACACTGAATCCGGCTCCACAGCGTGGGTACAAAGTTGTCCCAGCACAGACCCCGTTTCTTTTTGGCAAAGAATGTTAATACCGGCTGCATTCCTCTATTCCCAAATTGCTGTGTTAAATTACCGTTGTAGGGAACGGCTGCTATTCCTAAGGGGAGTTGACTGGGTAGAAGCGACAAAGGAAGCTGTAGTATCCCACCGATTGCAAACACCTGTCATCCTGCGGGCTGTTAACACCTCTCTGTTTACAGCGGGGAATGGAGCTCACCTTGATCTCAGCTCCTCCTGCTAGCCCGGGACCTGGCAAGGCCACCGGCCATTAGGAGCCCGGGTACGACCCGAGGGCTTGCACAATTACCAGAGCCCTGACAATTGCCATCTCAAGTGTTTTCTTTTTTCCACCGTGCACAAGTAGCAAGTCAGAGTGCAGCACAGCACCCGGCTTCAGTCTAACTTAGGAGAGGAACTGGGGAAGTTCATTTACATGACAGATGAGCAGCCCTGTCAGAAGTGAGGACTTCAAAGGCACACCTTCGAAACAAATGGGACTAAGGCAACGGTGAAAAACATTTGTTTGGTCACGGATGTGACTTTAAATATCAATAGGCTCGCGTCATTATTGGGAAACGTTTAATAAAAGTCGGTTAAGCAAGTCAGAGAGAGAGAGAGAGAGGAAAAAAGGCAAGCCATAACGGACATCCCGATGCGTCTCCGGGGTGGTTAAGAACACTCCTTTAATCTTGCACAGCACACAGATGTCCACACCTTGACAGCGGGACCGTTAACTGAGGTGCGTCCCCACACCTCGTGTATATTTAGTTGCGCACACGCTCCCGGGGACGAAATGCACTAAAGAATCATCGAAAGTAAAATAAAAACTAAAAACCATGCCACTCTTCACAACTTGGGTAACCACAGCAAATTAACACAACAACAACAAAAAAGCACGTGTTTTGCCGTGAAACTCGCGCAGATGACTCTTTGCGAGATCGCGCGTCCCATTGATTTTGGAGCCACAGGCTTGTTTTGACAGAGGAACGCTGCGTTTCCAGCATTAGGCCAGTTCCCTTTAACTACACTGGGAGGCACAACACACGAGCACGACTGCTGTGATGGACAGCACGTGTTGTCAGACCAGCGACAAAGCTGGCTCGCCTTTCTCTATACGATAGTAACAATTAATACAAAAGACGTGGAAAACAGCTCGCAAAAGTCCTTGAAATCCACCTTTAAAAACATCCGCTGAATGAACGTTTACTATGGAACCACGAGGAATACGAGGCATGAAAGTACCCAGAAGTGG
Source organism: Colistium nudipinnis (assembly GCA_016785305.1). Lineage (NCBI taxonomy): Eukaryota > Metazoa > Chordata > Actinopteri > Pleuronectiformes > Rhombosoleidae > Colistium > Colistium nudipinnis. The sequence goes on from JAFBJU010000850.1 coordinate 579,391, forward strand.
AGATAATTATATAGGCTCCTTCTAACCACATGATCACGCCAGGTTTAGGTGCGTAAGAGCACGAGACGCACAAAGTGTACCATGGTTGTGTAATTGGTATTATAGGATACACTCATTTAGAACATGAGATACAATTCAAACCACGGAGTGTGTTAAAGGTTCGATCGCGTCCACGATCCTACAAAAATCAGGATTCCCAGCGCGCGACTGGAGTGGATCCGCTGTCCTTATATGGGCTGCGCTCGCCCTGCTCTCACACAAACAGCGCGTGAGATGTAACCTCGTTCTCCGGAACCCCCGTTACCCCATCCATGTTTCTGCCGTTACTTTATAGCCAGAAGCTCCGTTAAAAAAACACTGGCCGCAAAGAGCGACACACAACAGACACACCACGATAAGTTCTAAATCGACAGGGGAAAAAAAGATCAAGACGCAACCACAACACAAACGCGTGTCATTTCCCCTCTCCCCTTTAAACATTATAAAACGTCCTCCAATATTATCATCATTTTACGCACAGACCAAGCAGCACTCAGTCAGGACTAATGCGTTTTGTCGTAGAGCAGCAACAGTGTCCTTATCGCTACCTGCTACAAGAGTCAGCAAAAAAAGAGAGAAAGAACAAACCAAACTGTTGTTTTCCATCTGTTAAATTAAACAAAAACAAATAAGAACCACGGCGGGTTTCACCAAACAGCAGTTTTAACTTATGTTTATTTGCTTTTTTTCAAACTTAAAATTGATAGACAAACAGCGTGTCGAGGTCCGCAATAACAATCAGTAATCGCCCCCCCTCTCTTCCCACAAAACCGGTCCGAGTTTGGTGGAGGGATTAAAACTCGACAGAATGCGAGTAAATAGAATTGAAAAACACGTGAAAATGGCATTAAAAGAAGTGTAAAGTGGAGACAAAAGCTGGTCCGTGTGCGCCGGGGTGAGGTGCGTGTAACGGTCCCCGGCGCAGCGGACCGCTAGGCGGAGGGAGAGCCGCGACGGACCCAGGTATAACGGTACACCACACGGGGCTCACTTGCCACCACCTGCCAGCAGCGGCAAACTTTCCGCCGAAAGCACCGGCTGACGGAGACTTCAGGGCCGAATAAGTAGTTTCTACTCACCGCTGTTCCTCCTCGGGTTCGCCTGCTTTCTGCGCTTACACCTGGGGCCATCCGCCATGATCCTTTCGTTGTGTCTAAATGCTGCCGGAGAGTCACCTCCTCTCTCACCCCCTCTCTCTCTCGCTCTCTCACCCCCCTCCACTCCTCTCCTCCCTCCCCTTCTCCGCACCTGGTTTACGACACTCAGCTTTACGACATCACCTTCTCCCCGCACCTCCCCGACCCACGCTGCCCGGAGCAGTGGTGGTTGAAGCCGGGAAGTGTGAGGCTTGTTGGGTGAGATGGGTGCACGCTCTCTACCTGGGCAACTCGTCAACGGCCGGTTTAATATGACTTTGACGGTGGAATGTTATTAGGATAGTTTATTGAACGGAACGCAGCCAATTTATTTATCATGTATTCGTTTAGAATTTTGTATGTTATTTTTGAAAAATATTTGTGACAATTTCGTTTTTGAACAATTTATCAAATGTATTTTTTACACAAAGGCAGTATAGTAATTGTTTTTTAGATATTTTTTTGACATCATGAATGCACATTATGATATGCACCTTTAAATATGACATTTTGCCACCCCTCTTTGACCTGTTGTTTACATGTAGTGTGCCTTTGTGTGTGTTCCTTTGTGAGTGTGTGTGTCTTTGAGGAAGAGGTCATGAGACTGTCATCACTGATTCAATCCTCCACCTAAAGAAAGACCCTGCTGTTCTCCTGAGTCGAGCTCACTGCCGCGGTGATGAAGAGGACGCAGACATGCCAACACAATCAGCAGATTCAGACTGCATCCAATCAGGCCCAAACCTCAGTAAGCACGCGCACAGACACTCACATAAACACACACACACACACGAACACCATTTATCACAGTGGGCTCTGTGTGAATAGAAAAGAGAAATCGGAGATCACATGTTTGAGGTGAATTCTTCTGACGAGAAAGATGAAGTTTAAAAACTCAAGCAAAGAAAGAAAAAACACTTGAGGTCCCATGATATACAATTATAGGTCAGAGGAGCAGCAGTTGCTACTGTGACTGTGGCTATTCTTGCAGCAGATGACTATGAGGTATCTGGTGCCTAGACCACTGGTATGCGAGATGTTGTCATCATTCAGTCCATTGTGACAGCTAGATTGTGTAACCCAGTTTTGCCTCAAGTTGGGTGTCCTGTATTGTCAAGCAAGACTGTTTAATGGCGCTGTGACATGTTGTAATCACTGGAAGTGATTTAAGGAGGGATAGCACAGAGGTTAGCTCTTTGACCTCTTTCTGTCTAAGATATATTTGAGTCACAGTTTTTCTTCATGCAACTATACATGCAATGTTATGCCGTAATCATATGTTTGATTTAAATCTGCCTGTCTAGTATTTACAAAATGCTTATTGCTGGACACTCAAATGTGACATATTGTATACAAGGAATGGCAGATCTCTGGGGTGAATAATTCAGTAGCAGCAGTCCAGTTCAGGGCAGGCTGCCCAGACAGAGAGTAATATCTTTAGCATAAACAACACCTCCAAACTTGCTCCAGGTGGCCTCATCCACCAATAGGGGAGGGCGCCCAGACTCTCTCTCGCTGCCTTCCCTGATGAAATAGGCCCCAGAAACAGTCTGCATCAGCAAAGATCAATGATGAGACGCTCAGTTAACCGTGCGGTTGTAGCGACGTTCCCTGCACACTGAGCCTGGAAAAATAGGATGCTTGTCATCCAATGGAAAGTCCGATCTTTCCCATTTTCCTTGAATCACGCCGCCATTAGCATGAAGTAATTTTTCAGCGTCTGTGGAAAAAAAAGAATAACAATTATAGGACCGCTGCTAATACTAAATTGCCTGAAGACATTGACGGTGTGTTTCAGAGCAACTGGATTCAAACACAGGGTGATTTATTTTTTCTGGCAAATCACTGTGTGTTTTGTACTGAGACAAAGTCATCCAGCGGTAAATGTGAAATACACAAGGCGACTTTAGTTGTTTGATGCGTGCAATCTTTCTGATGACCCCTCTATAACATGGATGAATTCAGGGTCAGAGGTCAATTATGAGGCATTAATCTAATTTGATAAAAACATCCATACACTAAATTGAGTAAAGACAGAGGCATTTCTTTTTTCCTCATAAAAGCCCACTGAAGACAACACACAGGTGCTATTTACCTGAATAATGATATCAGCCATAAAATTGAAATATTGTCTTAACTAAAGTAGACTATAAAATGAAAGGCTGATTCTTGCTCTTGCTATGGGGAGTTGAAACTGAGGATCGGAGGGGGGGGGAGTGAGGGATAAGCAGCCATCCTGCACTACATTAAGGGATCATGCTGCTCCCTGAAAATGAGTATTGATCCTCTTAGGTCCAGGATCGTTTAGGAGATTAAAGGTTGAGCTTCACTGTGCTCCATGCAGGACCAGGGGATCAGCTCAGTGGGACGGCCGAACCAAAGCAGCCTATGGGTGAGTGGGGAAAGCGGGGCTTGGTGTGCAGTTGGGGGGGGGGGGGGGGGGGGGGGCCGCTGCCCCTGCCGCGGGGGGGTGTGCAGCTCTGTCTCGTGCATCCAGCCACAGCCCCATTAGGTCTGTGCCATCTGGGCTGTCCGCTAAGAGAATCAGCTGAATGTCTGGGGTGACAAAGGGGGAAAGCTAGAGGCTGTAAAAAAAATAAACTAAATAAGGGGGATGAATGTCAGTGGCAGTGTGGATGGATGGTAAGAAAACAGACGAGCAGAGGAAACGAAAGCAGAGGAGAGGAACAGAAAGTGCAACAAAAGGAGGGTGACGGAAAGGTACACCCTGCCCTCAGCCAAACAGAGAGGCACAGCCGAGCAGGAGGCAGTGGGGCAGTGATAGAGAGAGACACGGCAAAGACTAAACTGCTTAATCTCTCCCAAGAGACGGCAGCTAAATGTGAGGTCCACCTCCTCCTCCCCTTTTCCACAGACCACCAACCCCCACACAGCACTATCACCACAACTGCATACTGCTCAGCTGCAGTCAGGGCTGTTATCCAGGCAGCTAAAACACATTCACACACGCACACGCACACGCACATGCATGTAAAAGTGCTCAGGTGGAGCCTCAAATGCAACTGATACAATGAGTCGAGAAAAAGATCAATTTCAGTCTAGAGGGGAAGTGCCGTACTGACAAAGAGCTGTGAGAATATGTAGACTTTTGAAAGGGAAACCAGTTTTTGATTTAAAGGTTCTCCTTCTTATAACAATATGGCTATTAGCAAATAAATACATCTTATTGGAAGCCTGCGAATGTTCCCATGCCTCTCTTTTGGGGTCAGGTTTGCCCCTTGGGGGAAATCTTAAAACAAATATGAGCTGATGTATACAACAGTAGTTGAATGCATGCTGTCAGAGTCTGGAACCCAACAATACAATGTTTTGAGGACGAGATGTCAATCTCCTGATTTTCCTCAGACTAGCCGGCGTATTCTCAACTCATTTCCGTCTTCCTCTATAGATTTTTTTTCTTGAGAGAGGAAGTAGCTGACATGCTGGTTGAAATGAACCCCACCCCGAACATGTCGGTGTGGGGGGGTGAGCAGGAATGAGCCAAAACACAGTCGTCCGACATCACAAAAAAATACCTTTAAAAAGGATCACACCTCAATTTCAACATCAAATTCAGTTTACT
>JAFBJU010000850.1:584369-640108 GCA_016785305.1 Colistium nudipinnis
TTTTTTTATTTTGTGTTTGAAAATACTTTTGTATAATTGTTTAAGTACTGTACTTGGTTACATTTTCAAAGTCACATGGTCTTTTTTTTATTGACTAATTACATTTTCTGAGTTAAATACATTTTAGACTTTAGAAACATTTTCAATGCAGTACTTAGAATTGAATAAAGCATCTAAATGCTTCCTCCAACACGGTAATTACCAGACAGACTGCAATGTTACAACATTTGAGAGGCCCAGGCAATTACATAACTTTAGCTGGCGCACAGGCCCAGCAGGCCTTAGAGTAAACACGTGTTAGTTTGCAATGTATGCTTTGTGTAACATTGGATACCCCGAATGCTCTTGTGGTGAGCCATCTTCTAACTCTCAATCCCAATACAAGTTAAACCTTATGACATCAAAAGGGTTCGTTTTCAGACTTACATTACAACTGGTTTCAAATGCAAAATAGGTCTCATCTTTATGTGTGCCCCCTTAATCTGAGGCAAGACTGAAGAGAAACAAGAATTTGTTTTATTTTATTCTTTTACTCCCTTACTTTCAATTCAAAACACAGGCAGGGAGAATTTGGGGGTAAGGATAGAGAGGGGTGAAGGAGCTCCTTCTGACGCTCAGAGTTACGCAAACAAACAAAAACTCCCCTCTCCCATGATTCCACAGGGGTGGGTGGCCACAAGGCTGAGAGCTCCTGACCTGTGGGTGAACGTAACATTGCCTGTCTACACCGCTGGCCAAGATATATACTTGTTTTGGCTAAGGGGACTTGTGTGTGGACCTATCCTCAAACATGCATGCACATAGAAATGAATACAACCACACAACCTCAGTGCTCCAGTAAAGCTTGCCCCAGTCTTCTCCCTGTATTTGTGACTGTCAAAAGGAGACAGCCATCCTCTGGAAAGCCCAGTTTAAATTTATACTGTATTTATTGGAGCGCCAGTTGCATTTTACTGTTCATTTGTCCTTGCGGCTGGAACAACGTTAGTGTGCTCAAACTCAGTCTACCAAGTCGTTATTTTTGGATGCACCTCCTTTCACAGTTGAAACCAGGCTGTGGTGAAATAATGCGTGTGAACTGAGGTGTACTGCAGTGTCACCGTGACGTTATTTATCAGGTAATGCTGCTATTCTATGTATCTTAAAAAACGTTGGCTCTGTTGCTACTTGTGTGTGAACTAAACTTGGACATTTCTGCATGGTTAAAGGGTTGTTTCACCCAAATTAAAAACAATAAATGTTGACACTTGCAACTAATTAGATGTACCTAAGTAGATGCAGTAGCTTCTGCTATGTCCACCTTTTTATGGCTTAGCAATAAATGGCGCATTTGCATATCACTAAGACATAGAGCAACATCAGTACCCATTCAGAGTCAAGTGTCTCCCTAGCTGATGGATTGTTTAGTTTTGACTAGTTGACTTTTATTCTACACCAATAGCGACCACAGTAGCTTAAAGCTCCCATGTGTACTTTTTCTCGTTGCTAACTTTGGCCGTCGGCTGCTTGTTGCATGGCAGGTAGTGCGCGGAGGGTTTATCAGAGCTTCTAGGCTGAACACCGCTGCCTGCTGTGGTTGGAAAAGGGGTTGAGAGGAACACAGAATTAGAAGAAATTACTCTGTGAGCTCCGTGGTGCTGGGGAGTGGGTAATAGTTATCTGATCATAATCTGAAGCAAGCTTTATGACTACATAAAGTTATATAAGTTCAAAAATATTGAGTAGAGTTCTTAAAGGCAAGTTCTATTAGACTGCATTTTATGTGGGCTGAAGCAGTAGGGTGTAAACATTTATAGACTAATGAAGACAGCTGTTTTTTGTTAAGCTTACTTTCCATTGATGAATTTAATTAGCATTTAATTAACAACATCCCCCTGTTTAAGGATATCATCCTTTACATCTAATTTCCATTGCAAGTCTAAATCTGTGTGGTTATGTACAGGTACGATGGTGAATGTGGGTGGTACATGTTTGTGTATGTGCTTATGTTTTAGTCTGTGATAGGCCACTGCGGTTTTCACTGGATGAATATGAATACCCCACACCTACTCTTTTCCCACTCACACAACCAGATCATCATCACATTTTTCTCTGCACATGAATAGCGGCGCAGCACTAGAAATGAACATCCAAAATGCCAGCCAATTACTATGGTGCCCCTTTAGTCAACCTCTCCATATTGAGCCCCGGTTGTCAAACAGATTGTCTCCGGTGCTCCGAGCAGCCAGCGCTGTGAAACAGTTTTCATTAAGGAAGGATTGCCATGGGCCTTAGGCTGGCGGCTTAATGTAATTTCACAGCTCAGTGTCCGTTCGGCCACTTCAGGGTCCAACCATGGCCACCCACACCTTTACAAGGGCCAATGAGAGGTGTTGAAAGGGTGACAGGCAACAAGTTAGGTTTAGGAGTGAAAAGGGAGGCCCAAAATGGAATTCCTGCATGGGAAATGGCTGTACTAATATCATAACAGCCAGTAAGGCGTCAGAAGTAAACTTGTACAAAGATAGTGCTTACTTAGTGTTTGTAATAATGTGGGAGGGGGAGGGAAACGTTTTCAGTGGTGGGCACATACATCCTCCGATGTGGAAAGGTTTAACAAAAATTAAGTGTTATTGTTGGTATTTATATTATGGAAATGATCAGTGATGCATTACAAAATTGTGCTTAACAGTGAATTCTTCTAAAGCCTCTCCTGGCAGTATTTAAGAAGACAGTATTATGTATATAACATAACAGAAATCTCACACCCTGGGCCTAAAAAACTATTGTGCTTTAGTGTTTAGTGTTATAGGAAAATTAAACACGATAAGATTATTGGAAAAATGTTCATTGTGCACAGGGCCTAAGTTACATGACAAAATCAGTAGGTGCGATCTAAATTGTATGTTATAATTAGTGCTGGGCAACAATTACATTTTTTTATTGCGATTAATCGCATTAGTCACGATGATTTGCATTGTTATGTGCAAAATTCTATAATAAAAAAAATGTTTGGCTCAGGTGTAGGCACACATGAGCAGATCTTTTTTTGTACACGTGTATTGTGACCTTTGTGTTCGACCCTGACCTGAGTATCCACCCCAAAAGCACCAGAAGTCCCTGATAGAAACATGTGGCTAGCATCGCACATCAATGTTAAATCTGGACAAGAGTGACAGTGAGACGGAATTTTTTTGTTTTACAGCTTGGAGGGTGTCAGACGGCCTCAATTCCATGGCTCGGGAGGGAGAAGAGGTCCAAAGAGAGGATCAAGAGAAACAAAACCAGGAGATGGTAAGGCTATCAGAAAACCTTACAACCATATACATGTGCACAAATGATGGTACACACACATACTGAACACAGAGCACAGTCTGCTCAATTTTTCCATATTCATCCTTCATACCCAGGGATTAGTTATTTAGAGGAAAAAGTTTTGGAAATATATCGGCTTTCTTGCAGAGAGTTAAATCCTTATGTAAATATGAAGATTATGTGCTGAATTACCTGGGTTGGTTACATTGGGTATAAGTCATGTGTCCAGTGGGCTATGTAATACCCCACAAAACCAATTCTCACAACACTTCAGTTTGTATACATTTAAAATATATGAAGTAATGCGATTATTACATAGACTGTATGGATAATTAGTGAGCTTAAGGTTTTTTTTTTTTTTAACCATTGGACAGAGACTGGCTGGCTGTTTCCCCTGGTTTCCTGGCTTCATGCTAAGCTAAGCTAACTCCAAAAAGAGTGGTATAGATTGTCTAATTGAATTATCTACATAAAAAAAACATTTTAACTTTGTTATTTTGATTAGAATAGTTTGTAGTTATTTCAGTGAAGTGAAGTTTGGTCTCTAACCTGCTGGCAACTATATTATGACAGCAAGACTCATAATCTATGCATTACTGTTGTTCAGTAAGCATTAAGCTCTTCTCCATATACTCCATCCATTTGCTGGTTATGCATTTTGTTGATCATAGAAATGTACCAAAGGTTATATCTGCCTCTTCAATATGAAGTTGGAGCTACAAGCTAGTGTAACTCCTCTAATGCTCACTAATTGTTGTCTATACTTATGTTTAAGAATCAGCACAAAAACTGGAATACAAAAATAGTAGAACAGGACAGCAGAAGATGTCTTCCCATCTACAGTCTTTGTACTAAACTAAAATAAACTATCCAATAGCTGTGGCTTCACAGCTTTTTTCATCTCACTCTCATTTTGAGCATTTCCCAACATGGTGACCTATTCCTTTGACGTGGCCCCTTTGAAAATACCCCCCGCTTGACCTGCTGATTAATAACATGATCACAAGGCCACACACACAGTGACATGTGACCTTCATGATGTCAGGCAAATCACACCGTAGGCACCTCGGCCATCTGCTCATAATCTGCTGCACTGGCTCGTTACATCACCATAGAAATAGGGTTTTTTTAAATAAAAGGACCGCACAGGTAGGCCATACTGTATGTATGTAGGACAAGGAGTCTGAGCTAAGAATGCATGGCGTCATCGATGAGTAAAAAACAACAATCAGCCCAACCTTCACATTATGAATCACCAACATAACGCTCATGCGTATTCATTGTGTCCACTGAGGTGTGCAGCCTCTTCATTTAATATTTCCATAAGGTTGCATATGAGCGTATTCCAGGCAATCCCTTTAATAAGGAGGTAATGTATTCTGTGCCAGTGGCAAAAAGGTATGCTCGAAACATCCCTCACAGGAGCAGCAGTTTTCAACTTGACAGTGGACACATACATAATTAAGCCAACTAAAAAAATGAATATTTCATTTCAAAGCATTTTCATCTTCAAACATCAAAACACCTCAATGTCTCACACAATGAGGAAGGTAAATTACTTTTATTCACAGAGGGAATATGCAAGAAGCATTGCTCACTCATTCTACCTTGCTTAAAAATATATCATTGCAGAGAAGGGATTGGAGGTTTCAACCTATGCCATTTATTTTGTATCCAACTCTTTGTGTCTTATTTGACGTGTAAAAAGAGCTAGTTCTTTCCTGTGATTGTTTTACCTAAGCTTTTTTTTTTACTGTAATTGTGTGTGTTATGTTATAGTACAGTGTCAGGCTCAGTGCTCCGTAGCCTGATCTTGCAATAACTCATATTGACGTGTAATTCATGACATGTCATCCTTGAGTAGCCTGAGGACTTTTGGTTTTCAGATATGTACGCACATGCCAATCGAGAGGATAAATTATTCTATAACCTTGCTGTGGTAGAATTTTACAACTGTAGTCGATCTATGCGCAGCTTTTGCCAAAGTTCTTCAATTTCTGTGATGGCACAGAGACTCTCAAATTTCTTAGTTTCCAAAGAATAGCTCGTAAATGATCGCAGCAGTTTAAAATGCCTGTGTGGTACGGGGAAAAGGCAGTTGCATGCGGGAGAGAATTACTTTGAACGTTCAAACTGACTCCGACTGGCTCCTTTTACACCTTCATAGATGGGAATTAACCTGCCACAGCCTGTAACGCTTTACTGAGCACTGGTCGATACTGTCATTATCCTAAAGCAATTCTTAATTCTATTTGGCCCAGAGCTAAAGATCCCTGTATTGATCACAAAGTAGGGGATGCCACAACTACTTTTTTTGTATATTATAGACCTTGATGGGTTGTTTCTTTCTCACATAGGTCCACAGCTGTAAACATATGTTTCACAGTGATACCTGAGGATTGTATCAAGTGTAACAGTCGTGAGACACAAATGCTGTTGAGCGATGCTTCATCAAGGGTTTCAGAAAAGAACCAGCTCCCTTTCATATCCTGTCGTGGGAGATGAGAAATATTGATAGTTCTCACTGAGCACTATCAGCATGAAACAGCTTTTCAGCAAAGCATCAGTGAGAAACACCTGTACTGAAGTTCCTGATTACACGTCTTTGTTCTCAATGCTTCTGTCACTGCTGCTGCCTCTCAGTGTGAAACAGAAAAAGACAGAGAAATCCCTAGGAGCATGAAACTGAATGCATTTTTTACCGTCTCTGTCTGTCTGTCCATCTGTCTGTCATCCACGCACTCAAACAAACAAACACACAGGCTGAGAGCACTGCCACCTGCCACAAACTATCCGCCGTGGCCTGTGACAGTGGTTAACAGAACAGGACATGTGTAGCCCCAGGTGACTCAAGCTGCAAAACTAACAACACCATGCTTCGTTGCACCAAGAGGGCGGTGTGAAACACCAGCAGAAAGGCCGTGTGTGTCCATTTACATATGTGTCTAAACATGTGTGTCAATGGGTATACAATCCTCAGGCATAAACAAAAAATATAGGTTTGTAGTTTTTGTTATAATTTTACACACCATTGAGTATTAATGTATTAATTGTAATCTCTAAATAACTAAGATAAATACTAAGTCCTTGATATTCAACTGTAGAATGTGCCTACTGTATATCCTGTGTGTGTGTGTGCGCGTGTGTGTGTGTGTGTATAAAAATAAACTCTTGATCAGGTTTAAGTCACATGAGGTCGGCTGACTCACAAAGAAAAGGTGGTATGATAATTAATTGATTATTTTTTATAACTAAAATATGTTTATCATGTGTCATGAGATTTGTCGCCTTTTAGTGACGGGGGCCCTGTGCAATTGTGCTTTACTGTCTTGATAATCCATCTTGATGGTTTGTACAAGTTATTGTACAAAACATTCTAAAGGTTTGTAAGTAACTGGTGAACTGGATTGGTGACAATGTCAATAATGACCCTATGAAAGGATCCGTAATCAGCAAGGCAATGGTTCAGGAAAGGAGAAGTTTGATTGATCCCCAGTTGAAATGAACGTCACCTCATTATCCACAACAAAGCTTTTATTGTGGTTTATTGTACTATACGAACAAAATAATCAAAACATGAAATGAAAATATAACACTCACGAAGGCTATTGGTCTGTCAGTGAATAATTGTCAGTCTGATGCTCAAAATGTGTTCAGCTAAAGCCCCCCCCCTGGGGCGCTGACGTGATAGCTCCCCACTGCTCTGTGGCAATATGTGTGGACTGGTCGCTGTGCTGTGCGAGAGATGGGTTAAAGCAGAGGGTATATTTTGCTAGTGTGTGTTTGTATACATGTGCATGTGCATTCACTTTATCATCCCTGTTATTTGACTTATTCAAATTAATTAATCAGACCACTACTGTTTTGTGCCTTATGTCTTTTTTAGCATATTTTATTTCGAGTTATATATTTATATTTTTATATATAATAATTGTATTTAAAATGTATTACTTTTTTTCATTCTAGGGTTTGAGAGAAATGCAATGTCATTACTCTGTATGTTTGCACATGCGGCTGTACTTGACAATAAAGCTGACTTTGACTTTTGACTTTGGCATGCTTGGAATAAATAAAGGTCGTTCTTCATAACATTGTATCCTGGCTTTTGAACTCCAGAATTTGATTCCCATAATGTAACTTCAGAACCCCCCCCCTGCCACTTAAACATCTATTTAATTTGCAACTGTATAGTGAGATACACATGTAAAATGGGTGGTTTTTCTTTATTTTTAAATAAAGCTCCCCATATAATTAATTCATGTTTACGTTGTTTCTTGTTTCGGATGAATACTTTTCTTATCCTTTATCATGCTTGTAATATTCTGACGTTATGCAGGAAGGTTGTGTTATTATAAGATTGCCCTGAGGTGAACCTTCCTCTGGCTTTGTGACATTGTCGACGCCTCTCAGCTGTCTTGCAGCGACAGAGCTGCGCTGCTACAGGTTACTACACAGAGCTGTCTTCTCATTGGCTGCTTTCAACGAGTCCCCGGAATGTCAAGAGCCGTACCATTTCCGCCAAACAGGGGGTTATGGGAAATTTGCCGCAGCAGATTATTAATTATTTGGCTCGCTGAAACATATATTGTTCACAAAAAACATCACTTAATCTCGATATCAAAATTAATTAATTCTGTTGCATATGTTGTAAAAATGCTTATGTTAAATAATTCTGGTTATTTCGAAACCTCCCTGCTGGATCAGGTTGACGGTTTGCCTCAAAATGGCTGAAGAGGAGCAGTTATGAGGATCGACGGTTTCAGCAGGTATTTAGGAAAAATGAGCGTGTGTGTAGCTTGAAGACGCTACCTGCACATAACTGGGGACTCAGGTGAGACATGTTTTAAAGTTAATCCAACATTTCCACCCAGTCCGTCGCTTTTAGGCTGCTAAAATAGAGCTGACCAGGGCTCGTTTGCAGTGTTATCATGGTAGCTCTTCCACGGAGCAGGAAGGATTGCAGTCTTCGGTTTGTATTTACAGTGCACAACAACAGCGTCAAACTCTATCAACAATGTTCGCAGAGTGTATATACTGAGTGCGAGGGCAACATGTAACCCTCGGCGGGCAGATACACGTCTATTAAGATGTCATATAGTATTTGTTTGGCTAATGCAGCGCAGGCCTGTGGCTATCCCTGCAGCTGTGCATTGCAGATATACTTAATTATTGTAGGGCTTCCCGCTATCAGTGCTGGGAAGATGTGCAAACGCAAGCACTGATCTCACTTATTACAATATCTTTTGCAACAACCCCCCTCCTGGTCATGAGCAGTACCTTCATTTACACATGTGCAGGTGTACCTAGTGTAAGTGAACAGCAGAGGTGGGGGTTTAGTTGTGTGGATCTTACTTTACTGTTTGTTTAACATTCAGTGTGTAGTGTAGATTTGGAGGAAGTGCATGTATTAATCTCATTTTTAGTTTCATTAAACAGAAGTTAAACAGAAGTTTGTTTTTGCAGTGAATGTGTAGAAACACTAGAACTGCAGGTAAGCTGTTATTTCATGATCCAATAATAATATGTCCCAGTAACTCATTAGTTGCACTGTGTGTTTATACAGATTGGAACTAGGTTTGTGCAGATAAGCCAGAGGTCTTGGCAGTTTGATAATACAGAATATGAAAGTTGTTGCCATTAGATGTTTATACCAAAATATATGTAAAAGTTGCAGTTTTAGTTTGTAGTGTTTTATTCATGTTTAAAGTGGTTTGATTATCATTTCAGGTTGCAGGTCAGGATTCATATATTTTGTATAACTCCATGTGAGTTGCAGTAAGGATAGTAGTCCACGAGTGTTGCAGAAAGTGCACGAAGAGCTTGCAGCAATTTTCAGGCTTGCTGTATCACAGGAAATGATTGTATTGCATGGTCTGCCCTGACACAGTGACTTAATGTGGCTTGTTGAGTTTGGGGTACTGCTCTCGTTCCACTCAACAGGTTGTGTATCCAGCACTGCTACCAGTCTGAGACATTTGTTGGCACTGAGGTGTTCCATCAAAAATTGGAGCAAAGGCTTGAATGGAAAACCTCTAAGATGTGAAAAAATATGCAATATGATCATCTGTGGTGAAATGAAGATGTATTTTGGGGAGAGGTGAAATATAAAATTCCCCTCCAGTCAGAGCCATTCTTTGGACTGGAAATTTTTCTCACTGTGGTATAGAGTGTTCCTGTTTTCCTTTCCAGATACAACAATTTATTCTTTTCACTATCTGCAGCAGCCCAGTTTTTGTCACATAAAAGGAGTTGTAAAGGTCAGTGAATCCCATACATCTTAAGTTTTAATGTGGGGAAAGTTGACAGAAAAGTATTTTCTTTTCATTATCATCCCAGTACAAGTGCAATTTTCTCAGTGCATTATACTTACGGTCTTTCTGTTTGTGTATGTCTCAGACAGTGTCGGTTAAGAGGGGGCTGACTCATGTTGAGACATTATTAGGACCTGTAGATAGGAAAAAACAGCTTTCACCATAAGGACCTTTTTTTAAGTGCTGTTTCAGCAATATTTGTGCTGATGATGTGAAAGTGGGTCACACCACACAAATCAAACACTTGGCATACAGTGCCACTCACAAAATGTAACGCTGGCCTGTAGATGAGTCAAAGTTAGGTGCGCAGACAGACAGACACACACACACACACACACAGGGGTGAGGGTCTTCTTAATTTGCTCACGGTCGGGAAACATGTCACACTTTGGGATTCTTTAGACACAGTTATTGAGAAAGAAGAAATACACTGTGTGATATTGTTTATCATTCGAGTATGAGTAAGGGGCTGGCACATAAACCTGGCATCTAGTGTAAACGCATGCCATGCAAACAAGCGGAGCGTTTACTTTGGCTGCAGTTCCAGCGTGGTTTTACATGTGGTGAGATGTGGAGGGTGGAAGCAGGCAGAGGAAACTTAGATGCTTGTCAAACATTTCCGCTCAATCATAACCAAAATCATCTTACCATCACGCACGCACGCACGCACGCACGCACGCACGCACGCACGCACGCACGCACGCACGCACGCACGCACCAAGGCGCCAGTCACTGCCATTCTTTGAAGCACCAGTAGTCTAAAGAAAGCTGACATTCTTGACAAATATATTATAATACAGCCAAAGTCATTGTGCATGAACTTTCTTGGACACCGTAGCCTACTGATTTGAGTTTTCTGAGTTAATTCATGCCTAAGGCTTGGCCTAATTTTTCAATTATGGCTTCATTACTTTACGGGTGCTATATAGGCACTCCAAGACTGACTTAAAATACAGCTCCCTGCGAAAACATGGGCACGCCAGCTAATTGAGTGATGCATTCAACGAGAGTATCCTCTTTTTGGAAAACATGAAGTTCTTGTCTATCAACACATTTAGCTTAATTGATTAAAACCACTGAAAGTTGTCTTTTCTCTTTTAAGGCTTTTTTTTTTTTTTTTACCTAAATTATAAGTAGCTGATACATATCCCGTCTGTTAAGTGCTGCCCAAATATGTCAAGAGTGGAGAGCTGAGGAACAAGGATAGTG
The DNA here is from genome assembly GCA_016785305.1 of Colistium nudipinnis. Classification (NCBI taxonomy): domain Eukaryota; kingdom Metazoa; phylum Chordata; class Actinopteri; order Pleuronectiformes; family Rhombosoleidae; genus Colistium; species Colistium nudipinnis. The sequence continues at coordinate 595,184 of JAFBJU010000850.1, forward strand.
CATCTCTTGTCTGAATAATGAATGGAGACCATATTGTGGATGGAAAAAGGAGGATGTGGTTCTGTAATAGGCTGGCCAATACTTCTTTCTCTGCTAAATTCTGGGTCTTGCTAGACCCTTGTTTCCAAGAAATGTTAATGAAAATTACATGTGAGGCCTAATTACTGACTTTTACAGGATCTGTAGGCTGCAGGCAGCTAAGGCATATTATTATATTAGGCTGCTCCTTGGAGCATTAGCGTAGTTCCTGGCTATGTTCCACTTCTAGCAAACCATTTTGCGCGTTGTGCACTTAGTCAAAAAAGAATGTCTTCATGTTGTAACATCCCAATATGTTGATGATGACATGCTGCAACATTGGACCTGTATGGTCATTGTTATTGGCATCTGTTACAGACGTGAGATGTGTCATTTTGCTTGCTGTACTGATGTGTTTATGATGCATCATACGTATCTTATGAATGACCAAATATACAACATTAGCCTGAGTTCAACAAATGCCATCTTTTATAAATCAGGGTACAGCCAAGCTTTGTTATTATTTTACGTTTGTAAGTAGATGAATGTAATGGTAATTTAAAATGTTCAGTTTTCTGGCAAGGCCTATTTTTCTCTACAGTAAGGTGTGTTTTAATGTGCAGATGCTAAAACAAATATGTAACTTTAACATATAATATGTCTGCCCTTATTGACACACACTCCTCCCCTGTCTCTTATGTCCAAGCTGGTTTAGCTTAGCTCATGTCCTCTTGACTCTCTCTTCCCTTTGAGAAACCACTTCACTGCAACCTGAGCTTATCTACACACTTCGTGGCTGACTGAAATAACATGACTACCAGTAATGGCACACGCTTCTCTGAGGCTGCAGTAAAGGGCTGGTACTTTGCTCACACGCAGAGATTCACTTCCAATAGCAAAACCGCCAAGTTGGACTGAGTCGGATTTACAGCTGTTAGCTTTTTGTTATGTTGTTAAGTGAAATACTGGAGACTGAACTCTCACATTTTGTAAATAACTGGCAATTAACTCAAATATTAGAAGCAAGTGTTTGTTTATGACTATGGGCTGAGAGGGAAGATGGATTAGGGATGGAGTATAAGAGCTTTGGTATGGACTGATGAAGAGAGATGAGAGGAGGTGAGGGAAACAGGAGAGGAACTGGTTAAGAGGCAAACAGTGTAGATATGTTGCAATTGTTGTTGTTGTTTGGTTATATCCTTCAAATACAGATTTGCAGGATATTTGAGTAAAATACAAATGGATGGCCATTTCATAAAGGCCAAAAATGAAATTTTGGTCTCTGGCTGTGGGAAATATTGGTCTCTGCTTAAAGGATTTGGCCCATGTGAAGAGTGATACATTCATTTATGTCTAGCGGCCTAAATTTCTCAATTAGCCCCAGACTCTAGGGAAAATCTAAGTCACTTTGGGCCTACGTGTGTTTATTCTGTCTGAGATAGGCTTGTGGATTTGAAACCCAAACCCACGCCTTGTCACTCCTCTGAGGTCCCTCCCGCCCCGGCGGTGGGTGCGGCACGTGCATGAAAGGCAGCGGAGAGGCCCTTCACTTTCATCCCCCTGTCATTTGGCTGTTTTCCAAATATACTGTCTCACCCCCCACCTGCTGCTAATTTCTCTGCTCGTCCCACCCACTGTCTCCTCAGCCTCTCATCTGCGTGTCTTTCTTTCCTCCAACACATTTGTGTGTCTCCCTCTCTCCATCCCACATCTATGATTTAGGCGTCAGGGTTGCTCCCTCTCCCTCCCAGCCCTGGATCAAGTTACCCTACCATTACTCAGTCGTTCCCCCTGTGAGGGTGCTCCATGTCAGGCATAGCGGAGCCTGCCTGCCTGCCTGACTCCCTGACTCCCTGGACCCACTGGTGCAGTTCAACCACAGACGCCCCTGGTCAGTGGAGTTATTCCAGCTATGGCACAGGCTCGCTGGAAAATGATGCAGACGAGTGAGCGGCAGACAGCAGGCGTAAGCTGCAGCTCCGGAGCTGCATTTTCAATTTCACGTGTGGTGAAGGAAACGCCAGCATATGGCCTTCATCTGACTGAAGGGAAACAGGTTAAATTACAGATTGTTTTTCTGTCGTTGTTTTTCAGCCTTACGCTCGCAAAACATAAGACTCTTTGCTGACAGGGCTGTGGGTTGCAAAACAAGCCCAGACCTTCCCTGTGTCACAAGTCGACGGGTGATTTGTGGACCCCATCGTTTTATGGTTATGTAATGTCTGTTCGCTTGACGAGTAAAATGTCTTGTTAAACCCCATACCGCCCCACTCCCATAAAAGTGAGTGATGCAGGTGGCGGTGTGAGGGCCTCACCGTCCTTCCGACACTGCTCTACATGTCATGGGATGGGATGGGATAGGATTTGTCTAGTTGGCTTATCCAATGAATGACACTGCAGAAATTTCACTTGCTGGCTCGGCTTTATTGCTTGATTAATGCATGCTGAGTGAAACCTGAAAGTTTTCTGAGCAATTGTGGGCTCCTGTAGGTCTTATTTATGAGAGTCATTGAAGGAAGGTGTGTTCCTGTATTTCTGCCCGTGCCCTCTCATAAGGTGTCAGCTTTTATAGAAGCTACTGCATTGTCCTCCTAATAAACCCGTTGTCCACTCACATTGGAGCCATAACTCCCTTTCTGCCATCAGCAAGCTTAAAGCTCCACTTTCATTTATTTAGGTCCGACATATGGAGGTCCTGTACGATGCATCGAGCGTATCGCGGCGCAGGAAGGCCCACTCAGGCTAGGCTAATCCTTCCTAATTGAAATGGAGGCACCGTTGTGGGCCAGTAGCTTGTATGTCGCTCATCTCACTGCTTGTTTTACAGTAATGAGACATCTGGGGCCTGAGAACAGAGCTGTTTGTAGAGGAGAAACGGCTCCTGAGCCTGAGGGCCTGCAGGGCTGTCGCAGACAAAACATCGGAGCTCACTGCTTGTTTTCTCCTGTCTGTATGTGGGCATTTAATTTTCCCCTAAGTCTGTCTTGGCACAGTCTTATTTGCCATACTAATGTAACATTAGATTTCCATCATTGTAAACTATAATACATTCTGGATTTTTTTTTAAACAAGAGTAAGAGAAGCAAGAGTCTGCTAATATTAGGCCTCGATCCCTACATCTGCTCACATGCCCTCTGGTGTTTTTGTCTGGATATGAAATTGTTAGTCATGCTGTAAGTATTGTGATACTGCAGTCTATATACAGTATTATTCTGGTTGTGATTGTTGTTCTTATTATTACGATACACCAAAGTTCTGTTCAGTTGCCATAACTACTGGGATTTGTTTTTTTATTCAGTGTTAACTGTTGTTTGTGAGTGCGTGTGCGTGCATGTTGAATGATACTAGGCAAAACGTTATTTTTGTGATTTGAATTGCAGTTTTTGTTTAGTTATGGTTAGGGATAGATAAAATCGGGCAGAGTGTGTTTGTTGTTTGAACTAATGCTGCAAATAAATTACAATAAGTTACCGCTAACTACAGTATGCACTCAAACAGCAAGCAGTGGAGATCACCTAGCCTGATGTAGCTCTGGGCTCTGTTCATAATCTCGGGTCACACTGTGTATGTGTGCTTATTGTTTAGATGGGATTTGCCAAGGCTTGGGTGTATAAACACAGCAGAAGTATGTGGTTTATGGTGCTCAAAACAACTCTGGTAATCCACATAGTTTGATGTGAACACCTGGCCGTCAGCTGACATTCTCCATCTTAAGAAATGTTGCAGGGCCGTGGAAAGTTGAGCTTTGTTATACTTGAATGAGGTGCACCTTGTCTTGAATGTTTATTCTATTCAAAATACTGTATCTCAATAGATATGAATAATCCTGCTGACAGTCTAAGGTTTCCTAGGCACCCAGAAGACATTTTGCCACATTTTTTCTAAGTAATTAAAGTTTTGAGAGCAGTGATTCATGAGTTTAGAAATTACCAAAAAAAACAACCAACAATCCTTAATGCATTCACATTTTGCAGACCAAAATGATTCAATTATTAAAATAGTAACTAATACATTTTCTCTTGATCCACAAAACTATTCGAAAATTGCGGCCCTTATTCCTGCCTTTGTCATAATTGTCATCAGGTACATGTCAAGGTTGGTCAGCCTGGCCCCTGCAAGGGGTAGAAAATATTTTGCTTTGTAATACTTTGGCAGAGATGGATGCTGTTGGCTGTGTGGACTATGAAGTGACCTCACTGATCACGAGGAGTTTAAGCTACCTCTCAATTGTGCCAGGAAACGTCAATCAATTATTCATCAATACCAATTCTGTCTAGCCCAGTCCTACAATTTTGCACTACATAACATTACTTTTTAATGTTTGATAGACCTAATTTTATTCAACGGTGATGATGCAGTGAAGCCTGGGCTACTTGGCTTCATAATTAACATCCCCTATCACATAATGGTTTATTTTTTATGGCCTTGGATAGTTTTATAGTTCCCAGGTGTAGCCCCGATAGTCTTGAACGCAATGTTTGAGTAATAGAAACAGTGGCACTACCTATACAGCGCTCAGCTTCAGATCTCAATGTTCTGCTCATATTGCTGACATTATTTTTGTGCCTGAAGCTACAAGCAGCCATACGGGTCTTGTATTGCCATTTTCACACACGGTAACAGTGACCTGGCAGTGCATTAAGGCAGGTCTGCAGCAACACTCTTGATCCAGTTGGACACGCTAAGCCCTCTACAGCTCACCAGAGACCTCTAAATTACTGCTTTTCACAACCAGAAAAGCACCTCACATGTTTGAGGAGGATTTGAGGAGAGATTTGTCTTTGTTTACTGCTGCATTTTTCCAACTTGGCGGCAACTCCACGGCGCAGAAACGGAAAACGGTTGTACATCTGATATTTTTGCTTGTGCGAGTAAATCTTCTCTTCACCGTTAACCGGAGAGGTCAGCTCTCGCTCACTTACACTCAGGTGTCCGTGGCACACTGTTTTTTTACTTCATGTTTATCCAATGTCGGGCAAATATACAGTATATGCGCGCACTTTGAAAGGTTTGAAACTGACTAACCTTGGCAAATACACTTGAGAGGCGAAAGGTTAATACTAAACTGCTGTAATCCATTATTTGGTTGGTTTGAGAGCAGAGATAGCAATGGTTCAGCATGTACCTGTCAGTACTAAATGATGCTTATTTCCTGCCGGAGAGGGGGTGAGCTGGAGTAATGGCAAGCAGCTGCCTCAGCTGGACCTTACCTTCCTTTTTTATCAGCCTGTTCTCTGCTTGCAAAAAAACACCTTTTTTTTTGCCCAAAGTCTGCTCTCTCAACTCAAGATATCTGCCGTTGTATGTTGTTTTGTAATCAGTACGGGAGGAAGAAAAGAGCTTGATAAAGTTTGATCAGTGAATTACCTGTGAGGCAATATTGGGATAAGCATGGCGAGCACCAGAAAGCATCATTGTTTGTCCATTCTGGTTCACTCAACGCCTCCTGCTTATGACGATCCTTTTCATTCTTCCTACTCTGTACTTCCCTCTGTGATTAGCTAAATGCTCCATCGATTGGCCGCGCTGATGCACCCAGAGCTAGGGAGCCATATTTATCACACAGTGAGGGGAGCACGCAGGATGTTGCTCTGGCTGTCCCTCTTTCATTGGAAAACGATAAACATAAATCTGTGGAATGCGTCCGTGTGTTATACGTCTACGAAGGCCGGGGAGGGGGGGGGTTGTGCTCTGCTTTCCTCAGGCAGTAGAATTAGAGAGTATGAGCTCTTTGGGGTTTGCTGACATTTGAGGGCAGACAAAAAGGAGCCCACCTAGCAAAGGGTAGACCTGCAAATCAGTGTAAGGACTGGCACTTTAGAAATGGAGGCGAGGATGTGAGTGTTTCTGAGAAGCCCCCCTCAGCAACGCAAAGGGACTTTGGATAGGGAAAGGCTTCTCCCTGTGAATCACTGCTAATTAACTTTGTAATTAAGATAACAATCTCTGCTCAGAATAAGGACTCTAAATTGTCTATACATTCAAATATGCCATGAAAGGAAATCCCTCCCATTCATGTGAGGGATAAATTGAAGCATTCAGACCCCTTTCTCTCTATTATCCCCAGCCATGTGTCACACAGGGGACATCTGTTGAAAAGAGCAAGCCAATGTTACGCCACGTTAAAGCCCAGCTCTGCTCCATCAGAAGCGCTGTTCATAATGCATTTGCTATACATATTTCAGGTTGAGTGAATTTATTTCAATAAATAATGTCACTCCAAGGACACGCTTCGATCTTTCCATGGCAGCCCCTCTGGCTGTAAGCCACACCATATAGTTATCTCATTCCTCTTGTGGCAAATGATAGATGAACAAACAATTATAAACAGGGCACTGAGCATGTCCACAATTTCATCATCACTGCACAGTGCCCAAATAACCTCTCTTTATGATGGATATATTTTCCAGTTTTATTCTGCTGCTATAAGCTGCAAGAATATCCATGGGTATGGCCATGATGTTCATGCTCACAGGGACTTTCATATAGTGGGCGCACAGTCAATGTGATTTATGGCTGGGATTCAGTATAGTTGCCTTTCCCTGGTTGCCACTACTTAGGTGGTACTGTCGTCGGCTGTGTGAACCTTTTTAAATGCCCCCATCTTTTCCCTGAGCTGCATATTCAAGTACAATGCTTCGTGAGACTTGGGGAGTACTGCAGCTCTCTCTCTCTCTCTCTCTCTTACTCTCACTCTCACTCTCTCACTCTCTCTCTCTCTCTCTCTCTCTCTCTCTCTCTCTCTCTCTCTCTCTCTCTCTCTCTCTCTCTCTCTCTCTCTCTCTCTCTCTCTCTCGCCATAAACAGTGTGTGTCTCAGTCAGTGGTTGGTTTACACAAAGCTGACACCACAGTTTGTCTTCAGTCAGTGTTGAAGCATGTCCTTAGTTGTTTTAACCAGTGATGTGGTTGTAGGGAGAGCTGTGGAACACTGTCTCCTGTTGATCATTGCATGGATTACTGTGAGATCTTTCTCAGGAATGTATGGTCACTAGAGAATGAATGCTTTGTGAAGCTTGAAACATACACATTTGGGGATTTCGGCTTGAAAATGTCTGTAAGTGTGCATCCATTTTAAAAATGATTTGCTTAAACAATGCAATCAGCAAATCGTTTTAACTCCGTTTCAGTTTTAGGTTGTTAATGACAGAATTATTGATAATGCATAATGATCTCTCATGATATTGCCAAATATTGTTACTTGGCCGGTCTGCTGTTTTGTCTTGCACATGTACAATTTTTGTTCGTATTAATGAAACCTAATGAGAACATTTCAGGGGAAATGGGGTTTCCATTATGCCTAACCCCAGTGAAATCAGGTTTTTCATGTTGTCACATTTTAAGGATTCAGCTTCATGGAGAAAGCCAACTTTAACCCAATAACATGAGTGTATATGACACTACTGACCCTCATGCAAAAGCCGGTATTTTGATACCGGCTTTTGCGATATATATTTACAATGGAATGAACATCCAGGGTCAAAATCAAACTTTATTGTACATGAACATACTGGCCCTTGGTGCTTTAGTGTGACTGTAGTTTCTTAGTCTTGTGTGATGCTGCTCCTGTGTGTTTGTGTGTGTGTCTGTGTGTATATACCCATTTTGCCCAGCTCGGTCACAGGATTGTGCAGGAATAGGCCTCTGACTGTAGGTTTTACCAGCTGATAAGTCTTCTCTCTTGCAAGGTACAAATCAAACCCCTGTTTCCTAAGCCGTCGTTTGCAATTTGTTCTTTACTCGGTGTAGTGCCAGAACATTTCCACTTAGGTTTCACCTCAGTCTACATACTGTGCCAAAAAGAGACACTGGGTCAAGTCGGTGGCATGAAAATTGAAGCACAGTCTATGTTGAGTTAGAGGCCTTCATCCGTTTCCAGTGCTTTTCTTGTATCTTGTTTGAACCCTGTGTTTTCAAACATAACTTTTCTGAATGCTGCTGTATGTAGAGATCAGGTTCTGAAGGCCAAAATGGTGTATCTTAGAGAACTGAAACTCGTTTAGCACACGTAAAAATCAAATTTACCTATAAATTCCCGCATTTAGTATACAGTGAAACCCCAGTAACCCAAATCACTTCCTCTTCTCTTTCCTCTCAGGCAGGAAGGGGTTACTCTCCTTGTTTCCTGTCCAATTCCCAGAGCGCTGGCTATGTTCTGATTGCTTTCTTGATGTTAAACATTCCCAGGCTCCTATAACCTTCTAGCTTGCCTCTGCCTTCCAAGAGCTGTCCCAGGTGAATGAGTGGGCGAACCTCCTGTTTTAGGAGGATAAAATCTCTACCCTTTTTTTTTTTTTTCTTACTGGGGGCGGGAGATACGGGGAGGACTGGAGGGTCAGGCAACCGTACGATGGGAAAGCATTCTTTTTTGCATTCCATGTAGTTGTTGTAAGGCTGTGGGAAAACATGTTTTCCCAGACATGGTTTCTTTCAAACACTCTCATTGAGAAATATGGCTTAATTCAGGTGAAATTTTGCTGTGAAAAAGCAGCGCATTGTGTAGACACATTTGAAATGCGATGGAATAAATAAATCTGAGTCAACCAACTTGAGGAACACTCTCCTCCAACTCATATTTTCTGGTTATCAAGGTTAACATGTGCTTCCCCTTCAAGCAACATCCCTTTATTTTTCTTCAGTTTACGACTCCTTCCCACACACTTCCTTCCCTCTCGAGACACCTGATCGACAGCTGAGTTATGTTATCTCGTCTGAGTCAGCGTTGCCTTCGCATCAGTCATCAAACAAACTGGATCCAGATTGAGCTAACATGCCTGTGTGGAGGCAGTGGTGTGGATATGACCCAGGAGCAGAGCTGGGCCAAGCTGGACTATATTTAGCCCAGCGATGCTCGGGCTAATTGCCCTCCCAGGCCTAATCATTTCCAGGCTCTGCAGCTCACAAACGACTAGAGGGGAGGCCAAACACCCACTAACCTCATGTTAAAGAGATGTCGGCATCAATGGGGCTGTCAGAGAGCTCCACAGACAAGACAAATTAGCACTATGTGCTTCCTCCTCATATGCTATTAGATGCTCTGTAAGCAGATTGGCGTTGGAGAGTCCAGAATTGCTGTCTGCTTAATTGTATTAATTGAATATGTTTTTCGGTTACTTTATCAGTAATGTGAAGCGTCTTGGCGACATCCTCAGAAGGCGACAATGCGGGGTTGTCTTCTGTTCATCCCTGCGACAGTACCGAGGCTTCCTATCAGCAATCCTTTGTGAATGGTATATCCCTCAACTACTGCATCCTACAGCCAGCTTAGCTCCTCTATGCGGGCCCAACCTGCCCCCCTCCAAAAAACCGAGCCAGTGCCTCTGCCATGCTATGCATGTGTAATTTGGAATTGGTTTAGGAGTTTAGTTTGTGATACTGTGTTTTTCTCCCTTTACTGTTGGTATCTAGTCAATCCGTATCTCGTGTGGTTCCTGTCCCTGACACACGATGGCCTGGGTCAGGAGGTGATTGTTTGGTGGCGAGGGGCTGATGTTAGGATGAACAGGTTGAAGAAGCCTCCTGGATGAGTCATTAGGAGGGGAACACATTTAGAGCAGATGTCAAATAAGCCTGATTGGAGATTGACTCTTTCATGATAACCATGCCCCAATTCACAGCTGGAACATAGCTCATTAGGTTAGCGATGAAATGATGATCATATGATTTGGCTTTCACAGTCACCAGAACTGTGGGCATTGGGGAGGGAGGAAAGGTCTATTGAGATATTAGTCACAAAAGGAAAATTGCATGTTGACTTATAATGGAGAAATCAGGATTTCTGGACCTCTGCTGCTTCGATGTGTGTGTATATTTTGTCCCCCAGCTGTTTGAATGTGCAATAATAATATTAGATTAGTCCATTTGAAAGAATTTAGCACAGGAATGGTGTTGGGGCTCAAACTTTGTCAGATATCATCAAATAAAACCATATTGTTAGAAAAGGAATATGCTAAAGAACACAACAATCTCCTTTCAATAAATATTGACATGCGAGGATGCCTCTCCAAAAACACGAACCTCCATATCTTGTAGGTCATAGTCTGTTCATCCAAAATGTGAGCGGAGAGTGAGAGGGAGAGAGTATGACAAAGTGAACTGTGCTTGTCAGCTTTTTAAACCCTGAAATTGATTCTTTTTCTGTGCGCTTTATTCTAATGACAAGCTAATCCCTCTCTCCTGTTTGCCTCTTGATAGAAGTAGAGAACCCCCCAACTCCCCAAGCTCTGCTGTGCGCTGCTTCTGAAAATTAGGACTCATGATGACTCTGCGCTCTCAGCAATCCATTTGCCACACCAAGTCCCTCCAGAAAAGGTTACCTGTGGCAACTCTCCCACAGCCACGTACATTTGAATCCGCCTCTCCTGCCAATTTTTATTCAGCTAATTAAAGAAATGGCTCCGTCTTGAGAGTCAGCTGAATGAAATGTCAAAATATTGATGTTGAATCGTGATGTGATTTCAGGGCATTTTTCATTGGAAGAAGAAGAGTGGCTGCTGGCGGTTGTACATAGAGATAAGGGGCGTGGCAGTCCCAGGTCAGGTTTAATGACATTAGTAGAGATCTGCTTATTCATGAGGCTGCAGGTTATTCATTTCTCTGAGCACTATCCATCTTAGCTCAGTTGATTTACTATAGCCTGCAAGTTCATTCACTTCTTTAGATATTTATTCATTTGGACTGCAAAATGGCTTTAGTTTGTTGTTATTGTGATTGTGATTACTTGCAGCATTTATTGCACTTCTCCTATCCTGGTAGAGGGATCCACCACTTGTGACTCTCCAGGAGGTTTCTGTGTTTTTTCCTCTACGTTTAAAGGGATTATTTTAGCTGCTTCTCCTTATACTTTTGAGGGTTAAGGGCAGAAGATGTCGCACTGTACAGAATGTTAGGCCCCTGAGGCAAATTCTTATTTGTGAATATGGGCAATTTAAATAATAGTTGATATGATTTGATTTTATAATGCAGCTTGTTTTGGTGGTATAATGTATAGAGATTGCTTTTATTAGTCTTGCTCCATTCACCTTACCCATGACCTGCCCTTTGAGTCAAAGATGTGAGAGGGCTTTGTTCTTAATGCAGCAGCTCCGTCTTACTTGACTTCCCACCTTCCTCCTCCTCTTGTCCATCCAAATGTCCACTAAGGTAGGCCAAAAAGCATGCTTTCAAAGCCATGTCCTGGTTGCATCCCACTGCCTCTCCTCTATCTCCCTCCTATGAGTTTATTTTGCATGTCTTAGTAGTTTTGATGCAATCAATCTTTTAGTCTTTTCATAGCACTGGCCGAATACCCTGACTCTGATATGTGCTTGTTGGATGCCTATACATGCTTCTTAAACCCACTGTGGCTCCCTCCAGCCTTCACTTTTGTTCAGCACAACCAAGTGGAACATTATGCAGTGCCCCCTAGGGCCTTCTAGGTGGTTGTTCCTATATTTAACCATAGATGGCCAGGTATGTCGTAGCAAGACCTTGTAATCACATACCTGCAATGGATCTTTGACCCTTAATGTCTTTGGATGAAAATGTTTTAATGGTGAACATTTGTCAGAAAAATATAATAAAAACATGGTATTTTTTTAATTATTTTAATTCTTAAATTGAATGTCACAATAATAGTGACTCCAGTCACTTAATAATTGATAGAGGTCACTTTGTTTAAATACAGAGCAATGCATACATAAAATGCATTTGCAGCACATGTTCTGCCAATGAATTAAATTAGATTTCATATATATTTCACCAATTTTACTTAATTTGTTTGACAGAGCTCAGCTTACCAATTTACCCCTCAAACACATTCTGAGAAGAAGAACCACATTAAAAGACCAGAGGAAAATTAAATGTTTTAGTCATAGTTCCAACCCTGCAATGAAAAGTCATGGGAAAGTTTTGGAATTGTGTAATGTTAAGGCCACTGTAGTCATAGTGACTGAAATGAAAGCAGCTGACGATTTTTAAATCCGGCTGTCGTTAGACTGCACAGTACTGAATTTGTTTAATTTTCTGCCTTGATAATTGTGAAATGCTGATGATAATGACTTCATATTTTCCCGGAAAATACATCCATGGAATTGGACGCACGCACGCACGCACACCTTAATGTGTGTGCTTATATGTGTGTGCTTATATGTGCCTGTTGGCAACTAGGCCGGTCTGCGGTGTGTCTGGCAGACTACATGGTCTCTGGGTTGCCCTGATAGTGCATGTTCCTTTGAGGCCCCAACATGCTGTGGATAAAGACACCGGCCATGTCCAGAGTCTAATCTCAGGCCAGCATGAAACGATCCAACGTATCGGCTGCCAGGACCTGGGCAGAATAAAGATACACTTGTGTTTTATTGCTGGAGCACCTCATCAGACGTGTAGAGCAGGTTTGATGGCTCAGGTTCTTTGCTGGCATACAAAGACGCACCCTCTGAGAGCCAGCCCACCCTTCTTCTCTTCCTCATCTTCCCTTGATCTGCCTCAACCCCGCTCCTCGTTCCCCCACAGATTCTCTCTGTTCTTTCTGTGTCTCTCCCTCCGAAACCCTCTTTCTTGTTCACCTTCTTCCCTCCCAGTTTCTCGTCAGATCCACAGGGCCAGATTTTTATCGCTTTTCTGCGAGTCCTGCGAGGGGAACCTTGAGGGTCTCAGTGGGATCAATTTAAAAGGGAAGCGCTTGTCTCTCCTCCTCTCCTTGGCCCTCTCGGCTGATTGGGTCCGCTCGCCAGGAACTTGCAAGCTTTTGATCTCAACCACCCCTCTCACCGCCCCCACCTCCTCTCTAAGTTTTTGTTGGAGCTTGGCTCGAAAAAAAAAAAACTGATCCACTTTTGCTGAAATGTGGGCCCCATCCCCTTTTCTCTGCACCTTTGAGAAACGAAGGAAGAGTTTTGTTAACCCGCTGGGTGGTACTAACAGTCTGTGGTGTGATTGACTTCTCTTTAAAGATGTGTGAACAGTCTCTCTCTTCAGGTGGAGGTACACCTAACAGGCCTAGAAGTCCTTGGGCAGCTTAGTTGAACAACGGGTGGGAAGTTGCTTGGAGCTGCAATGCATAATTCACACAATGTGGGAAAACGCTCTTTCTGTTACAAAGAGGAGAAAGGTACGAAGCGGTGCCCGCAAGCGTTCCCATGCTGAGCTGCGTTGAAGTTGCTCCCTCCCTTGTACAACATCAAGGAAGCATCATCTTGCACAATGAGGCACTACACTGGGCTACAATAACCAGCCAGGGAGGGAGGGCTGAGGCCAGGGTTTTATATCTTATTTGTGGGGAACTCCATTTTATCACAGCTTATTTAAGTAATTTCATCGATCATTGAGGCAAGGCCTCCAAGCAATCGTAGGACGAGACGGGTTAAACAAACAAGCCAAAAGTTCAGCTTAGATTTCGGATCACAATAATTGTTTATATTAACATACATTACATTCCTACTCAGCAGGTAAAATTGATAAAGTGAGGAAGGACTGTTTGTCCTCTGTAAGAGTCTTGATGTATTTCATATCAGTTATATTCATTCTGTTTTGGCAGGCCGCTGAGTCAATTTTTAGTGCCAGAGTCATGTTTCCGTTTTAAAAAAGTGATGCCAATGACTTCCTTGCAATATACAGGTTTTAAATCTGTGGAAAAGCCGGCACTGGTATCGGATCGGCTCAGGTCAAGTGAGGGCTTAGCATGGTGTCTGCAGAAATGGGTGAAAACTCAGCAGATTGGTGTTGGAGTTTGTTGTGTAACATAAGTGGTTCGCTGAGGAATGGCCTGTAAAAAACCCTCTATCAGTGTTTGGACAGGAGCCAGGCCCCGTCACCCTTCTCCTCCTCCACCTCCTCCTCTCCCTTCTCCTGTCTCCTGCCAGGTCACCAGAGGTCAAACATGAGTTTTTCTTGTCCTACCTCACTGACCTCTGTACTCTTGGGAAAACTCTAGTCACGACTCGGGATTAAAATTCCTGGTAAATTTAGCCAAACCAGACCACAGGTTCTTGTGCTTTTGTTTTTTCAAGCCATATCAACAGAACCTCACCTCACCACACTTTCTCATCTGTTGGATAGAACAACTTTTCTGCACAGCGAGGAGCAGAAAGTTGAAGGTAGCTTGTTGTAAAGTCGCCATAAAGCCAAGCACCCCTCATTTCCAGTTCTCTTGGGTCCCTCTGTGATGACATCATTGGTGTAGTTGTGCACTAATTGAGGTTTAATGCTAGAGCAGAGAATGCAGGGCTGTAATTTTCCCGCCCTGGCCTGGAATAGAGACGACGGCTTTTGATGTGGTCTGGGCTAATTTAGGTTCCAGTGCTGCAGCTGTGGCACACCTCACACTTTTGTCCTTCTCTTTTTGCTCAAAGATCAAAAAAATATGGAAAAAAAAAAACGATCGAAAGGAAATAAGAAAATGTTGCCTGGCTCAGATTTAGATTTACAGTAGAACTGACGAAAGCAAGCACGAGTCAATAAAGTTTTGGTGGGACACTGAAAACGGTACTGCTCAACAAAATACTGACATAAAAGTTAGACTTAAAAAAAGGTTTGGTAACATTGCAAAACTACCAAAGTCCTTAAAGAATCCTGAAGAAACTAAATTGATTCTTTCCACCACCTTTGCATTCTCACTCAAAATGCAAAGCCACACATGTTAAACACGCGGGGGGGTGGTTTATAAAGGCCCACGTAGGTGGAGGAGGAGTAAGCCTTTGAGGAAGAAGCAGCTGTAATATGCAAAAACGATTCAGTGAGTCATTATGATTGTATGTCCACAGAGCCTGGGCGTAATGACATTCATCCTCTCATCTAGGCAAACACGCACACTGACACAAACACAGAGCGCTACCTGTTTTTTTATCCCATCCACCATATCAGAGCCAGTGTAAATATCGTGCCTGTTTAAAGTGGAAAACCTTAATCACCAGTGTAATCATTGACATTGGTAGGTGGTTACTGGCAGAAGAGAGGAGGGGCGGAATAGGCAGGGAATACCATCACCAGTAGCAGGAGTCCAGACAGGCAATGAAAATATAATTTGTCTCTGTAGAAACCAGAGATGGTTTGATCTAGCTTTTCCTTTTCTTTTTTTTGTCCCCGCATCCTGTAACTGCTTAGCTTAACCAGTCTTTATTTAAAAAAATTTAATAAGTTAACAAAATCCTCATCCTCTTTCATATGCAATGCTTAACTGAATGCCCCTTTTTTTTTTTTTTCTGTCTAGCTTAACATCTGCATAGAATTAGGCAGCACCGACACTGTAGCTAATGCAAGTGTGCATTGTGAGCATTTTGCACAACTGCGTATGTGTGCCTCTGTAAATAAACTGCCATAACGCTAGCTGAATGTGGGGCTTGTATGCCATTGTGATGGTACTTAAAACAATGGCCACTGTAACCAAGCTGATAATGTTGATTTGGAGCTGATGAATGAGAGAAAGCGCTGATAAATGTTGAACTTCAGCTATTGAAGTTACTGCAAACCCGAAAGGACAGAAAAAAGGTGAGAGGATAGTTCGTGCAGTCCCTGTCCCTCAGCAGGTTCCATGAGGTGTCTCCCAATGTGAAATAACGAATTATACATGAATATGAATAACTTGTTGTAGTGTGTGCATGTCTGATAAATGTCTACATGTTAATTACTTACTGTAGGTCACAGCGATGAATTATCAGTGCTGTGTCGCAGCATTGCTACATTAACAAACTCAAATAGAAGACTTTTGGTAGCAGGAGGCTCCCATCGAGGAGGTGTTGAAAATAAGTAGTACATGTCATTTTACATCGTGTATTAGGGCTCCTTTAATTTACAGCGGCCTTGAGGTGTGATTTGTGTGTGTGTGTGTGTGTGTCTGGAGTCACACACACACACAGACACACACTGATCCTATTGTGCCAGTCGGGTCTAGTCTGCCTGGGCCAAAGCCTGTTAACTCCAATTGAGAGCGTATAGGCTGGTAATGAGCACTGTCAGAGTTGACATAACAACCTCCTGCTCTGGGGCTGAACACTGGATTCCAAAAGAGAGAACAGGCAGTTTCCCCTCCTTGCTGGGTCGATCCTGGTACTATATGTTGACTTCACCCCTGAAATTTCCATTCAGCTTTAGTTGTGCTTTGGCCGAATGCCTCGTATTTAGAAATGTTCACTTTCAGAGCACACCTAAATATGTAGCTGTGTTTTCTGACTTCTGAGAAAGCTATTTGCTTCAATTTCATCTTCAGTATTTTAACATGTAAAACTGAGTAATTTCAGTTCCTACACACTCCTCTTTCCTCTTAAAAAGCAATGGCTTCATAACGTGTTTATGATCATTTCACTTGTGCATAATCTTTGTATAGATGTGTATAGAAATGTATAGATTTTTTAATGGATAAACTTTCCATTTTTGCCCCCATAATCTATACTGAATAATCCACAGTAACAGATGCTTTGGGGTGTTGAAGTCTGGATTTGGCTTGGCCAATTAAGGAAAGCCATCCTGGTATTGTCTTTGTTCAAGTCATCGTCATGCTGAAAGGTGGGGCTTTGTCCTAGTTTTAGCTCATGTGCACTCTGAAGCAAGTTTGCTTCTTGGATTTCTCTGTATTTGGCTGCATTCAGCCACCCTTCAGTTGTTCATGCTCCCTGCTGGTTAGACTCAGCCCATAGCGTTACCTTGCAGCCATCAGGCTTCACTCTACTGTCCAGGTAATAAGCAGCATTTTATAAGCAAGTCTCACGCAAGCCACTCGAAACGACCCACCAGTTGAGAACCACTGCTCTAACAGGAACACTTGCTACTGAAAATAGGCTGTTTATGCTGCTCCCTGATAAAAGAAATATGTGCACGGTACCTGTTCAGGGGAAAAAAAGTAGGACAGTTTTAAATGTCAACTTGCTGCTGCTCAGTATGTGCTGGTTTTATATTTCATCTGATTACATTCATGTTTAAGTTGAGATTGTGAAGTGTTACTGCACTTAAAAATAGAAGTGAGCAATACATTAATTTTGAATTCATTATTGAATTTGGCGCATAACAATGCAATTAATCACGATTTAAAAAGAAAAAAAAATCTAACCGTTGGCCAGCACTAGTATATATATATATATATATATATTAATTTAAATTACAGTCAAACATGCCAAAAGTGGAGGAGGTCTGAACACTTTCTGAAACCACCGTGTATTTTTTGTTAGTTGTATCATGAATATAATATACAAATGGTAGGTGCTGTATTCATTTATCCTGAAGGTAAATATCCAGAACAGTGGTTTTGTTCACAATAAGCATTTTCTCTCTGTGTCCCCATCCTGGCTCATTAGAATCAGCTTGTTTAGAGAGCTGTGTAGTCTGATTTGAGTTCAGGCGGCAGAAACGGCTCCTGCATTCCAGCATTGCGTGTCCTGCTCTCCTATTTCTCAATAATTTATCCAGACAACTAGAATGATTATTCTATGAATATGCACTAAAATTCCATTCTTGTGCTCTTTCTCTCCAGGTTTGTGCACACCCGTGTGTGTCTGTGTGTGTGTGCTTTTGTGCATGTGAGCAAACCCATAGCTGTATGCACCTCTTTTTCGCCTGAAACAAAAGAGGTGTCAGGGCGAATTAGCCCCCCTGCGACTGAACGCCAAAGAGCTTAGAGATGCACCACAGGTTCTGCTGAGTCGCACATGAGCTGCGGTGTCTGCCTCTGCCCCTCTCCTTTCCCCCTTTTGCCCCCACCCTAAACTCGCCCCCTCTCCACTCCTGAGCTGCTCTAACAAGGTTGTTGGAAGAGGATAAGGCATGTTAAATGAATAATTTACACAGAAGAGCGCTCCTTATTTATTTAATATGGCTGGATCTAACCGAGTGGGCAGCCTGAGTCCCCAACTGCTGAGACACTGTTGGCTAAACGAGCGCTCGCTCTGCTTAATGGAGGGCCAAAGCGACAGGCATTTAGAGAGAGCAAAGAGAGGGGCAGGTGCATGAGAGAGAGAGAGAGAGAGAGAGCGTTTGTAGATTGTGTGTGGATGTGAAACAGCCCATGCAGAACCATGCTAGTGTGCAACTAATGTTGCTACCTAATGTACTTTGATGTTGCATCATGTTAACCTTGATACCGTGATGTAGACGGATCACATGAGAAGACGCCTCAACTTAAATGTCTCAGAATGCTTGAATATATATATTTATTCATATATAGGAACATATGGATACCCGATTGGTCAACTTCTGATGAATATGTAAGGGAAATCACACTAATTTGTTGTTGATCTATGGAGAGATAGAAATCATCCCAGGACACAAAGTTTTGACATGTGGAAAGACCAATAGATTATGTGTATGTTTCATACTCTGTGCTAGTAAGCCCATTGTGTTATCATTTTTTATCCACAGTTTAAGATTTTAATGTTTTGATGTCTTTAAAGGGGGGCGGTGGAGTGGGGAGGGCAGGACCACAACACGGACACCATCCAGGAAGAGGTGAAGTGAGGGAGCAGCTGAGGAGGAAGCAGACAACCACTTAAAGGTAAAGATCTTTAAGTTGTTTTGAAATATAAATACACTTTTCTCAGGCTCATGCACGGTGGCTCATGTATCAGAGCAGCAGAAGCACATAATTTATTCTTTAATACAGAGCAGCGCATAATAGAATATAATACTACACTTAAGTATAACTATATTCAAGTGAATTATGAGGATCACTAAAGTGTATGGATACAGAAGAAAAACTGAGAAAAAAAGTATAAAAATCTCTGTGATTGCAAATGTTGCAGGATTAAGAACAGTGGATGTCATGGGAGTGGTCATTTGTTTTATATCAAAGACGAGATGCGTGATGGGTACTCTTTTCCAGCAATTAAGAGCCAGTCCGCATATTGTGGTTCTGGAAACAGAAAAATGGGTGAGATCGCACCAATCAGGTCAAGAGAAAAACCTTGTTTTCAAAACCGCTCCCTGACATCTGGGTTCCTCTGTATCCTATCTATGACTCTCTTTCTCTTCCAACTCCTCCTCTTCCTCACGGATAGCGGCAGTCCCAATCAGCGGGGGCAATACCTTGCCACAGTTACTGTGTGTGTGTGTGTGTGTGTGTGTGTGTGTGTGTGTGTGTGTGTGTGTGTGTGTCCCAGGAGTATGAAATCCCAGAGCTCATACTGACCTCATTATAAAAATAGCTCATCTATCCAGCCATTACATATACCTCCATTTCCCCTCTCCTCCACAATCTCTTCGATATATCGTGAGGCTCTCTACCTTCCTCTCTGTCTCTCCATCAGTGTTTGTGCCGGACTTAACATGAGATTAAAAGCTTACGTATGCCAGTCTTGTAATGGCAAGGTTTGTCCTGCACCTGTCGTTACTCATCTGGCTGTAATCTGGGATCATAAAATGTCTTTTAATCACAAAACATCTCTGAATAACACTAAATACAGTGTTTACATCAGCAGTCCCCAACCACTTGGCCCCGGAACGGTGTAGGTCCATGAGTCATTTGCTACCGTGCCTTATAGAAAGAAATAACTATTTATATTATTTCCATTGAATTGATTGTCAGAGTCTGGAATATGTTGAAAAATGACGTCCGTCTGTGGCTCTTGACACGTCGAGACGTGTCGTATATTTTCGTTTTTATGCCTGTCGTATTATTTTATTTTGTCGTATTTATCCGCCACATCTTTAGGGCCGGTCTGTGAAAATATTGTTTTACATTAAACCAGTCCGTGGCACAAAAAAGATTGGGGACTGCTGTTTGATGTGACCTGTTGGCATTATGTCTTGGTTAGTTTGTTGCTACAAACCAATCCCTCTATTTTTCTTTTGGCTTCCCCTCCTCTTTTACCTGATGCACAGCCTCTCTTCATGCTCGCTCCCAGTGGAGCTAAATCCCCCCCATTAGAGTGAACAGCGCTCACATCTGTTTAATTTAACAGCAGCATTGGTGATCATTACAGTCCAAGACTGGCTTTGAACCTACCAGACAGAATTTTTTCCTATGGTTTAAATAACTCAACAAAGACACCCTAGCAGATGCTCAATTTATGAACTCGGGAAAGAGATAAAGACAGAATGAGATTTAGAATTCAATACAAATCTTGAGTAATAAAGTAAGGCTGGAAATAGAAAGAAAAACTAATATTTTCCTAGAGACTTAACTTTGTGGCATAAAGGTGACTAGGCATTCATGCTGTTGTTCAGATCTGCCATGTTTTTACTTTCAAAGTTCAAAACACAGTGACCTCCGGGAGCTGTTAATATAATCACATCACTGATGGCTCTCAGTCACTCCCTTGAGCAGCTCAACATGCGATTTGCCGTAACTCAAATGTTCATGTGCTATTTGTGACTAAAATACACCAAATTCCTTTTAAGTCTTCACTAAATACCGTATATTATTTGAGTTTCGGAGATCTTTGACAGGTGTGTGGAGGCGTATAACCTTGAGGCAGACATTCTGGTTTACATAGCTGAGATCCAGTTCTTGGGAGGTAAGGATACATGGCCTTGTAATTAGATATTTAACAAATGTTGCAACACTGCCCCTAAAATTCACCTGGTTGAACTTGAAGTTTTTTTTTTCCAATTTGAAGTCTGTACTAACAAAGAAAAAAGACCAACCCCCAACCTGTAGTTTATCTCAGCTAACATTACTGATACTGGAACAGCTACACGTGCTCATGTCACAGTTTACAAGTTTCACCAAGATGTCGAAACACTCTGTGGTCTGGAACAACTTTCCAGTCTCCCTCAATTTGGTTTTTCAACTACCTAAAACTGGACTGCTGGTTTGGTTGGTGCAGGGCTACAACTCAAAATCTCAAATCTCTAAAATGTGCCCAGTATATTAGTATAATGCAGAGATGAATTTTGGTTTTGAGTTGAAAAGTGCACACTTTGTGCAGGTGTACTTTTGTTTTGTTTTTCTTCCTCTCTGTTGTGCAACCTTGCGTTCTCACCTGCATACCTAGCAGCGTGTTCCCCCCACCTTATGTTAAATAAAAAACAAGTTGTCTTGCATTGACCTGCTTTTAGGGGCCCAAGCTCACCTCAACAGGAGAACTGTTGGGCTCATCTGCATATCCTTTTGATCTTGCAGTGGGTCTCTAGGAGCAGCCATCATTAAGGAAGTTTGCATGTCGACTCCCTCTTCTCTCATCGTGGCTGAAGCTCCGCCACGTGCCCCTTTTCTCTGCTAAAGCCTTACCACCGCCCTTCGCTTCAAAGCCACCCTATGTTGGGTTGAAAGCCAAAACCACTCTTGTCTGTCCTTCACCGCTAAGCTGGAGTGTTTGTGTCTATGTTGTGTTGCCCTTGGGGTGGGTTACCTCCATCCCCACCCCTCCGTATCATATCTTCTCCTCCTCCCCACCTTGCTGTTTATCTGTCTCTGGGCTCGTCACGTCCCTGAACCTGCTCTAATTAGCATCCCACACAACACTGTTTATTTACTCAGGTACCGACAGGCGGGGAGGGGAGGTGAGAGTGAAAGAGAGACCCAGGGAAAAACAAAAAAGAGAAGGAGACAGAGAATGCCGTGTACAGGAAGAGAGGGAGAAATGTTACCGAGAATCAAAGAGCTATGAGACTCTCCCGTAGCAGATGCGGGGGGTGATGATAGTTAGGAAGACTTGATGCAGAAAGTCGAGAAAGTGAAAGATGGAGAACTTTCCCGCCTCTCCACACCTCCTCTCTGCCTTTCCCAGCGTTTCATCTGAGATGCAGAGTGCCTAAAATTAGCTAACTGGCAGCTTCCTCCCTTTCCTTCCTTCCAGGGCCCCCATTAAAGTTCTCCTTGTGTGACGAGGGATCATTAAGGTGGTCTCGGGAACGCAGGTGCTTTCTTATTGTCCCAGTCGAGGTTGCAGTGGTATCACTTTTCCTCGACGGGGCCAATGTGAACAAGGATTCAAGAACACCATCCGTGGGAGTTTCGCAGTTCGCTTTCGGAGTTTTTCTTTGGAGTGTATTGTATGTATTGAAGTGCATGGAGTGAATGCGTACATTTTAAAATAAGGGAGAATGATAGTAGGAACCTCTGCATATATTGCGGATTTAAACATCCTTCATTGCATTTTTTCTTGATAATGCAGTGTTGTATTCTAAGTCTTTGCGTCATTTGAAATTTCTGTAGGCGACTATATGAAATTTAAGTCACAGAATGCTTTAGACAAACTAGTTCCTAAAATGAGCCGTCTCATCACCACAAAGGGTTATATATATATATATATATATATACTGTATGTATGTCTGAAAAACGGGCTACCGCCAGTAGACAATCCTGACAAACACCAAACCAATTATCCGAAACATCTGGAATGGGGACCCAATTTTTACATTTCGGATTGTGCTTCACAGAGAGAGACAGAAAAAGGCAGAGAGCAATTGGAAAGACACTTCTTTGATATCTGTTCAGGACACGTGTAACTCGTACACCTTTTGTTCCATCTCTCTCCCTTGTTTGCCATCTTGCTGTTCAATCAAATAAAGGCCCAAAAAAAAGACACCAACAAATGATGTGAAAAATAATAAGTTAAAATGTCTTGCTTCTTTGAATATGCAACAGTAACGGGCTCATTTTCTCCAAAGCAGATGATGATGTTGAATTAAAGTAGCACAGTACAGTTGAAGTATACATCTCATTTTCATTTTGCAAGCAGAAATCTAACTTATTATGCAAAAGCTTGGCCATCATTGGCTACCGTTTTAAGTAAAAGAAAATAAATATTGCAGCAAACAGACATTTAAAACTTGGTCTGTCTTGCAATGTTAATGCACTTTTTATGTTTATTTTGTGACCATCAAAATTCCTTCCTGTCTGAAGGTTCTGATTTGGATTTTGTGTGGCGGACACAGGAACAGGAGGAGTTGCACAGATAGAGGGAAGAATAGATCATCTGAAAGTAAAACTGAAGAGGGTAGCCTCTACAACAGGGGCAACCTGGAAAATATCTTCTTATACCATAGATTGTCCCAGCAAATGGGAAGATATGTTCATAATACGTATCCTGTTTCATCCAACATCCTTAGTCCTTTTTTTAGGCATTGTTATCTGTTTCCGTATTGGCACAGAAAGACTTTGTATATCCAGCGTCCAAAATTGTACATCCACCACTCTTATCTGTTTTTTTTACCAATAATATAATCTCGTCATTTCCTGCTTTTTTCCTGTTGGTGACTGAGAAAAATAAGGTCACGGCAACGGCCTTCGATTGGTGACTCTCCACACTTGAAACTAAATGTCGGCCTTTAGTTCTTCATATTGAGCAGTGTGTGCATTCTATTCTGGTGCTTTTCACCTTACCTGCCACAGAATTTGGCAATGTTCAAACTTGCTAAAGCATCTATTAATTAGAAGTGGAGCCGGATTAGGAATTTGATTCAGGAAAGCTATGTCCACTTACAGTATGTTCCCAAACACACCCCCTGTCACATCCCTGTGTGGATTTCTGCCTGCCTTCATCCCTCTGTTCTTTTCTTCTTTTCCTCCTCCAACTCCCATCCATTTTTCCACCCCTCTTTAATGCTGTTTGACCTATTCAGAAGGGTCCAAATGTCACAGCAGACGAAAAGGTCAGGTAAAGGTTTAGTGTTGAGCAAAGTCTGGATGGCTAACACAGTGCTGGCTGCCTGAGGCGGGGAAGCACGTTAACACTTAAAACCTTGAACACACACCTCTACACGCCTACACGCACTCGGACACACCGCTGTCACTTGTGATTTCGCGACAACGTCACTCAGCCCTGAGCTGACAGCCGGGTCATCATTGTGCATGTGACGGTGTTTGTGTGTGGGTCCTTCTTTGTGCACGCTCATTTGCTCCGTCTATGAGCATGGATGAGTGAAGGTATTACAACTTCCTGGGGATGAAACATGGCTTTGTTGGACATCAGGTCAAAGGTCTTTGGTTGGCTGGGGTTTACTGCATCCTGCCTTCAAAGGTGTCTTGTTTTTTACTGAGTGTCCAGATTCTTTGCAGTGACCACTCAGTGAGATCCTTAAACCACTGAATGTTTATTTCTGCGCATTGCTTTGGAAAATGTCTTTCATTATTTCAGAGAGTCGATGAAAACAAACATCCAGAGTCACATTAGAGCTTACTCCAGATGAGGAATGGCAGCTTAGCACGGAGGTTTCTATATCGATTAATCCACATCCACATGCAGGGCAGAGCAGCTGGATCCTAATTGGAATGGATTTCTCCCTTGCATTGATTTGCTCAGGTGACAGTGGATGACATACGGTTTGTGTGCGTGTGTGTGTGTGTGTGTGTGCACATGCTATGAATACCATATGGTGCTGTAATTTAGTAAAGCTTGCATCACATTTCACTGTTCGTTGTTGGTTGGAAAGGTAGAAGGAGCAGCTGGACGCTACCAAATTGCCAGTCATTGCATTGTGTGTGTGCGAGCCTGTGCGTGCACGTTTGTGTGCGGGTGTGGGAGTGAGTGTGTGTGTGTGTGTGTGTGTGTGTGATTCAGCCGAGCTCTGGGACAAAACAAGGACCTGCAAACACTGATTTCATTTTTCCTCATGATCACCTTTACGCTAAACCCTAGCTACAATACACACACACACCCACACCCACACCCACACCCACACCCACACCCACACCCACACCCACCCACACCCACACACACACAGACCGTAGGCCTGCAAGCAAAGATGTGCGGTTTGTATGCATGCAGGAAGAAGCAATCGGGCACAGATAGCTTTAACTTCACTCAAGAGGAAAACAAATTGTATGATCTCATTTATTCTTGGACCACAAGATCCATCCCCGTGTTTTATTTGTGATATTTTTTTCTCTCTCTTTTCTTACATCTCCCATTCTGTGTCACATTCATTAATCCACATGCTGTGTACGTGTGTTTGTGAGCGGGAGGTGGTTGGAGAAAGATGGCCGCTGGACATGGCATCTCACAGCCTGCTGGCCCCGACCCCCTGTGAATTGCCCTCTTATCTAGCCCAGATCCTGGCCTTTCATCTGGGCTAAATCCTGGGGGAGCTTGGCCTCTGCTGGGTTTCAGCCCTCCCACTCACACACACACACACACACACACACACGCACTCCCAGAGAGAGGGACTTCATTCCAGACCCCTTCTATCTCCAGGCTCTTCCTTTGAGCCCAAGACGAGCATTGCTCTCACCTACAAGGGAGATAACAAACCTCACACTACTCTGCTACACTTCATATATATATATGTTTTTTAATTTAAACTTACAAGAGAAAAAAAAATATTTTCCTATTGTCCGCTGTAAACAAACGATGTTGCGAATGTTTTTTTAATAGTCAACTTTGGAAAAAGAAAAAGCCACAGTCTTAATACTGTGAGAGCAAAATGCTGGACTCTGCACTTCAAGCTGCTGGAATCATAGAATTCAAAAACACACTGCGCTTTGACATTTCACAGAGGGACGCCTTTACCCTTCACACAATTGCATTATTGGCTAACAATAGGCAGGTTGTTTTGGCTGGTCAGCAAATTGGTCTTGGCTGGACCAATTCTTCATGCGCCCCAGGTTCTGGTTTGAGAGTGTGAGCTGAAGATTACGTGTGTGTTTCTGTGTGTGTGCAGGTTTTGTGCAGTTCCCTTCATACCATTTCATCTCATTCCAGGTGGATTGCTGGCCCTCTCCCATACTGCCCTCCTGCTCAACCCTGACCTGTTTCCAGCGTAAACAGCAGATCCTCACCTCTCACCCCTATGGCTTTACCTGATAATCTGTCTCTGAGGATCACCCCCACCTTATTTTTCTTATTTTCCTCCCTCAGCCTCTCACATTCTCTCCAGAAACCAGGTTTTTGCATCAGCCCAGCCCTGACCTCTGACCCCAGTCAGATTAGAGTGGTTGCCGTTTCAAATCCAGCGGCAGATTGAGTAGCATCTGTGCCCTCCTGTTACATTTCCCCCTACCCCGCTGTGTTATTCACCATCTGAATGAGGCACGATCAGTCAGATCTCAGAAACGGTAAAGTTTGCCATGGATTTCCATTCTTAGCTCTGTGTCTTCCGACCCATGTAAAATATGATGAAACATAGATTTAAAAAGACCCCTTCAAATGTTGCATAGGTTTTAATTTACAGATATAATTCACATTTAACACCAGGAGAGAACCAGGTAGCATCACCACGCTATTACGTGGTAGTATATATTTTTCTTTCAGTGCCACAGCATATTTGACTTATACGCTGAAATGTACATACATACGTGAAATATAATTGTTGCAATAGATTGTCACAATTTGATACAGACTCACCCCATCAGTGGCAGCCGCTTTGTTGTTAACAAAAGTACCACAGTGGTATTCCCCTGTTAGTTGTCATATTAAATCCCATTTTAGATAAATAACTGATGGGTCCAACCTTTCTTAGAACAAATTGAAAAGCTCAAGAATGGCACGATATTCAAAAAAAGTATACATGTTCAGATTAGGTATTAAATAAATGTTCACATTAACAAAGTAAATTGTTTGGAATGGTATGGTATTTAAATTGAATGTGGTTTATTGTCTACTATTAAAAGTAAAGTGAGTTTATTTAAATGTTACCTATGTCCAAGTAATACAGCTTAAACAGGATACCCCCCATGCTGCTGTAGTATTATCCTACTTTTCCAGGTGGAATGAGACAAACGGATATTGTAAAGCTGAAACATGTTTTTGTGTGGTGTGACTTGGTGTCAGGTGACGTCTACTGAATCATCTGTGACAAACGAATTACAGACCTAGTGGCCGCTTCTCCAGCTGTTGATACACACGTTTGTCTCCCTTTAATGTCACACTATTAACTTTCACATGGTAGAATTATTTGCCAAGTGTTGCCTCTACCCAGTTCTCCCACTCTGTATGGCCACATAAAATGCCCAGAGGAACTCGCATCCCACAGTTTTATTCCACTTCGTTTCCAGCCAAAGTCACAGTCGGACTGGAATCAGCTATCCACACAGGAGGAATATCTCCAGTTTTATGGAGTCGTAATGCACTAGGGGTACAGTATAAATAATCTCTCCCCACAGAAACACTTCCAGCTGTTAAACAATATGCCCTTTGCAGTTTTTCTTTTCTTCTTCTTTTTGAAGGTATGCTCCTTACCAAGATTGCTTCCAAATAAATACAAATTTTGAACACACACCTCTACACGCCTACATGCACTGGGCCTTTTGTGGCACATCCAGATTGTTTCACTTAATGCTGATTAATATTAGCGCAAAGTTGGATCTCTGCCTATATTAGTCTCTGGTTTTTGAAGTCAGGTCATGATGGGAAATTCAATGCGCCGAACCTGTTTACAATTAGACCTCTTGGAGCATTCCACTGTAATCTCTCCCTCCTTTTGATATAAAGATACAGTATTGATATAACTAAAGGGAATTTTGCCTTTGTTTTTAAAGCCATACCTGTGGTTTTTGATTGATGGATGGAAACTGTTCGGTAGATTGAGATAATAAAGACTTGTTTAAAACCTCACTCTGAGGTTATGCTTTCTCCAAAGAGTTCGGCAGGATTTTGTATCAACATAGGCAGACTCGTTGTGGAAAATCCTTATCCCTTCTGGGGAACCATGAAATATTATTTGTGAACAAGGGGTGATAAAGTAAATCCAGGGCTTTTTTTGGGAGGGGCATCCCCATTGCCTTTGGCCAGGCTGCAATGCTGGTCAGCAGAGGAGGGAGACGAGAGTGGACCCCCGTTTCATCTGGTAAAGATTCTGCCGTTGGGCAGCTTTCACGCTCCACTGGCTGATCCTTGCAGGAAGTGAGGGGAGGTACAAGAAGCCCCCCACAGATTCACAGCATGCACCATGGCTGCATGCTGTGCTCAAATCAAAGGGGGCAGTCTGTCCTTAGCCTAGGGGAGAGAGAGCGTCTGCTGTATGTGACCACATACATGTGTAATAGGACAGCTTGTCACACTTGTGCAAATGCCTGTATTTTTGACTGTATGGTTGCTTCTCTCCTGCTTGGTTTGCACACTAATGACACCCTCAACGCTCCTTTACAGTGAGGTCACATTTGTTGTAATGACCTTGGCAGGTTTCAGATAAGATGAGGAAGTCATACAGCCATCTCCGTTTTGTTTTCTTTAACTGGGTACTTTAGATCAAATAGATTTAAGAGTGCAATCACACATGGTGTTGTAATGTTGGCAGTTAATGTTGATGTGGGGTAGAAGACTGGGAAATCTTGCTGGTCTCAGTGCAATAACTAATATAAAAATTTTTTGTCTTTGCGTTTCAGTTGGTAGAGATTAAATCCAGCCCTACAGATGAAGAGCCTTCAGTTCCGGAGCATTGCCCCTAAGGCCCCGGCCGTGGTGCCTTCCCCCTCCCCTGCGGTCCTGTCTTGCCAGCCTCCTT
Organism: Colistium nudipinnis; assembly: GCA_016785305.1. Classification (NCBI taxonomy): domain Eukaryota; kingdom Metazoa; phylum Chordata; class Actinopteri; order Pleuronectiformes; family Rhombosoleidae; genus Colistium; species Colistium nudipinnis. The sequence continues at coordinate 623,488 of JAFBJU010000850.1, forward strand.
CTGCCCTCCCTGAAGCCACCACCGCCTCCAGCCCCAAGTCCATCATTGTTCCCACGCAAAACTATGCACTAATGCAAATAGCAGGACAGGATGGCACATTCTCTCTGGTGGCCCTGCCCCCTGCTCTCTCCTCTCAGACGCCACAGCAACAAACCCAGTCAATACAAAAGAACCTCAAACTGCCCATTCCCAGATACCAGTCAATGAGGAGCAAGGGGGCCACAGATAAGGTAAAACCACCACCTCCAGCTGCCAGGTTGAAAATGGCCCCCAAGGCTGCTGTTGTATCCCAGAACAAAGTGGTGGGTAGGGCATCAACAGCAGAGAAAAAACAGGAGCTCAAGCACACAAAAGAAGCCGTAGTGCCCAAAGAGGAACCTTCAGAGCAGGTAATTCTGATTGACCCCGGATCATCTGACATCTCTGTCACAGCTCTGCTCCCAGACAATGCTGTCCTATATCCCAGCTCTCAATTGGAGCGAGCGCCAGACGGCTCTGAGCGACCGGCTACAACTGGCCATATTCAGAATCTCCAGTATCCCCCTACCGCTGTCCAAAATTCCCAGGGCAAATCCACAGAGGAAAGCAAGAGTACGGTAAGGCTGTGCCAATCCACACCCTCTGCAGCCCAGCCCCAGAGCAGCATCACTGTCCTGTCTCCAGCCATCTTCAGCAAAGCAGTCCAGATTATCACGTCCCCACCTCAGGGTAAACTGCCCATCCTGCCCTACTCTAAAATGAAGAGCACCCTCATCCCAGCTGCCAAGCTGAGCAACTTGTCACCAGAGAAGAAGGCTCTGACTGACCAGACAAGACACACCAGCCCCATAAATCCTGCATCCAAGACAGTGGAGTCAGCAGAAGCCTTGTGTCACAACCAGGTGTCAGACTCTGCTTTACAGACAGAGCCCAAGACTGCACTCATGCCTTTGTTGGAGATCCTCCAGAGGCCACCTGGCAAGAAGCGAGGGAGAAAGAGAAAGACAATGGAAGACATTTTAGCGTTTGAGGCTCGAAAGAAGAGGTCATTGTCATTCTTCCGTAGAAGGGTCCCTGAGAAACTGCCAGCCGTTGTTACAGGCTCCAAGCAAAAGGAAGTTGATATTTCCAAGAAATATCGGAGCATCCGGCCCAAGCCCCTGTTAGTGATGGAAACAGTACCCCAACTGGTTAATTTGCCTGCCATTGCCCCAGATGGCCAGGAACAGGAGCTTGTCCTTGGTCATCAGTTTCCAACCACTAACACAACCAAGACCCTTGACTGTCCAACGCAACCAGCCCCAGTCGCCCTCCATCTAAGAACTGCCTCCCATCCCAGAGTGTTCATAGGCAGTCGTCCACTCCACCGCTGTCCCACCTGCAGCCGCTGTTTTCAGTTCAAGCACCATCTCCAGAGCCACATGAACAGTCACACCAACAGTCGGCCCTACATCTGTCCAGTATGCCGCAAAGCCTACGCTCACTCAGGTAGCCTGAGCACCCACATGAAGCTTCATCACTCGGAGGTACGGCCACGTCGCTCTCTGTGCTGTGAATTCTGTGACAAGGCCTTTGGATATGTAGGTGTGTACTTCAGTCATCTGAGAGAGGTCCACAAGGTGGTGCTGACTGTGGAGCCATCCATCAGCCATCATGAGGATATGTCTGCTGAAAGGTAAGATTATTGTCAGATGCACCATAATGATTCTCTTCTAAATCTTGACATTGACAGGTTTTACATTCCAAAAATTAAAGGGGTAACAGAACTAATTTGTTGTCTGATGAGGCAACATTCAGTCATATCGAAGTGATTTCAAGTGAAAAGCATTATTTATTATTTTTTATCAGTGCAAACTCCCCACATCCATCAGATGAACAGGACCGTGAAGACCCTGTGGAGCTGCAGATCAAATGTGGTCGTTGTCAGGCAATCACTCCCACTTTTGCTGACATGAAAATGCACTTACTGTATGTGCACAGGGAGGAAGTCCACGTTCGGCCTCACGAGGGCCAACCACTGCGCGGTTGCCGCGAGGCTGAGAATGAACTAGTAAAGCATGCTGCCCACTATTGGCGGCAGCTCAACGAAAAACGCAACCTGGTCAAGTGCGGCAACTGTGATGAGGAGTTCTTCTCCTTATCCAAGCTCAAGAGGCACATCATGTCCCACCACCGTGGAAAAGAGGGGGAGAATAGTGGGACCATCTCGTCGGCAGATAGCGGTGGAGGACTCGGTGTCCTAGCAGCAGGTGCAGCTTTTAACTGTGTGCTCTGCAGCCAAGTGTTGGGCACTAAAGAGGGGGTCATGGAGCACTGGAGGAGTTGCCATCACTGTGAGCACCCTAGCCTGCTTTGGGACGCTTTGAGCTCCTACTCTGGCCAGGAAGAGTGTGAGGGAGACGGGGATTTGGACACACCTGCTCCAAGCCCACACTAACCTGCCCAGCCCTTGGATGGGCATGGAGCCTTTCACCGTGGCTCTCTCCACACACACACTCAGTTCTAACAATCGATAGCACAGGGATGGAGAATCTCTCTTATGTTTTTTAGCACGGGTTTCATCTTTCACCAGCTAGGGTATCTGATTTAGTCCACTTGAAAAAAACAAAAAGTCAGGGTTGAAAATTGATCTTTGTGTTACATTTCACAAGAGATGTTCTCTCTAACTCAGAGTATCCAATTATAAACAATATTAATTTCATGTGATTTTTTTTTTTTTTAATGCACTGTTTGAAGGTACGTATTTAATGTCCTGTTTGAAATGAGAGGATTTTTTTTTCTACTGCTTATTTAAAGGTTCCTAAAAGGGTAATTTATAACTTAGCTGGCACAGTAATGGTCATTTCACCCAAACACTTCTTGTGGTGTTTCGCCATGCTTAAACATTGGTTTCATGTGCTCAGGTTTTCAGAAATATGTGCTGCGATTTCTGCCTCAAAAGTTCAAGAATTTTGTTTTGGGCATTTAACATCTTTGTTAGTTGGTAATATAAGAGAGACATTAGGGAGGCAGCGATGGACCGATTCCATCTTGTTTCACTGTCATTTTATCCGTCATATCATATTATGACCAACCACTTTTTATTGACCTCCACTGTATTTAAGTGCAGTCAAAAATGTTGACATGTTGAAATTGCCCCCTGGATCTTCAAGACTGAATAACTTTATGGGAAAGTGCGACAACATATTCTATTTGGATGGATTGATCTTTTGCTTAGAAACGTAAATCTCACAACAAGGGCACACTACTGTCATTCTGTCGGGCCTTGGATCAATACAGGTTAAAATAAACCAGTATCTGTACGATCCTTTAATGTAATATTGCTCCTTTAAATGAAAATCAACATTTTCACTTGACTTGAACATTCTAAATTGTGTGACTACGGGCAGTATTAGGGTCCTCTATCACCTTGGATCCGTGAAGGAACACCTTCTTAACCAGCACCCAAGTGACATTCTTGTGGCCTTCTGAAGAAAAAAACATTTTCATGCGTAATGTGGCTTATCAGCAGTATGGTTCTCTGTAGGCCAAGTTCTATCTCCTTGACTTGTTGATTAATGCCTATATGTGTATTCTATAATATGCCAAGGGTCTATTCACACTAGTGATTGTAGAAGTGAGTATTGCATTGAAGCTTGTTAACCACTAACCGAACAGTACTGTTGGTTGACTTAGGATACACGCAAAGGAAACCATCAAATTGCCTACCTGTTGTTGCCAGCTCATGTACGCACCTGTGGTATTGTGTGCACCCAGACTCTATTATTAGAGTTTATATAAACTGTTGTCAAGTCCAGAAAAATATGCTATTTTATACTCTAGATTAATACAGATCTTTAAGTATATCTATGCTTGTAGTTGGTCCTTAAAGAACCAGAACTGAGACACACTTTTGCTTCTTCAAATTTCGGGATGCTTAATGTCGTTCTTAGTTGGGAGGTCATTGCTATTATAAGGTAGCCATTTTAACATTTGTCTGTGTTTATCTTTCATATAAACAATATCACAGGGTCAAGTGAAAGTACCTGAATGTTTAAAAAAAACAAAAGTATATGCTATATAGATGTATTCTATAGATAGAGTATATAGATATATGGAGAAAAAAATATATATATATTTACATAGAGTAACTAGTGAATCAGCTGCTTTGTTCCGTCACAGTGGAAAAGGGCAACAAGAAATGAAATATATAATTGCCAAAACTGGTAACAAAAGCCATTCAGAGTTGTCTTTATGTGACACAAAACGCAGGACTGTGAATGAAGGGCAAAGCACTGATGTGTACGTGTTGAGTCTGGGTCGGTAAACTACAGTATGCTGTACTGCTGTTCATTGAATGCTATGTTTGAGTATTCATCGGTGAGCTGTCTGTTTTCATGACCTCCACAAAAACCAGGAAGTGGCTGAATTGAGGTTCAGGCTTTTCTTTCCTCATTTAGACGAACATGACTCTCGGCACAAATTTGAAAGTGAAAAATCGCACATTCGCATATACAGTTTATGGCTCACTTAATATGTTGACTGTTTAAAACAAAAAAAAAAGACTGAAAGTGTTTGTGCTTGTGACTGTATGTGCACCTGAAAAACCTGATGTTTATCAGAATAAAAAGTTGCCATGTTTGGGACGCTGTTATTGTTTTATTAGAAGGGTACCCGGATGCTGTAAGTATGTTGCACAAAATATTCTGGAGCAGTAACAGAAAAGAAATGTGGGTGACTTCAGGAGTAAGTTTTTGTTGTGGACTTTTTCACAGCCTCTCTGCACTGCATATGAAGCAGATGGATGGTGGATTCGAGTCACTTTGCAGCTGACAGGTGAGATGATGTACCGTTGAACTCATGTTGTCATATTGTGTAAACAAAACACTCCTGCCTGTATCTAGAAAAAAATCTGCCCATTGATTATCTGTCACAGTTTCACTTTTTTGTGGAAATACGCCTCAATACAATACGTCTTTCAAGTATATGTGGGCTGCTACTATTATTTGTAATTGTTCTTTAATGATTTGGTCAAATCCTATTCTACTTTTTGTTTTGTTTGCTTCAGAGGGAGGTGCCTGCAATCTACCAATCAGGGTGACATCCTTCATCTCAATCAAACCCAGGTGAGCTTTCAAGAGAACTTCTTCTCTGTAGAGGAAATGGTTTCACTTGGAGCACAAGCGCAGTGCATGCTCGCTGTGCAACCATCTAATTAGTTGCACTTCACTATCTTGTGATCTTAAAATAGCAGTAAAATGTGGCAGAAATTCAGACCTGATTTTTGTGGTGGAAAAGTGTAATCACTTTTCATTGCCTCACATTATCAATGCACCTGGCGTCGTATCGTTTTAGGACCAACAGACCCATGAGTGCTCAGATGAGTGCAGGTACGTTCCCCATTAAACCATTTCATGTTATTATACGAGAGAATGCAAAAGTAAATTCCAATGACTTAAAGCACATGTCTCTTAGAATAGGGGTTTCTCGAGTAGCTAAATGAGACTGCTACCTCTAATAGACAAAGGAGGATGAATTGTTATTTCACTGTGGTAAAGGTGTGTGCATGGGTTTAGCTAAAATTGAGCCTACATGTTGTTTGCCTTACCTCTGTGCGCTCCCCCTCCGAACAGACCGTCCATCTGTCTACTGGAGCATCAGAATGTAATCAGATCCACAGAAATGATGGGAAAAATGTTCTTAGTTTTAGGTTTTAATGCACGTTTATTACATAAACCACAGATGATACACAATGTCAAAATGTAAAGCTTAAAAATGCAACGTGGTGGGGAAACACATGGGTTGGAGACAAAGACAGCTGAGGTTCAGATGAAGGTTAGGTTTCCATCCATAATGACAATTGCGGTGAGCTTGTGATGGCTTCATATTTAATGAATGGAGATGACATGAATAATTGGCTCTTCACCGCCCCCTGTTCCTTTATTTTTTTGTATCTAGAGATCCATTTAGAATGTAGGAAAAATAAACCCACTCTTTTCAAATTCAAAGACAACAGTACAATGAATTGAGACTGCACGTTTTGCTCGTCGCCATGCTATCAGATCCAAACGCAGGCCTAATGCAGGCCCGGCCCAGCAGTAGACTTTGTCACACCCGTGTGGAATGCAGGCCCTGGGCTCTAATTGATTTGGAGGCCCTTGACCTGGCATCCAGGGTCAAAGGACACTTGTAGTGTGATTTCCGCTGTTAGTCAAATAAGGAACAAGGAATAAGGTAGTCCTCAACTTCTCCCAACTGCTTTAGAAGGACTCAAATGCTTCAGATGACAACTTCAGGTGGCTTTCAACTTCGAAGGAACACAGATAAAGCTGCGACATCGGTACACATCAGGCCCAATCTAGCATCACCATCGTACCACATCGCAGCCGTAGATAAAAAGGAAAGCCCTATACAGTGATGCATATTTCCCTTTAATCACCGCTATCGTGTACCGCAGCCGTCACAGTGCACTCCCATCTCACTGAGGCTCTCAGGGGGACAGGGGAGATCAAAGTCACCCCCCCTGCTTGCACATGATCAGTGGGAAAGAAGCAGAACTGGGGGCCGCTCTCTTTCTTTCTCTCGTTCTCTCTTTCTTTGGGCCTTTGAGTTACGGCCCCCCCTTCAACACTGCCACGGCCCTGGAAGTATTTATGTTGAGCGAGGAAGACGGGGGACGCGCGGTTGCGCTGCTTTTTTGAAAAACCCCGTTCAGAGAGATTTGTTGGACAGAAGGAGTGTACGAGTACGTTTCAAGCGAGTTGGGGTTGTTGGGGGTGTGCGATTTAACCCTATATGGAATATGGAGACGAGACTGGCGTCACTGGGAGATTTACAGGACACTAAAAACACTGACCAGTGATGTTCTCAAGAGCAACTTAGCTGGAGATGTAATGAGAGTGCAACATACAATCTGCTGGCTAATGCAAGCCCCCCCCCTTCTCTTTTCCCACAGAGGCGTGCTCTGCTGCCACTTTGTCTTAACATGCTAACATCCATGAAGCTTCCGCTGGCACGTGCAGTGTGTTGGTGATACCTGTGCCCGTTCATCAAAGTGATTCTACGGTTTCATCAAGGATTTATAAACCCTCCTCGGAGCCAGGACTTACAAATCGGTGAACCCACATCTATGAATTCTCCCTCCACCTCCTTACCTCCCTCCCTCTGGATCTGGAGATGTGATCTGCCCTTCTCCTCTCCGCTTTCTCTCATTCTCAGGTTTCAAAGCGTCCCGTCTCTCCCCACCCTCTCAGATTAGTCATCTAATGAGCAGCAGGGCTGATCGGGTTAATAATTGATGACGAGGGGCTGGAGAAAGGCATCGATCCGAGCCAGGCTGTGGCTCTTAATGGAACATGGAGGAGACACCTCAGGAGGATGAGCAGGTACAGGTACGTCACTGCAACAATCTGCACTGTATGCATCAGATTCAGTACCAATGCATTTGTACGTTTCTAAAGGATGTGGTTTAGGTTTATTTATTTATTTAATTTCTCCCCCCTTCTTCAATCTTACAATATGGGAGACCTAAGACAGTCCCCGTAGCTCCGCATCTTCTTATAATTTCATATCTATGAGCCATGTTGATATGATGGATTTCAATGAAATGACTATATTATCATAATTGTTATTCTATCCCACCTTCCGCTTCTCCCTGAAAACTTGAAAACTAGACTAAACTAACTCAAGTAGTTCCCTCTTCTTTTAATTTTAAGATTATGATAACGGATGAACGCGTTGTTTTGCTCCCTACAAAACTGATAGTTTGAATCTCAAATCGTAAAAAACCCAAATCTGCATAACTACAAAAGAAATGTGAGTTTTGCTCTGAAGAAGCACATCATTTAAAGCCCTCGATGAGCCATAGAGGGGAGTCAGATGTGTCATGTTTACTTGACAGTCTGACAGTAATAGTCAAGGTCACCTGAATGGATGAAGTAAGCCCTATTGAGAGTAAACCTTTATTTATTTTTTTATTTATCTTCTGTGCTGAGTTCACATTAAATACATTTTAGCCACATGCCAATTGGAGATCCCTTGACCAACCACTTCGACATAATACATTCACATTTACAGCAAGTGTTTACATAATTGGATAAGCGATATCCTCCCTCCCTGCATCTACGCAAAGGGCATTTTTCAAAACAATTATGTGTAAGAAAAGGAAACAAAAAAACGTTAAAATTTTGTTCACTTTATTTCAGCGGCCAAGGTTGCGTGTGTGCTTCGTTTCTTCACAAGACGAGCAACAGATCTGATCTGCGGCGTGTATGCGAGACACCTCATTCTCGAGTGATGCTGATGGACAGTATGTTGGGGACATCGCTTCAGGTGAGTCTGCCTCTCCTTTACCGTGTCTCTTCAGTCAGGGAATACGCTCAGGGGATGTTGCTCGTTGCTTTTGGTCCAGATGGTCAGGAGCTCCCAGTGCGCACTGGGGTCTACGCTGTTCGCCCAGGGGGACTCCTGCCATCTGTTCCAATCCTCTCCTCTCTTCTCATATAAGTCAAAGTCTCTGAGCCTCGATACACTCGGTGTAAAGGCTTTGGATAAAGGTTGATTCTGTCTGATCCTTGGTTTCTCCTTGCCTTGAGGAGTAAACAAGATCAAGTGCAGCTCACCTTGAGATCCAAACTGCACACAACCTCCAGCAACTGATGAAAAATGTGTCAGTTTTCTGTCATGCTGATCCTGTCCTCATTCCGTTACTCTCACATCGGTTTCTATTTCTGCTACCTGTGTGTGCGCGTGCGTGGTAGTGTGTATTGGTGTCTGGCCAAATTCAAACAAGACGGAGAGCATCTTTCTGGAGTCATGTTAGCTCCAGGGAATTTGGCGCGATAACGGGATGCTAATGCCGTCCCTTGCCTGTGGGGAGTTGCGTCTGCCTGAGCAGTAACCTACATTTACCAGGCGCTCTTATATATAAGGTTAATGAATCAGGCCTGATGCTGGAGGACAGGCGGACCCTTCGTATGATCACACATGCACACGCACGGATATACAGCAATCATCGATACAAAGCATTCCAGACACACACACAAACGCATACACACGCATACACAAACAAGGGCGTCTGTTTGGTGTAGCGCAGATGTTAACAAGGTTAGCAAGTGGGCAGCCATCTGAATGGGTAATTTATTTATTTAGTCCCGCTCCAAGGAGCTGTGGGTGTCGACCAATAAGAGGAAGAGAGACCCCGTGCGCCGAAATCCGAATGGAGGCCCATCCTAATCCATCATCCCTGCTACCGCCCACCTTCAATGAAAAGAAAAAGAGAAATCTCCGATCTGGCCGATTCGTTAGCTCACCCATTAACTGAAGGCTGGACGCCTGCTCTGGATTCCATGCATTATAGAAATGCAAAAATGGGAAGAGGATGACTTAAATGAGTGTGTGTGTGTTTGAGAGAAATATATTGTCCACACCTCCACCTCAGCCTCATCCTGTTCCCTTCCCCCACAGCGCTGACTCTGGCTGGGATCCGCTCACTGTCTCCCCCCTGGGGAAGAGTGCCATCCGACTCGGGTCGTCACAATCAATTATGCTCACCCGCCCCTTTTTCTCCTCAGCAGCGTTTACATGAGTCACATTTTTCAGACCCAGTCTCGAGCATTCACCTTCCCCCCCCCCAACCCCCGCCCCAGCCCGAAGGCCCCCCTGTCAGGGCCCAGGAATAATTCCCTTCCTTTTCCAACGCTTTTGGGAGAAAACGATGCAAGGTGATAAATCTGCGCCGATGTACTGTAGAAAAAAATTAAATGAAGGAGAAGAGAAGGGAAGCCGGGAGGCTCTGTACCGCTGCCTGCTTGCTCAGCACAGCAGGGAAAAAAACAACAGTCTGTCTAAGAGGGATGGAGATAGCGGGAATAAAACTAGCAATAGAACAGTGAAACGGGACAGGAGAAGAGAGTTGCTCACTTTGGACCCTGCGTTCGTGACCCTGAAGGCAGCTGGGTTTGCTCACAGGGTATCGTACAGCTGGAAGCCTTCAGCGCTCCTCCTGAGTCAGAGCTGTGAAAACATCTTTCAACAGAGATGCAAAGCAGAATGACATTAGACCTGTGATGTTCAGCTGTGGAAATAAATGCTCAGGTATCACAGATATATCTGACGAGAAAACAATAGATCTGTGACCCAGGGCTGATACGTGGGAGGGTTCGTGTCCATCAGGATAATCAATATGATGTTATTCGCTACAGCAGAGCCAAGGAAAGGTTCTGGTACCCCCAACATTTTCCATATTTAATGCCTGACTGATTTATACAACCATGGGCAACGGGAGGATGGGTTCAGTTCCAGCTGTAGTGGGCATATGCAGGCACAAAGGAATTTCTTTGGGAGCAAACCTGTGAGTGCTCACCTGCCCCAATGAGTAACAGAAAATACAAACAATGCTGGGTGTAATTGGCACTGATGCACTTTAAACACCCCCCCCACCCACCACCCGCCCTCCAAACACCTGCAGCCGATGAAGCCTGGGCGGCCCCCTGGGAAATCACGTATTAGCATTTAGCCGTTTCATCTGCTGCACTAATCAGAGCCAAACGTTTCAATAATACAACACAAGAGCAGTTACGCAACCCAAAGAAAACGGGGTGAGCGAGGGGGGAAAAGAGCACTCACTCAGTTAAAAGGTATTTCCAGCGGCTGCGAAGCATTTGGGCCTCGTGCTAAATGGCTGCACGAATCCGGGCGGGGTAGAGATGGTGACCCCGGTTGCTCTCGCAGTTGTTTTTCCACGTATCCACAGTGTGTTGAAATCTGCGAGATTGAACGACCTGCGTCACATCTGAAATGCACTCCAAGGCTGTTCTCGCTCATACTAACTGGCAGGTTGGTGCAGCGTGCACCCGCTCTGGAACTACCTACCGAACAGTTCATCATCTTTGCTCCACCCCGCCCCCTCGAGACGCCAACTTCCCCTGTGCTTCCCTTCCTGGAGCTTGGCAGCCCCTGAGCAGCTTCTCTGGCCTGCAGCGAGCAGGAAATGACCTATTGTTCTGAGATAATGTGAAATATAATGTTCCCCTGCCTTGGAAAGCATTCTGCCCCGACAACCTCATTGCTGTGGGCAATCGTAGGCGCCAAATATATGTGAACCTGCCAAACAGAGACGTCCATCAGCTTTGCAGTGATGCAGTTTTACAGCAGAGAGGAGGGGAATCCCCCGAAGACTTGCGGGAAAACCAGCACCTCTCGCACTGCCGCGTCACGAAAACTCACCTCAGCCCACGCAACACAACTCGAGCGATTTTCGATCAACTCTTCGAAGCAAATGTGGGAAAAAAAATAACAAAATCACAGTGTGTTGAAGGCGTTACTGAAAAGTCAGGGTGAAACTGAAACGTTGAAGCAGAGCATCTTCCCCCATTCCCTCTGGAAAGAACCTCAGTCAAAGCTCTTGCATCACCTGCAGCTCGGCAGATACATTTCTTTCAAATCACTTCATTAATCTGTGCGGTACAAAGCCGCAGCAAACAAGCCTGCGAGAATGGCAGTTGGTGAATTCACACCCTCACTTGACGCATGTAAGAAATTAGAGCGTTCCCGAATGTGACAACACGAGCCATGTTTCAGAGGGGCCTCGCAGCACAGCTCAACATGTCGTGGCCCTTTTATTTACCCAGACGCTGAAAACCCTCCTTGATCCTTACAGTACACTGCGGAGCGACTCTCTCCCTGCTGTGGAAACAGTGAAGGAGTTCGTTTATTTGAATGCTTCACGAGCCAAAATCTCATAAATATCCTTGGCAAAGTTTCCGATTAAGAAAGCTGTTTGCAGTGCGAGAACAGCAGAGACGGAGCGAGGGACCTTTCACGTTTTGTCATGGAAATCGAGCAATGTTTAATCCTGAATTCCTGAACAAACAGGTTTATGAACATAAGTAATCACCGTTTCTCACTCTCCTTTATTCAGTTCATAATGTCAGTAAGGCTCATGCATTAGCAGGTTATTACTCTCATCTTTCCGAAACTCACTATATTAGCTCAGAGGAGGGGTAATTGCAGTGTTTGTATTTCAAGTCCTTATGGAGTAAAAAAATGTATCCAAGAAACTTTGTTAAGGACTGCAGCTCTACAGCTGGCAGGACTTAAAAGTTAAAAGGCCCCTGTTGTCGGTTGAGGTAGCGCTTCACCTTTTTCCCCCAAAGTCTATTCAGCTGTTGTACACGATAACATGTTCTCGGAAACCGTGAAGAAATGGTCCCACAACTTTAAACATTTTCAAATAGGATTCACCATGAGGTGAAGAATGTAGAGGGCGGTGTATTCAGGTAATAAAAGGGAGTAAATCTGTCAGATTAGTGACAGAAATGAGAGTGTGTGGGATTAAGGTAAAGCCTGGATGTGGCTGCTTTTGCCTTATTACTCATCTCACATACAAGGGATCTTTTATTTATTTTTTCGAGGAGGTATGTACATAAATGGATTAAAGTCACAATTCACTCCCCATACAAAAGAGACATTTAGGCATATATCCTCTTCAACGTATCGGTGTGAGTGCGCTTTGATGTTCAAGCAGCCGCCCACAGTGACTTTCTCACAGCTCCCGAATTGTTTGTTCAGCAGAGCTTAGGCTCAGACATTTGGAGGTGCCTAACACTGCCATCTATTGTTCTTCTCTTAAAGGCTCTTCACAGTTGGAAGTGTATTGTTTTCCCAAAGATTAAGGAATGCTGTCCAGCATTGAGTATCTCACCTGGATTTTATTGTTTTGTTATACCATTTGTGATATTGGATTATTTCAATATTTCTCCTTCACATATTAAATGGGTTACATGTCCCCACAGACAAAAAAAAGATCGAAGATTTTGGTCTAGAAAGATCTTAATCTTTATAGATTTAGGCAGGTTGGCAACAGGCTTCACAGCACAGTTTAAGTACTTCTGGCCGATTGTTTATCTCACCTGGGTTTGTTGTTTGGGTTTTATACCATTTGTATTGTAGGATTACATTCATATTTCTCCTTCACATATAAAGTTTGTTTATTTTCCCACAGACAAAGACTTTTAAATGTCAGGGGAACATTATGTATCTCTCTCATTTTTAGATTTCTAATAAAAGCATCTTGTCCACAGTGCTGCTGCTTCAGTCGAATAATACACGAAGATTAGTTGCACTTGTTGGAGTGAACAGCCCTGTGTTCTTCCACGATTTTCAGTGGTTGAACGGCAACATCCGTCTTCACATTAGTTCCCCTTTATTTTTCAAGTTACGTTGATTATCCGTTTAGCACAGCCCACTAGTTTTCTCCATTTTGCATTAGCAAAGACAAGTAGAACTGTCAGGAGTGATGCATAAGTGAATGGCGTGGTTCAGACAGATAGACAGCTTATATTAACAGCATTCCTCTTTGAGTAAAGGGCATGGGCTTTTATTAGCTTATAATACTTAATACATGATTTATTAACCATCAGTAAAGCCACAGTTAAAATTTAAAGGGGTGCCTTGTGATGAAGGGGAAGAGATTTTTGTGATACAAAAAATGGGCTATGCTAAATGCAATCTTTCCATAATGTTCAAACAATCATTATGTTGTCTTGCAACTTACAAAACAAAATAATTATTACAAGAATGGATGCAAACAGGCTGTGTACCTGCACACAGGAGCAAGTAAAAGTGAAAACAGGCCTATAAACTCGTAAGCAGACATAAACAACAAAGCCTGTCGTAGCCCCCCTCTGCCTCACACGGCTAACCCAACTATAATTACTGTGCCCTGCACAAGGCTGTCTGAGATTACAGGAGTGAGTTACACCTGGTGCCCAGGGAAAGTACTCCATACTTTAAATATTTAATCAGCCCCTTCACCATGAAGGAAATGAGGCGAGGCAAAAGTTGCTGAGTGGCTAGGAAGAGGTAGGAGAAGGAAAGAGGGGCTGCCATGGCTCTATTTTGTGCACATGCGACACACACACGCACACACGCACGCACGCACCCACAGGCAGTTAGGTATGTATTTACCTCTTGATTTTTCTGTTGTTAGATCCCTTGCCCGTCTCTCATTTCAGAAGAACCTGAGAACGTTGGGCATGTACTCTGTGTGTGCATGTGTGTGTGGTAGGTGAGTAGATTTTTTCTGAAAGTGCATGGTTTGGGGGGGGGTCGACAGACCTGCCTAGGGTCAAGGCCTCAGTAAAGTTAGCCACATTGAGCAACTTGCCTAACTTGGGCAACATGGGAAGTCACACAATCAGGTGCTAAATCCTGCAGGCATTATGTGTTTAAGTCGGAACTAAGTACGAAATAAACCATTCAGAGGTATATTTGATCCCCACACGATATTGTCTGAGGTGCAGATCACAGAGGGGCTCGTCTTTAAGGTGTAACCAGAGTGAGAGAGGATTCACAGCAAAGTTTGCATTTCATGCATCTTATCTCCAAAACTGTAGTTATAATTGTAACAATGTGTACAACAATACCTTTTTATTCTGTGCATCTTTGTAATTTCTTCTGATTTGAAATGTCTGTTTCTCTTTTAGTGTTTAACCAGCAGGAGTCACAGGGCAGAAACCGGCTTCTCACCACCATACATGGCAGAACATGAGCAAATCGAAGGTGCAACGTAAAAAGGTGAGCATTGACCACATACTATGCCATGACATTTTTTTTGTCCAAATATTTCAAATATGCATAAAAACGAAATGTGAAATTATATTAAATGACTAAAAATCACCAACACTTCATAGTGTAGTATGTCGTCCAAACTTGTATAAGATGTCTTCCAAATTGTGATCAAAAATTCTTCAAAGCGTCAAAGTAGTGTAAAAACGTATATGTGGTGTAATAATGTCATAGTATAGAAGTGAGAGGGACAAGTCTCTCCTGCATTTCACCACTTTTTCCCAATAGAACCAACCTCACCCTGCACCACATGTTTGTGCTTCTCCTCACTGTCCCCTCTGTCTGTCCTCATTCTGCAGGTATCTACAATCCCAAGACTGAAGGATCCAGACCTGATCCTTCGTTCATTCATTCGTTCGTTCGTTCGTAAATAAAACCATATAAAATATAGTGGCAGTGAACAAAAAGGGAAATGATGCTGAGGTACGCAAAGGCATACATACATAATTTACCATGATGTTTTTTACTTTTTCTCACAGTGCAATACTTCTGTATTCTGTATCGTGCAATACTGTCATAATAATGCAATCATTTGTAAAACTTATTCATATACATACTATAAACTTAAATTTGCATATATTATTAACAATGTACACTCTAAATTTCACTATTCAGCATGTTTATTTTTTTCTTAATCAGACTGTAAATGTAATATTGCATATCTTTTTCACTCAGAACCTACTGTTAATTGAATAGCATTTATTGTTCTTTACTGTTAATTTCAATATTCATTATGTTAAGTCATCTCAATCACACTGTATATTTAAACTGCATTTATTAATATTTTCTTCACTCTGTAAATTAAGGTTGCGTATATTATTTCCTCCATACTGTAAGTTTTGCAACTGAATACACTGTAGACATTGAATATATTATTATCTTCTGGACTGTATATTTTGTACTTGCACAGCTTTATTTTATTTTTTTCTATATTTTTTCTATTTATGCCTGTGTATCTCTACTGCTGCAATGCCGCAAATTTCCCCTCTCTGGGACAATAAAGAAATATCATATCTTCACTTTTTTTTCCCCCGCCACCATACTTTTATGTGTCCAAGACATCTCTTTGCATATATCTAGGACCTTTACACATTTTTCACTTTATTTTTGCACCAACCCTATTTTTAATCCCTGCCGATGCTGCTGTGCAAGTTTTGATTGTTTTCGACATGTTATGAAAATGTTGACTTTTTGGGCCGACGGTAAAGCTATAGTGAGGCGTTTTTTTTTCACATTGTCGATGACAAAAAAGTCTCCAAAAACTAGGACCTTTACACTTTTTTCACTTTATTTTTGCACCTACCCTATTTTTAAGCCCTGCCGATATTGCTGTGCAAGTTTTGAGGGTTTTCAACATGTTTGAAAATTTGGAATTTTTGGGCCTGAAGGTAAGGCTATAGTAAGGCGTTTTTTTTCACATTTTGGACGACAAAAAACTCCCCAAAAACTAGGACCTTTACACTTTTCCACTTTATTTTTGCACCTACCCTATTTTTAAGCCCCGCTGATGCTTATGTACGAGTTTTGAGTGTTTTTGACATGCTTGAAAATTTTGAATTTTTGGGCGTGAAGGTAAGGCTATAGTAATGGGCGTATTTTTACACATTGTGGACGACAAAAAACTCCCCAAAAACTAGGACCTTTACACTTTTCCACTTTATTTTTGCACCTACCCTATTTTTAAGCCCCGCTGATGCTTATGTACGAGTTTTGAGTGTTTTGGACATGCTTGAAAATTTTGAATTTTTGGGCGTGAAGGTAAGGCTATAGTAATGGGCGTATTTTTACACATTGTGGACGACAAAAAAGTCTCCAAAAACTAGGACCTTTCCACTTTTTTCCACTTTATTTTAGCTCCAACCATATTTTTAAGCCCTGCCGATGCTGCTGTGCGAGTTTTGAGTGTTTTCGACATGTTTGAAAATTTTGAATTTTTGGGCCTGAAGGTAAGGCTATAATAAGGCGTTTTTTTTCACATTGTGGATCACAAAAAAGTCCCCAAAAACTAGGACCTTTACACTTTTTCCACTTTATT
>JAFBJU010000852.1:0-35409 GCA_016785305.1 Colistium nudipinnis
TAGCCTTTAATGGTCGGACAAAAAGTCAAAATTTTCAAAACACTCGAAACTCGCACAGTATCAAAAAATTCAAAACACCCTAAACTTGTACAGTAACATCGACAGGCCCTAAAAATAAGTTAGATTCGAAAATAAAGTGAAAAATGTGAAAACGTCATAGTATAGTATGATGTCAAAATTGCAAATATTTGACAAAAAATGCCTTACTATAGGCTTATGTCAGCCAAAATTTCAAACATTTCAAAACACTTGAAACTTGCACAGTAACATCGGCAAGGCCTAAAAATGGGATAGATGCGCAAATAAAGTGAAAACATCATAGTATAGCATGTCGTCCAAAATTCAAATATTTGACAAAAACGCCTGACTATAGCCTTATTTCGGCCAAAAAGTAACACATTTCAAAACACTCGAAATTTGCACGATAACATCGGCAGGGCCAAAAAAAAGGGTAGATGTGAAATTAAAGTGTAAACATCATTGTATAGCATGTCGTCCAAAATTCAAATATTTGACAAAGAATGCCTTACCAGAGCCTTATGTCGGCCAAAAAATAAAGTTATTTTTTTTAAACATAATAATATAGCATGTTTCCCAAAATTAGACAAAAAATGCCTTACGTCAGCCAAAAAAGTGCCACATTTCAAACTTGTAAAAACACTTGAAACTCAAACATGAACATCAGCAGTTCCTAAAAATAGGCTAAAGGAAGAAATATTTGAAAAAAGTGAAAACCTCATAGTATAGCATGCCTTCCAAAATATGACAAAAATGCCTTACTATAGCCTTATTTCGGCCAAAAAAGTAAAAGATTTCAAACTTGGAAACAGACAGTAACATGGGCAATGTGAAAAACGTTGTAGAGGTGGAAAAAAAGTGAGAAGGGACATAGTGTAGCATGTCGTCCAAAATTTGACAAAAAATATCATAATACAGTATGTCATAAATATACCATAAAAATAAAACATTTTACAACATTTTAAAAATGCATAGCAATGTCATAAATGTGCACATATATGGCGGAGGTTAAAAAAGGGATGTAACATCATTGTATAGTATTTCGTCCAAAATCTGACACTATCAACACTGTACCGTAGAAAATCATTTTCCCTATTATTATCTTTTAACTTGTGAGGCAGTGATTTGTATTTTATATTTCTTCATTTTTTTTTATCCATCTTTGTGTGTATATGAACTTGTGTATGTATATGAATATATGTATGAACTAAATATATAGGGTGGGTATGCAGGTGTGCTTTTATTCTCATTAATATCTCTAAACCATCACAGGCCAGTAGGGATGAATTTGTTATTTTACATAAATGTTGAAATAAAAAACAAATACAAATACAAAAAGATTTTTTTTCCCACACAATATAGATAGATATATATCAAACAATGATTAAAAATACTGGCATCTTGGGGAGCAGCATTGTTTTGGCTGCAGGGGGCAGCACAGACCACAGGGAAAACTAAGCAATGGCATTAAAGCCAAGGAAAAAGAAGTGTCAACGGGAAGTCACCTTTCTTGCCTCAAGGTAAGTAATGATGTTTACACATTTAAAAAGCATTTGGTTAAAGTAATTATCACAGCGACACTGCAGAGGTTCAAACAATGATCAAATATTAAAAACGTCAGTTTATTCGGCCACAAAATTACCACTGTTATGGCTGTGTGTCCCTCCCATGCTGTTGATGATGTCCAATCAGACTAATGATGAGCACCTGGAAGAGAAGAGTTTAAAGTCCATCAGAAGTCAGTGGCTGTAAGTTGTTGCCTCGTGGTTATTTTGGTGAATATGTTTTTTTTCTCTGCTGGTTCTTGTGTTAGTGTAGCACTCACCTCTTTTGCTTAGTCTCTTGTGTTTGCTGGTAAGTTGAGTTGTGTTCTTGACTAGCTTCGTTATTTGAAGAAACTTTAATTAAGATTGGGCTGCTTATCTATAAACAGTGCAGCATCTTATTCAATAGATACACTGTTTTAATCAACATTTTTAGCAGCAGTTCCTATTGTGTTGATGTTATGAAGGACAACGCTTATCTTGTCTCAGTCCACCCTGATGATGTCCAATCAGACTAACAAATAGCACCTGGCCTGTTGGAGTAGAGCTCAAACACTCCTGTGCTACCATCAGAAGGCAGAGGCTGTTGGTGTGAGTTGTAGTTTTCTTTTTGAGAAAAACTTGTTCGTTAACTGTTTTTTTTGTTTCAATCTAGAGGTTATCTATTATTATTATTTTTTTTAACCTAGTTTCATCTTTCTTACCTTGGGTGTCGTTCTCCATGTTGTTTTGTGCAGGTCTCAGCATGATGATTAGACAAGCTCTGAAGGCCTGAGTGGAGCTCCACATGAAGCGGACACAGCCGTACCTGGGCCACAGAAAGACGATGAAAGTTACTGCATGAATAAAACCAACAGTCAGAAGGTTCCCTGTATCATTAAATTATAACTACCTTCTTGTTTGTTTGCTCCTGTGTTCTTGTGATTTCAGATACGGCAGGGGTCTGCAGCTGTGAAGTTTGTGACCAAGGAGAGTAAGAGAAACTCATTGGAACATAGGCAACGTCTTAACTTAGGCCTTCAAGTTAAGTGCAGCTAGGGTTCATAGGAGTGTTTTACAAATGTTTGATCTGACTTGAAAATCCTTCGCTCCGCCGAAGGAGGTCTTCACATCCCCGAGTGCATTGGAGCAGAAGCAACACAGACCACTGCTGCAAATGCTAGTACATTTTTGAATTCTAAAGGTGAAGTATGATAACTTTATTTTAGCATTTATTGGTTCGGAATATTAAATTAATTTCAACATAACCCTGGCATCCAGGGGATCAGCACTGACCAAAGCCACGCAGCGAAGAAGCGTCAACAAGCAGTTCCCTTCAGCAGCAGGAGACGCACCGGCTCATACTTAAGGTTAGCCACAATGTTTCAACATTAATAACTTAGTTGTTTTTTTTCCCCTGGTGTACTAACAATGATCAAATATCAAAGAGTTGGTTACATTTTCCTATTAGTTTATCTAAAACTATTACTTAATATGTGCTGTGCGTTGGAAAACTAACTTTACATTTATTGCGAAATTGATTAAAGTTTGATCATAAATTGGTTTATAATATCAAGTAAAAAAATAAATATTTTTGAACATGCACCGTTAATATTCCTGTTTACAGATATTGGCATGGCAGAACCAAACACTATTGTCATAGGACACGCTAAAGCCTGGGAGAACCTTTATCTCCCAGGTTAGAATGCAGGTAGTTCAATTGTTTTCACTCATGTTAACTGATAAATATATTATTCCTCTCCCCTGGCTGTTTTCTTCAACTATGCTCTATCTGTCTAGGACGTAGCCCCAGTGAAGCTTTCATTGTAGGATATGTTGTCAACTCTGATTAGTCTAGCCAATGTAAACATCCATATTTGCTTAAATGGTGAGCAGTGATTTTTGATTGGATAAAAGTAATGATGTGAATGGAGTGCAGCAATGCTTGTCAGAACTGGTAAAGGAAAAATCGAAAGTAAAAACTTCACACTTTAATATTCTGAGCCAAATGTTAGTTTATTTATTTTGTGTTGAACAGAATTGTGCTCTGTTTTCCAGGATGTGGTGACTTGCAGACATCAGCTCTTGATTGCAGGCATATTTTCTCCCTGTTTAAAAATAAAAAGTAATTTGTTTTATTGTTTGTATTTCTTTTCATTTTGGATGAGAAGACTTAGACATATTGCACATAGGGAAAATATGCAGGCTCGGTCCCACTACTGTACACAACAAGCATGAACAAGAATGTCACCAATAAGTTGCCTAAGTGCAACAGCTCAATGAATAAAGTATTACACTAGAACACACCTACTTCTAAGTTAAGATGAAGCAGCCAATGACAGATCATGGGAACTCTTATCCAACGTCAGCTTGGTCCAGTTACCTGACAGAAAACCAGAAAAAAAGATTAAGTTAAAACAGAAATAAACAAGAGGTACCTTCAAAGAAATCTGTCATTCTTACATTTATCACATCATAAATAATGATTCTCTCTACTCTGATGACATCAAAAAAACAAAATCTCAAAGTGAATAATCAGTGCTTTAGCTCACCTCATGGTGTTGGTACAAAGCTGTGTCACGTAGAGACAGAGTTCATCCCCCAGGAGGTGCAGATCCTGAGGACGAAAAAAAACAATGTTAATACTTCTTTACCATTTTAGCTTTTGATGACAAAAGTAAAAGAACTCCTTAATTCAGTCATTTACACCTTCAGTATGAACCACAAAGGTTAATTAGAGTGAAAGGATGATAAATCATCTAAAGAAGACATTTATACACTTATTTTGTCGATGGTTGATGCTGGGGAACAGATCTATCTCTGGGCTCAGATATATTTACTGATCAGACTAAAACCATAACACATTAAAGTTTCCTTTGAAACACCAACAGTTAAGTACTTGACATATATGCAACACGGGCAAACGCTTGAGCTGAGATCTAAACAAAAACAGTTCTGATTTTCACAGCACGCATTGAGAGAAAATGCAAGAAATGTGTTGTTGAGGATTTTAGAAGGAGTTACCAAATGTTTGTTTTCAGCATGGCTCCAGGACCAGCACAGCGGAAGTTGATGCTTCCTTTCCTTTTCCAGAGAAGGGGGGGTGGCGACGAGAAGGGGGGGGGGGCGACTGTGTCAAGTCGGGGGAAACACCACTATCACTTGAGTCTATGGATCAAATTAAAAATAAACACAAGATAAATACATTGAAAATATATATTTTTTTTATTATGGTATCACTTTTATAGGCAGGTAATATATTAAAAATGACCTTTGTTTGACCTGAAAATGTTCTTCAAGATCTACTTTTACAAGGATGGGCACGGCCGCATGTGGCCTCCGCCATTTAGTGCACCCAAAGTCAATTTACAAACATTTCTAAAATGATTAGTATTACAGTTGTAAACAAGAAATCCGTATATTATAAATGTGGTTGCCTGTATACATTTGTTTTATTTCATGAAATCGTTACTATAGTTGTCCAACTAATTGATGGGGTTCTAGTAAAATAATATGCACGGTCAAAATGTTGCCCACTGGTAGTGAGGACATTTTTTTGTGGCGCTCCATATCAAAATTTGCAGCGTGTCATGCTCAAGGATTTTCAAATGTACAACTTAAAAGGTAAAGATTAAAGATTCAAGCATTTGTTTTATAATAGATATTTTAATTGTTCTCTACGAATAAGCTCCCATGTTCATGTCCATGAAAGTATGTGAAATAATTAAAATGTGCTGCTTAAATCATATACTTTTTTCATATTCTCAATATGTTAAGTGGAAAACGATGTTTTCCTCGCACACATATAAACAATGAGTTTATGAGGATTTAGATCAGTGCAGTTAACTTGCGTGTTGCGTGTTCACAGCGGCAGTGAAAACGTGATACACAACAGTTGTGTAGACGTGAACACTGAGATCGGATGTAAACAGCAGATGCGGAGACAAAATGTTCAAAAGTTGTAAATGACGATGAGAACTGAAGCAAAACTCACCAAATGTTTGTTTTCCGCGTGTCCAGCGCTGATTGATTTCATACGGAAGTTTACTGGAAAAACCGGAAATGGGAGAGTTCAATGCAATATAAAAACAAGGGGAGGGGCGGACTGTTCCAAGTGACGAACACTCCACCAGAGTCCTGCGGGGGTGCAACTGTGAAAACACGTGGAACTTTTGTTTTAAAGATATGTGTTTAGAGCCACAAATGACTAAATGAATGAATAAAAAGATTACATTATGTTAAAATAATGTCCATGTATTTAACCTGAAATGTAAATGCATTTAATTATATAATAAAACTAACAAACATTTAATAGTATGATAAATACTGTGATCACATTTAAAATCTAAGACGTTTTATTTATTTGATAGTATTTAATAGTACAATTTCTATAAATGTCTATATTAAAATAAAATACTGATAAAATATTGAATTTACTGACCATGAGATGGAATTGTCCTGGTTTGAACCAAAGATGATGAGCGCCCTCTTGCGTTGACGGCAGGACAGGACACTCAGGACAGGGCTTTTTTTCTAATGGAAATTAAAAAGGTAACATCGCTTCAAAGTCAGCCCTTAATAATACATTCTATTTATAGAGCGCTGTAACAGGATCTCAAAGATGCTTTACATGAAAAAAAAATCGAAAACATTATTAACTTGACCTTCTGCATTTAAGACAGAGACTGAATGGCTCCTACAACACATCACAGATTATAAGAGCAGCAGCACAGACCTCTCCCCCATCACCCTAGCTGAAGATCTCAACCAGTTCTATACCCGCGTCCAGACCTCTAGTAGCAGCTCACAACTTCAACAACACATAGGAGATGTTGGTGGCCATGAGGAAGGAAATGAAATCTGATGATCTGTGGACTTGAGAAGGTGGAGAGAGTCAGCAGCTTTAAATAACTGATGACTTCACCTGTACACTGAACACCCAGCTGTACTTCCTGGGGAGGCTGTGGAAATGTGGCATACCTCCAAAGAGCCTCAGCAACTCCTACAGCTGCATTGTTGAGAGCATCTTGACCAGCTGCATCACTGTGTGGTATCGGGAGCACCACTGCAGTAAACCGCAGGCACCTGCAGAGACGGCACACCCTTCACCACACAGTA
This sequence comes from Colistium nudipinnis, assembly GCA_016785305.1. Lineage (NCBI taxonomy): Eukaryota > Metazoa > Chordata > Actinopteri > Pleuronectiformes > Rhombosoleidae > Colistium > Colistium nudipinnis. Next base: position 6,660 of record JAFBJU010000852.1, read on the forward strand.
TATACAGTATATACTGTCATACAATGTGAACTGCTTCTGCATATCTGATTTTTGTTTTCCTTTTGTTTGTATTTATTAGATGGTATTTAGTATTTATTCTTCCAGAGTTGACAGCAAAGCAAGAATTTCAATGAACATGGGAGCTTATTCGTAGAGAACAATTAAAATATCCATTATAAAACAAATGCTTGAATCTTTAATCTTTACCTTGTAAGTTGTACATTTGAAAATCCTTGAGCATGACACGCTGCAAATAGGCACTTTTTTCCATTGGGAATTGACAATCTTCCTGATTAAAATCTTTTTTTTAACTTCTGTTTTACAAATATGACCTTGTAGCCATAAATCACAAAATAAGTAAATAAGTTATTAAAACCCATTAACAGAAAGTAATCTGTTCAATTAAATAAGTTAAAGTATCAGTTTAAATACATGAACATTTACATACATTTCATTAAACCAAATTTAATTACTTTTAATTTAAGATTTTATTTTTATTTTAAATTAGTTAATCAACATTTACATTTCTATTAAATTAAAAGTTTGAATTTATATTTTTTCTTTTACAAAGTCCACAGACTTGTTCTCTCATTTTCTGAAGTCTAAAGCTGCAAACTCTTTGCAGCAGAAATATTCTGCCAATAACTTTACTTCACTTTTACAGAACTCAAACTTTATTTAATTTTAAAAGGTCCTAACACTTCATGTCAGTAGCTGAAGTCTAATGCTGCAAACTCCTCACAGCAGAAATGCTGTTTAGAATATGAACATGTAAAGACTGTTTCTTTAGTGGAAATCAGTAAAGATCAAAATAAGAGAGGAGGTCTGTATGTGTGTGGGTCACTTACTGATAAAGATGGATGAACTGTGTACGGGGTCTGTACACTGGTCCACTGTAATGCAAGATGGTGGAAAAAGGGTCAGAAGGAAGGTTCAATAATAAATTGCATAGAGAAGTAACACAGGTAAGATCTGGTCATGTGTAGGGTAAGACGTGATAAAACAAACATATACATAATTTAATACATTCAGTATTTGCATGTTTTATGCTCATGATTTTTTTCTTTTTGAAACACAAATATATCGGCCCATAATATATGACAAGTGGACAAAATTCCCTCTGAAATACATAATATTTTGAATATCTGGATTATTTCAGAGTCTTATTTATTTAGTCTTACACATTTTGTCCATCTTGTTATTAGTCACTTAGCCTGTATTAAAGTGAACAAGGCTTAATTAAGAAACTTTCACTTTTAAAATGATTTACTGAAATGAGAATATTTTAACACTGGTATTTGTATTAATGATACAAATACTCTTTATAAATCTATATTAAATATGTTTTAGATGCCATTTAGCCTCCAAGATAATAAAAAATGAGGTTTATAAGTTGTCTGCTGAAGAGCAGACTTTTCATCATTGTCAGTTCTATCTGGTGGACAGTTGATATGCTGCAGACATTAGGTGAGTTTATTTGAAAGTGTCACGCCTCCATCATCAGTCAAAGGGAAAGAGGCTTAATTATGAGACTTTTGCGTTATTAACTGAAATTCACCAAAAAATTTAACTTTTCAACACTGGTATATTTATCAAATATTCTATATTAAATCATTTTTAAATGGCATTTTTGCATTGTCTGTTCCATGAGGGAACCCACGGAGACATGAGCAGAAAATCCACAGAGAAAGGCCCTGCTCCCAAAACCTTCTTGTTGTGCCCCACCATGCACCTGTTTATTTCATGATGTTTTTATTTCCTCTGATGCTCAGCTTGACTGACTGTGCAGGATTAAAGTTATTTAGTTTCATTCATCTGTAGGCTCAAGGATCCGTTATTGTCCTTAGGTCCTGGTTTAAGCCTGACAGAAATAGAAAAGAAAAAAATACGGTGCATTTCTTATAATGTGCAAAAGAAAAATAAAGGAAAAAGAGAAAAGGTAAATATAATAACCTTCATGATAATGAAAGTGATGTAGATGTCCCTCAGTCCTCTGAGCCTTGTTCTCTGCCACACGGTGATGCAGAAGCTCAGGACGCTCCACACACCCGTAAAACGCTGTCAGGGCTCCATATTTCAGCGAGCCTCAGCCTTCTGAGAAAGTTTGGGTTTGCCTTCCTAATCAGACAGGAAGGGTTGTTGCTCCAGGTGAGGTCGTCAGTTACACCCCCAAAATAAATGTATTTCATGAGCTGATTGGATGCACCTGTTTGTGTTTAATGGTTAAGATCTACAGAAACTCTGCTGATAAGCATATAACTTAACCAGTGACAACAACAGTACAAGATATAAAAATTCTGAAACTGGCGTTTATAGCTGAAGGTCTTGTGACTTGAATGAAGTGTCTAGTGGAAAGCAGGGTGGAGCAAATGTTGCTCAAATAGCAGAGGGCCGAATATAAATAACAATAAAAGGTCAATATAAACTGAAGAAAAAAGTATTGACAGAGATTGGCGTAAAAAAATTAAGGAGATAGTGACCAAAAAAGGAGCAGAATGAGAAAATTATAAAAGGAGAACAATAGTTTGAAAGCTAAGGGATGAACTGAAGCAGCCACTGATCAAAGTGTCGATATTTATCAGGAGGAAAAATAATAAAACTTACTGTGAAGAGATGCGTAATTTAGTCTGAGTTAATATTGTTTCTTTTCCATCATATGTTATGGGAAGTTTTGAAAAAACTGAGCACTTGTTGGTGATTTTCGATGGTTTGCAGTGAATTTTCTGCCAAAAAGTCAAAGTAGTTTGAGCGTAATGTGCACAACGTAGCGAAAAGATTGATAGAAAAATGCCCAGAAAACGTGCCTGGCTGCCATGTTATAGAAGAAAAAAGACTACCGTATATTTGGCTGGCTCCAAAGTAAACTGGATTAGTGTCAGACAAAGAAATCGTGCGTCATGCAGTAAATGCTTTATACTCCCATATCATTCAACAGAATGGCATTTGTAGAGTTCACGAGCCCACATCACAACCATGAGAAGAAAAGCAAACTCGTTTCTGCTGTGACGAGTGAGCGCTGCGAAACAAAAGTAAGAGGATTGGACTTGACAATGCTTGGACATATAGGCCACTGAGGGCCTGGTGAAAAAATGTGGTAGAAATGAAGCTTTGCCTTGCGTCAGTCAGAGCGCTAAAGCTATGCTCACAGCGGATAAATGTTAGCCGTCTCGCTAGTTTTCAATATGACTCTGCTGACCCTTTCGTATCTGTCATTGGCACTGGCATTTTTGAATTGGAAGATCTAAATCAGCTCTATGGTCAGACAAGGCTTTGTTTTGTCATAATCCTAAAAATTGTCCTATGTATTTGTCCCATCCTTATTTAAGCTCTGAAGAAGTAGTGGTCCCATGCATGTACTAACTTCTTCCTCTATTCTTCACAGCGTTTCTATCTACACAACCGAAAAATGGCTCTGACCTGTCAAAAAATACACACTTAACTCTGTAGGCCGGGTGGTGTTTTAAAACTTGACAGTGTATTGCCACCATTAAGGCAACGCTGCTCTTCCAGAGCCATTACCCGCAACAATTATGATAAATCCAAACTGACAACAGAGGTCTGCGATGTCGTTTATAATCAGGTGGGTGGTGAGGCTGTTCTTGTTCGAAGCGCTACCGTCTCATCAGCTGACTAATCAAAGAGCAGACCACTGGAAATTATCCTGCCCACCTCCAGAATGCAGCAGGAAGCGGCGGCAGAGACACTCTCCACCCGCCTGCTCTCTCACTACTGATTGCTGCTGTTTCATCTGTGCACAGGAGCATTAATCAACGGCGCTCATTCAGGAGAGCAGCCGTTTATTCATAACACTTGACACCAACCTCGAGTGAGCAGTGAGTTAAATTCAATTATCATCCCAGTGAGCCACGCAAAGCCTCGGCCCACATGGCGCATAAGAGATGAGCAGAACCCCTAATGGTGTTAAGGTCATTTTGAATCATGTAAGCATGTAGTAATAGTGATCCCCAATGATTATTCATAAAATGACAGCAGTTGTGAAGGCTCTGAGGGTTTGTAAAATTACATTGTCATAGTTGTGCCCTTTCTTCTGTTTTATCTATCATTCTGGTATGATAATGTTTTTTTTTCCATACATTACCTCTGCTGTCATTTGAGACTTGGCCACTTCCACAAGTCAACTTCCTGCCTTCAGTTATCAACACACCTGCTCAACCTCCTCTAATACCGTGTTCCCATTTAGGCAACAGCATACAGTTAATACAGGTTCACTTTGCCGAGTGCAATAGCTTTCCAGCGTGTCATTCTGATTCTGTTCTTGTGTTCAGACCAAGCCTGCTGTTTATTTGCAACAACTATGCCTAGCCCTTTGAACTTAGTTTGCCTGCATGGATTTAACATCCTAAATAAAACTTCTGCACATCTGTCTATCCAAGCAATACAGATACAAGACGGCGTGCTCCATACAGTAACTGAAAATAGTACAGCGACACAGTATCTGTAAATATACTGGTCACAAATTCATAATTCACAAAAATATCTTAACTTTTGGCCGTTTGCTTACACCACAACAGCATTTTGGGGGACTGCGAACGGAAACTTTTGAAAGCGGTTCCAGAGTGAACAGCGTCGCCGTGTAAACCAGCAAAAACGGCAACCTGAGGAAACTGTGACATCACGGCTACACTTGCACATACGCATTACGTTTAGCCACACCATGCAGATAATATTCAAAACCATTTCCAAAACGCAAAGGAAAAAAAGGTTCCCGTTTAGTTAATAACATGAGTCCAAATGATCAATTTAACTGGGTTTTAAATATTTGAGGCTCTATTAACCTGATTCACATAACAAGAAATAAAGTAAAATGTAAATATTAAGTTCTACCAGACATTTGGTTTCTTTGTTAAAATCAAAACACATCAATTATTTATTGGAGTTTTGCATATTTAATTAACGATAAAGATGAAAAAACGTTTCAGTGTTGAGTTGCAAGTGATAAAGGGAAATTTAAAGGTGAAATACACACATGAGGAAGCAATGCTCCAAACAAAGCTGCACTATAGCAACATATGATATGAAGAATTGTGTTTACTGTTACACAGCATCTGGGTATTGAGTTCCATCAACAGCTATCCAAATTAGAATCAATAAGCAAATAACCAAAACATGGGCACTTTAAATGATTGAAGTACTTCTTCCTCCTATAATTCCAACTTGATATTAATCTTGTCCAATATCTGCTTGAGTTTAGTTCTGCTACATTTTATTCCCCCGTTACATGGCAATGAAGACACATTGTTACAGATGATGTGGTTGTCTGTTGTTGATATCATTCATGATAAATTTAGTTACTGGGTGACATTGTCTTTAATTCTCAGCTGACGTGAAGTGCAAGTCCTGTTTTTCCTGGTGTTTATTGTGTTTTTTTATTGGCTTTAAATTTTAAGTTTCCTGACAAGTTATAAAAGTCGGTTTAGTTTGTTGTTGATGAACCAACACACTACTACATTGAGTTTGCTTCTGCTTAAAAGTTATTGTTGTTAATTAATTATAGTGCTAAAGTTTTATTGCTGGTCAGATTTATTTTTACATTGCTTGCAGAGGCTTAGATACGACCTATTCTTTTCTGTAGACGAGGATAGTTGGTGCCAGAAAAGTTTTTGCACAGTTTCAATTTAGATTTGAAGGGAACTCAAAAAGGCAAAAAAGGAAATGTTGTTGAAATCTCCTCTGTGTTGTACAGGGTAAGTACCTACACTTTCCATTGCCAGGGCTGTATTTGAATCTGGAAGTCTTTAACTTTAAGCTTTTGAAAGTGGCAGGGGATTTCATCGGCATAAAAAACGATCTCCTGACACTGTTTCGGTTTTAGTCATTTATTCAGTCATCTCCCTCTGCACTTCGTGAACAGAAACATATTAATACCCATCAATAATGTCATGTAGTGCATAAAAACAAGCTCTTCTGCAAAGTAAAAAAAAAGAATCTGTGATGTAAATTTGATGTTAGTTTAATTTGCTCTAAAGAGGAAAAGTGTTTCTGTGTCAGCTTCATTTAACAGGGAAACAAAACAAAATCTGCTCAGTTTTCTCTATTTTCTGTAGCACTAATGATAAAAATACAAGAGGATTTGAAAGCACGCACTGTGCATGGAATTACATTTTTATGCCATTAGTAATGATTATGATTAAATCCAACATAGAAGCTGCTTAAAAAAAAGTGGCTAGTAGTAAATATTGGCAACTCTGAGAGACAGAAAGCAACTAAAGAACATTCCCAATGCAATAAATAGTATGCGTTTCTGTTCAACTGTGGATGTGTTTATGGCATGTTTCTTCTAAGGTCTTTCTGTGTATAAATGTAAGTTTACAATCCGGAGAGTGAGGTCATTTCAGGGGGGGTGTAGAATCGTTTGGGCCATCAGAACATTTTAAAGAGCTGTTACAGTGTTAATACTAAGGTTTAGGTTTATTTAGGGTTAATGTTGGGATGAAAGTGCGTTGTAGGGTGATTGGACTACACTTTATACGCCCAACTATAATCTGACCCGAAAGACGTTGGTAGTGTTTGGAAACAATCAATGGGCATCAGGCACAATAATTGTCAAAATCATTGTATCTTGTCTACTGTGTCATAATGTTCAACAATCGGTTGGGCATCTGGGACACCGCATGACATCCAAAAGAAAGACATATACAAAAAACATGTGTTATCATTATTTTTGTAACCTTCTACAACTGGTTTTGTTTGTAATTTGGACAAGATCCAAAACCAAGTGCAAACATGATGACCTGAGCGAGGAAAGATGTTGGTTTAACAATGTCGGAGTGAGATACAAAGGGAAGGTTTTGAGGCTTTTCTGACCACAAGACAGTACACATGTACACACAGTTTTGATGCCCACAAGTCAGTCCTAAGCTATTCCTTCCTTTCGAGGGATGTAACCACAAGTAAAAACAGCTAATGGGGATTGGTTGGAGGGCAAGGTGTATTCTGAAAAGTCCCATGATCTACAGTTGTCTAACTAGCGCGGAGACTATCTGAACAGAGATGACATATTAGCACTTTCACTGACATATGGCATTAACTAGACTTTAAACCTGATGTAATTCCAATTATTGTCAAAGGTCAATGTTGAGACTCATAAGCTGCAGCTTGTGTACAAAAAAGCACCCAAAAAACAACAAACGCATACACAAATTGTTTCAGAAAACCAAAATAAAACATGTGCTGCTGATCTATGAAAATGATCACACTGACTAATAGCATTTTGGACTGAGCAGCCATGTCTTTATAAAAAACAACATTTTTTTGATCATGTCAGTTAATACAATGTTAACATTTCTAATAAATTCAGCTTGAAATTGGGTTTAAACGGCACCTGATATAATGGGCAACAAGCATGAATTACTGTAGTGATACAAAACTGTATAAAGACACATTACACATTCAAATTAATAAGCCAACTTTGTGCGTAAATTAATCGAAAAAACGTAAGCGGGAGGTGTCAGGTAAACACATTTTAATATTACGAAAAAATGTGTATTTTATTATATTGCCGTAGGGATTTACAATTAATTGACCTACTTTAAAAGAGAAAACGTGGAATTGATTTTCAGAAATTCACTTAATGTCACCAATACCTCTTACAATTGTTCACAAAAACATCATTGTCACATTATCTTCATTGCAAATTTTCATAATAATAATTACCAAAAGGTAATGCAACTCTTAGTTAGGAAACCGCAGCTTACAATCTAAATAAAAGCAGGTTTATCTTATCTTATCTTATCCTAAAAGACTGATCAAATATAAGATCCTTGTGCTGGCCCTTGACATGGGTTTGAATTATGACAACAAGGCTACCATAACATAATAATATGTGGTTAAGAAATGACATGATTTTAGTTTCAAAGTCTGAATGCAGTCAGAAGACATTCAGAGTGAAATATCAGTCACATTTTGGGATTCTTTGTAAACACCATACTCTGTTTATAGCTGTGTTAACCCATAGTAGCATATCATACCGATGTTTCCACATTCAATACGATTTAATCAATGTTTAGCTGCAGTTTATATAACTGCATTATGTCAATGATAATATGTAACAGCATTTACAAATAAATGGCGACCAGAATGAAAGTGTGAGACTTACCAATGAATGATGAAGACCTTGTCCGTGTACAAGCAAGAGGGTGCTTAGCCTCAGTCAAAAGGAACCTGCTTAGTCTGAACTGAATCTGAAAGACTCATGCGTGACGCCTTATCTGTTGACAGACAGGCACAAATTAATAAAAATCCAGTGATCGTGAAATTTCTGTGTCCAGTCTATCAAACACTGTCTCCTGTGAACTTTATGTTCTTACCGGAATTTGTAGTATAAAGTTTGGATCTGCAATGTAATTATTCGGTTCATTCACCTTGTTAATCTGTATGTTAAAGACCCAGGAAAATAACTGGAGAGCAAAAGCACATCAATTCTTCCATGAGCTGTATAGCATTATAGTGTGCTATAATATGCTAAAGAGGAGCAAACCATACATCGTTATACTGTATATGAAAATCAAAGTGTCAGAGAAAAAAAAGAGCAAATACTTCAATTCATCTGTAATGAAGTTAAATCATAGTGCATGACACCATACTGAAATGGAAAACTGCATTTTCAAAACAATGTTTTAATAGCTACAGCGCTTAAATCCTGCCCACAATCCAAAGCACTTCAGAGACAATGAAGAATAAATACCCAACGTTAATATTTCGATTGGCTGGCTTTCATTGCATCGTTTCTACCTCAATGTCAGCTTCTCTTCCATTCCTTCTATTTCCTGGTGTGATTATCTCTTATTCTACCTGTCAGGCAAACACAGATTAGTGCTTCAGCAAAAACACATTAAATGTCTGCAGAGCGAAAAAGGTGACAGTCAGTGCTTTATAGCCTGTGCTCCTTAAAGCTTTACTGCTCAAAGCTACTTTCAGCGTTCTGGTGTAGGCTGGTCACGGCAGGTGGCACACACAGGAGGTAAAACAAAAATATGAATCTTTGTGAGCTCATTGTTAAGCTGTGGCTCATGATATAAAGAAGTCAGTTCCATAAAAGCTGTCTGACTGACTCACAGACGAAGGGTGGGAGTGAAGTTTTAAGGAAGGAGAGAGGCCAAGCCTGTCTGAGTGACTTTAATTTTGTATTCATATACACCAGGTGTCGGAATTTTCTGCAGCTTGATTTCAGCTGACTCAGGGATGTGCTCTGGGTGAGCTCTTACACATCAAAATCTCATGTCAATCTTCCAATCCTTCTATTTGTGTTTTGACACACATGGCTCTGAATTGTCGCAGGATAATATGATAATCCTCATAGAAAAAGTGCCACTTATAAATCAAGATCAAGTCAAGTCAAGTCAAAGTCTTCATCATCACACCTATAATGCACAATTCCTTCTTGATATAATAGTGGTAAGATTTCACCATGGCAGAGAAATAGAGTTGTAAGCAGAAAAATGAACAGGTATTTTCCCCAAAAAATATTTACATCCTCAAAATAACAGCAGTGCTGAGACGAATTCCACTTAAATCCACATTTGATAGTTTGTGCAGAGTGTACAATATGTACAGACAGAAATAAATGGGATAGTGAAATGTTGTGTTTCTGAACTTACATCTTGTGCATGCACTGCACCAGTGACTGAGGGGCTCGGCGGTGTCTAAAATGCACTGGGCGCTCTGTAGGTTATGCCACACTGTCAGGTCAATGGGAGTCCAAGGGGCTCCTTCTAAATGAAATACTCCTTTTGGTTTTCCCTGGGAGCGCTCTGAGAGTCTGCTTGGCTGCTGAAGGGAAATTCCTGGCCATCTTCAGACTGCACTGCTTTGACTTCTTGGTTTCGGTACGTTTCTTTTCTCGTGCAGATGAATCTGGCCATGATCGCCAATGCAGACACTGTGACAAATATCACCACGGCGATCACCCCTTAAAACACAGAAAAGCAAATTCTCATTTGTTTCCAAAGCCTAACCCTGATTACTTCAAGGAATATTTTATTTTGGATGATCCGCTTATTTTCTAAGTTGCTCAGTTGTACATGGAGGGTAGCGATACCATTCTGATGCCCACGTGTTACTAGTAACTCGTGGAGTTTGTTTTAATTCATAATATAAAAGACTGAAACAAGTTAGTCAGAGTGGAGCCTGGTTAAAAAAGAGTATTAACTAGATGAAAAACGTCAATCCAAAAACATACACAATTGCATGTTTGTGTATTGTATAAATATTTTGAATAAAGCTTATCTGTTTACAAAACGAGTCAACAGGAGTCGCTGAATGTCATTTGCATGTAAAAGACAATTTGGTAATTAAATCACACTATTTCTGTCTTTGTTGTCTGTTAATTATTGCATGTGGTAAATCTCAGGTTAGAGCTCAGCGCAGACATCTGCCTGTGCACTGTTCTGGAACAATGTGTGTTTTGTCACTCTCCACCCTCCTTACATTTCCCTCTCAATCTAAAATAGCAAATGACAAACAGTCAAAAGTACTGGAATAACTGATCCACTTCCTCTTTGTCTGGAATCTTTCCAAAGTTTTGTTCCAGTTATGAACAAACTCCAGTGCTTGCTTCTTGTTTTATTTAGAAAAGCGAACAAGATGGGAGATGGGAAACGCTGCTTGCTTGCAGTATGTGATAGTTTTTGTGATGAACATGCAAGTCAAATAAGTTTCGACTTTGCATTTTAATTTTCTTTTTTTCCTGCTTAGATTATTTGCATTACCTCCGATTAGAGCAGAGTCACTCTTGATAGTGTTGACTAATGGTTGACCTGGATCCACCGAACCAGGCTGATCTGTAGAGCGATGGGTCGAAAGACAACATTATTATTCTAGAATTGAGACAGTTGGACAAACGACCTGTAAAACGAATGTCTGTTGGTATGGCTGTCAACAGCACAGAGGAAGAAAAAGAAGAAAGACAAGGTAAGGGAGTGTGAGACAGATGAGGAAAAAGGTAGAGTGAGTGTGAGAACCATCAGGCAGCACAGACGGGGCCTGTTGGAGACAGTCGTCGGACTAACTTCCACTTCCACAGAACCATCACTCTCTCTGCTTATCGTGAAGGATGGTTAATGAGCCCCATAAATAGAACAGCCCCAAGGATAATATAAAGGCATATAACAGATAGGCTCCCTCTGTGGGAGAAGGATGGGATGCTTACCTAATATACAGTATAGTGCAGTAAAGTACGGTACGGAGTGTAAAGGCTGAGTCTGCTCCTTGTACCTGATAAGGAGCGCGTGGTTTCTGCTGCGTAGGCTTTGGCCGCAGAGGAGGATCCGCAGCTGGACTGGACCAGCGGGCCAGTGACAGTAACAGGAAGGCGGTCGGAGAGCAGCAGGGCAGACTTCAGAGGACTGATGGAGTTGAAACGAACAGCCGACAGACAGCCGGTGAACCCTGGGGAGGCCAGACCTCTCAGCTCGGCATCCAGCTCATCAGACTCTGAACCCCGAGAGACAGAGTGACAAGACAGATTTGTTATGAGTGAGATCCCGCTACCCATAGAACGAGCCTCCTGCAATGAATATTACATTTATCTGGATGAGAGGATGGCTGTGATGATGAGCATCTACATGGAGCAACGTTATTCTGTTATCATCTTCAACATTTTAATAAATTGATCCTATTGCAATCGGCTCCCGCACATATCTCAGAGCTGTATCAGGCAACTGCGAAAACGAACCAAACATTGATACACAACCTGTTGCATATGCAGACAGACGGTGGTCACATTGTGAAACACATTGTGCTACTTATTGCAAAGCAGAAACAAGAATAGCAGTATATAAACTCCTGAGGACAGCACCTGAACCGAGTGTAAAATACACTAGTTGTTCGTTTTAACAGACCTGTCTGTGCTGGTAATAAAGCACCTTTAAACTTACTCTTCAAGTTTAACTTGCAGTTGGTAATATCAACTGATTACCAAAGTCAAGGGCAATGTATCTGTTCTATTTCAGATTAAATCACTCCTAATTTTGTTAAAACATGAATGTACAAGCCCCTTCAGGAAACTACCGGTGTGGCCCACTTGTCACTGAAGTTCTTATGACGTGACAATTTGTAACAGCAGGTGCAAGGTAAAAGTAGCAATAACTGTCACTGTGAACTATAAATATATTCCTGCAGTACAGTTTGATTACAGATCATATTGTTGCCAGTCATCTTAGTTATCACGAGAGAGAAACAAATCTCACCACGTAACTTGGACACTGTATCATGGCCTGGCTTTTCATCAACTGTATGCAGGATCAGGTTTAGAATTAAACGTGATTTATAGGCAGCAGGAAATAATTCCACTTTGAATAAAACATCTCATGTCATGTTCTTACCTATAAATAAGCCAACGCGACAGGCAAAGGAATGAGATGAAAGAAAAAAACAACAACGCATCAGATACAGGTTAGATTTTCTAGGGTTGCATGAGAGTATAATAATATTGTTCCTGTCTTTAAGTAGACAAACTTTTTCTCTATCTGTACTTTTGATTTATGATAAACATGTAGCATATGGAGGCTCAGGCTTTTTGGTAATGGTTATATATTTCACCTTATCGTGGCATTAGCACATACTCTGTTATGTATATGGGAAATATGGGAATAAAAAGTGAAATAAAAATGAAAAGAAATACAAAAAAATCAAGTAAAGTTCTAAGTCCTCCCCTTTACCTCCACCTCTGTGTATCACTATCCCCCCCTCTTGACCTCTACGACCTCTCTCCCTGTGTCTCTCGCATCTCAGTCTCTCCAGCTTTTCTGGTCCATTAGTTAGGCTGATGGATGACAGGGCTGGCAGGGAGTGACAGTATATCAACTATCTTGCTGCCTCTCTGATTCCGATACCGATACGACAGCCTGAGTCTTCTGGCTCAGACGGAAGGCTACACTGTAAATAAATAAGTGAAGTGCTGTAAAATCCCGACGTCAAAAAAGCGTAAATGGGAAAACAATGAAGCGATGTGTAATTCTGTGTAATATTCTTTATAATACTGTGTCAAAGAGAATTGGTAGCTTTACCTTACAAACATGCTAAAAAAGATCCTATTTCTTTGTAGAATGTAAAGATTGTTGTAGTTTAGACACAAAAAACGGTTATTCAACGGGCAGTACAATAAAGTTAAAATAACTACATAGCAGTAATAAAATATCGTTTTTTGCCGGTTATTTTTTCTATATACCGAAAGAAACATTGAGAAAATAATTGATATAAAATATGTAAAGTTGAGAAGTGTTGATGAAGAGCTGAAAAAAACAGGTGGTGAACGGATACAATGGACTAGGCTGGTAAAAGCTATGATAGTAGTAGGTCACTGGGGAAAAAAGTGCATTACATAGGAACTAGCCTACCTGACTAAGGGAAATAATTAATGAGTAAGTAATAGTCGACACATTTGTGTGTTATATTGATAGGCTCAAGTGGCAATCGATCCTTCCCAGTTGTATTAATAGGTAGCATTAATACAGGTAGTATTTTTAATTACACTTTCCCATTTCTGTTCACTGTCCAAAATGTATTGCGCTTTGCATAGCTACGAACAGGTCTTTGCAGTGAACACAGATTAAGTTATTAATATTGCGGACACGTTAATGACAGAAATATAGTGACAAAATACTTGTGAGGCTTGGGAGTGTTTTCATTGCATGTGTTTTCAAATTGATTAAAGTTAAGATGATTTGGGGGAATGACTGTTGATAAGGCCACAGTAAACATATTCTTTCATCTTCCTGTGGATAAGACCGTTCATTGCTTCACTTCTGTGTTCTGTGATGCAGACGAAGGTTGAGCCTTACCGTCTGACTTCCTGGTTTAGTTTGACCCCACACTCGGCAGCTGAGACTTATTGGCTGTTATGCTCAGACGCAGGGTGCTGACTTCAATCTCCTCCGTAATTTCTTCTTTTCAATCTCTCCTCATTAGCATACAAAGTGAAGGACCTTTTCTAAAGTTATCACCATTACAGTGGCGCCCAGCTCGGCAGACACTAAGGCTGTATTACACCCCGCTTTGATAACGCAGATAAAAGTTCACCCACACTTACTGCTTTGTCTGAACTCCTGCGTTAGTGGGAAACAAAACCATTCTTACACAAACAGACAGAGACACACAGAGACACACAAAGACAGAAGGACGGACGGACAGACAGGCAGGCAGGCAGGCAGGCAGGCCGGCCCACAGACACACACGCACGAGCACATGCACATGCACACACACAGAAACACAGACAGACAGAGACACACACACACAGACAGACACAGGCACATATAAACACAGACAGAGAGTGAGAAACAGACAGACACACATAGACACACATAGACAGACAGACAGACAGACAGACAGACACACAGACACACAGACACACAGACACACAGACACACAGACAGACACACACCCATATGGCTATAAATGCCACATAACTGCAACTTACTTAGTCATATCTATATTTGTTATCTAATTTGAATCTCTAATGCAAAGTGCTTTCTCGTTGACAATATGAATAAAGATGTGAACTTGATTTCAAAGTTACCACAGCTGTTGGACTGACTGCAGAAAACAGCAAAAGCTCCACAACAGGCACATCTCATTGCTTTTATTGAAATAAGTCTGTTTAAAAGCAGTCTGCAATAAGAAGGCCTCACTTACCCTGCACCCTGCCCAGAATGAGTGAGTTGATGCTGTTGAATTCCACATCAGACGTCAAGCTGAAGTCCTCTCTGGCATTCTGGTCGACCTGAAAGTTAAAGTATGTCATATCTGTGAAGGTGAAGGTTGGCAAGTAGACAGCAAAGACAAAAAGCAGCAAACTGCAGAGCGGTTCTTTGTACCTGGATACATGGCTGCAGAGAAGGGAGCACTAAAACACACAACAGGAACTTCTGCCCCCAGCACTTTGAACATTAATTTCCCTGAAAAGAATCCTTGTGGTGCCCTAAGTCTGACATCCCCTTTCCCAAATTCCATAATAATTTGATGATTATTGCTCTCTGGGGCTTGCTATCACATCATTAACTGAGCCTGCTGGCTGCTTTTTGTGTTTCTCTCACACACCGAGGATGGTGTTTCAACATAGTTTATTACAGCTGTCAGTCACTGAGCCAACACCTCAAATTACATGTGTAGCTTTGACCTACATCCCTGGATTGGTCCAAGTCTTGGCCCTTGGCCCACACATTCAACACACCCCTGCACATACTGTATGGCAGTGGAAGAATGATTAATGAATAATGGCAATGTAAATTACTAAGCAATCGATAAACTCCTTTGTATGTATCAGCTATTTTTATTAGTGTAATGAACAGTGGCTTTATTAGCCAATTTAAAATGCCCATGACATATTTAGTTATTTATCATCTGATTCCTAGTGTTCTTTATTTTATTTTTTTCTAAATTTTTTTAAGTTTTATTTACATTTTACATTGTAATGTTTTAATATTTTTCTTGCATTGCTCAATTTTGAACATTTTCAACTGCTCTAGACTGATCTGGGAGGTGCAAATATTTATACAAATAAATGAGTTGGATTGGATAAGTTTGTGGTGATTTGTGTGACAGTGTGAATGGTTTGTTGTGGGTGTGTGTGCTTGTTTACCTGCACAGTCACAGTCCCTGCTAGTCTCCTGATGGTCACTGTGTGCAGACGTCCATCAGCCAAGTTTGTCACTCTGCTGCCCAACACCTCCACATCTCGGTCGCTGTGCAACTTGTACCTTAGCTCCAACCCATCTTTGCAATGACAAAAAAGGTTCACAATACAGCCACAAACTCAAGAGTCCATTCAGAAACATCCATTCTTCTAAGAGTCAATTTTTCAATCCTGAAGTAAAAGTCATTCTACTACTATGCATTATCACATAAAAGTGTAGCCTGATATTAAACTGCAAGGCACAGTAGAATAGAGCCTAATCTGTCCTTGTGGACCAATAAAATGTTACAGACTTTATTACGCTGAATGATGGATATTATAACCATGAGATATGAAACAAATGTAATGCAACATGTTGCTAACGCACATCTTTCCTTTTATATATCCATCTATGCACTATCTATACCACTTATATTTTGAGGGTTGCAGGGGAAGCTGGAGTCAGCTGAAACTGTCCCAGGGTAAACCTCAATAGCCTATCACAGGGCTACCATACAGATAGAAACAACCATTCACGCCTACAGGCAATTTACAGTCTCCAATTAACTCCAATGAGCATTTCTTTGGACTGAGAAGTTACAATTCATTTAATATTGCATAAATGAATAATTCATCTCTATGAATAAAACCTCATGATATAAGAATCATTCCCCAATCTTTTATAGCGTTAAACTTCATAAACGCCACAAATGAGATTAATTGAATGTGCTACCTATGCAGATTTAACAGATGAGCAGATATAAGAAAAATAAAAAATAAAATAAATAATAACAATAATAATAATAATAATAATAATAATAATAATAATAATAATAATAATAATAATAATAATAATAATAACAATAACAATAATAATAATAATAATAATAATAATAATAATAATAATAATAATAATAATAATAATAATAATAATAATAATAATAATAATAATAATTTCAAATGGGCAGATCTTGATTGGGCTCAGAGTAACTGACATGCTATAATTTCTTTGTTTTCAGCAGCTGAGGCTTTGGTTACTGCAGCAGCACAAGAGAGAAACCTGAGAAAAGTAATTTTTTAGGGGCCAAGGGAAACCTCTCTGGGATTTAATTACAGCAAGTGAACAGATACCTTGGACAGATATTTTGGCTTGATGCTAGTTTCGAAAATCTGCTATCCCACAGCTTTCCCCTTTAATTATAAAAGCTACTTTTAAATGCAGAATTATTATTAATTTGTAAAATGAATTAAGTATGTTTTTAATCTTAATGCCGAATAGGACACATTTACAAACATTTTTGGTTTGCCAGGTATTGCCATCATGAGAAACAGATTTGGTAAAGATACATTTGCCTCACGTTACAATTACAGACACCAGATAACAGCTAATCCTATTATGCAACAAAAGAGTGCTGGAATTACCCCTTGCCAACTGGAGCTACGTAAAGCTCTACAGTGGAGCGAGTAATTAAAATATGAACACAATTAACAGTCACAATGGAAAGAACACTGCTGAAAACGCAGAGAAGATTACCACTGAATAGTGACTGAACTAAATGTTTTCTTTGAAGCTACACTGGGCAGAGTTTGTCAGCACATGTTGACAAACGGATTCCAGAGGGAGGAGAAAATAGAGTGAGAGGAGAGGGAAGCGAAAAGAAAAGTAATTGCGTCAAAGATAAGATAAGAATAAAAATGGCAGAGTGAAATAAGGACAAGTCGGGTATTTGCGCATTCTCACCGTTTTTGTTGATCAGCAATGCCAGGTATTCCTTGTAGAAGGAGTTCACGTAGAGCAGCAGAGCAGGGCTCTGTGAGGTCCTGAAGCTCAGGGAGATGTTTTCGCCCCTCAGCGACATATCGCCGTAGACGGACGAAGGCCGGGCACTGCTGTTGCCGCTCGGATCGTGCCGTTCCTCGAGGACGTAAACGATGGACATAGTGGAATCAAAGCTAGCCGAAACATCTGAAAGTTACAAAAGGAGAAGATAACTGTCATTGAGCTGACTCATCAACCCTGTCCTTAATGAAATAGGTTTAAATACCGATCATTCTTAGGACCAGTTTTGGTTCCAAGGGGAAAGTTATAACTGCATGAATTTCACTAGTAATCCAATTTGTAGTGAAGAAGGCGGACAGTTTTTGTACCCCATGCAGAATGAGTTGCAATGATTGAATATATTGGCAGAATTATTTATTATGTTGCAACTGATCCTTCTGCAATTACTTTTTCTATTAATGAACTTTGTAACTTTGCAGTATGTAAAATATGACCTTCTTGTGCGTATTTGGGGCTATGGAGCTCAGAAAAGACCAGTTATCCTTTTTTAAAGAATGGGCCAGATAAAATCCAACCATAAACAACACATTTAATTACTGAACAAATAGGACCTTCACAGAGGCTATAGTAAATTCGGTGTGATACAGGTTTGTTATTCTCAAATGAATCTGTTTATTGCACAACTGCCTGTGACTGGCATATCATCATGGAAACAAACATTATGGGCTATATTTGCCCCTGATGGAAGAGAGTGTCAGTGAAATGTAATAAAGAGCCGGAGAGAGGACAGCTGTACCTTTATGACAGAAGACTCCAGTGTAGGCAGACTGACGACAGTCACAAGAGAAACCGTCAGTCTTCTCCACACAGCGACCCTGGTTCTGGCAGAGGGAGCCATAGCTGCTGCAGTGGCCTGGGCAGCCAGGTCGGACCCCGGGGGTGATCTTCGCCCGCTCCTCCAGGTCCAGCGTCATGCCGTTGAGCTGGAGAGAGCGGATGCAGCCCAGAAAGCCTTTCTGTCTGGACGCAGTACCGCCTGGTAAAAAAAAAAAAAAAAGAAGAAAGAAATTAGTATCCAGGGATTTATTCATTGGTTCGATTTTCGTCATACAAACACATACTGGTCCAGTTATCAAATATTCAAGAGGTTTTTGAAGATCTAGCTCTGTAAAGTATAACTAGTTAGAATGAGCAACAATAATGTTTAGATTGTGTCAACAAAGTATTTGCTTATATGATCTATAATCGGGTAATTTATCCATTTATTAATTCAGTCCAATAGTAGTGCATACAGGTTCAAATTATGCTGTTATTTCAGACCCCCATCACTCACTTACCTCCCTTGAACTTATAACTTTTCGATTTTGACCTTGTCCTTTTCTTTACCCAGAGCAAAGACTTAATTTTATTTTTTTCATCTGTTTTCTGAGCCCCTTTCTAATTTTTTAAAAGAAAACTTCAGCCAAGTTTGTCATTCGATTTGATTCAAATGAATGTGTCAAGCTTATTGTTGTATCTAAATGATAGCTGTAGTTAATACTAATGGAAGTGGTACCGACTAAGCAGGACCAAAAGCTCACATCATTATTCCATGTGTAGGAATCTCTTCCTACATTCATGCTCTCGCTTTAATGCTAATATAGCAACCTCACACTGCTTAGCTGTGAGCTTATTGTGCTTATTAATTCTGTCTCATTACATTGCAAGCTTATTACATATCCACCCACCACAGTTGTTATTATTGCAAATTGGAATTTGCGGGGAATTACCCACACATTTCGAGTCTGAAGAGCAGGAGAAGCTCTCCATACCACAAAATAACTGAACTCTGTGAACCACGAGTCTCTTTCCAACAACCCTGCTGCTGTTTGGAGTACTCTCAGAACAATCTATGAGAAAAGCCCTGGCATCACACCTCCCCCAGACTGGCTGACTACCTCAACACCTTTTACACCAGGTTTAAGAGAGCCCCTGCTGCTCCACTGCCTAATTCCGAAGACAACTTTGTTGAGGAAATATTATTTTGCAAAGCGACATTTTCCAAGTTTTAAATGAGTACATTGTCTCAAATCCCTTTGACTCTTTGTGTGGGTGTGTGGGTTCAGATGGGGCAACAGTTATGACCGGCAAAAAAAAGTGGAGTGACGCATCTTGCCGACCTCTCGCTAGAGCGCCAGCGGAGGTCAGAGACGGGAGTGGTCCGTTCGGGGGGGATTTCACGTGGGGCGGAGCTGAATTGTGTTTTTGAACTACAAAGGGAGTAAGGTGAATTCCTGGCTGGCCGTTTTTCAGATGCCTCATGGCTTCTGAAACTTGCATACATGCCAGACATTTTCCAGCATCTAAATGTCCTGAATAAGAGCATGCAGGGGATTGGGACATACATATTACATGTGCAGGACAAAGTACAGTACTTTACAAACTGACACACTGATTGTAATAAATGAAAAACAAAAAATAAAAAACAAACAAATGTTTATGGTTAATAGAAGAATAACTGATTATTAATACAAATATATATTAAGACGATGTATTAAGAAGCTGTATGTTTGATTTTTCATATTTGCCATAATATACATATGATAGCAAAAAAATGCAACAGGAGGGTCCCCGCCAGAGGCTAATGCTATAGGGGTGTCCTTGGCATGGCAGCGTTTGGGAACCCCTGGCCGAGCCTATTCAATGAGCTTGACCTCTGCCTGCACTTGTCCTCAGAACAGATGCTTCCAATGTAGATTTAAATTATGAAGCAAAAGTAAGTAAATAAAAATCCACAGGTATTTATTCTGGTTGCCATGTAATATTACAAACATAATGAAACTATATAGTAAGTCCAACATTTAATCAAATGTGTAGTGGGTAACAACCGTAAAACCAATATAAAAACAAAAGGCCACTGATGCCAGATGGGACAATTTTATATTATTTAAACAAAAGACAATTTAGACAATAATTCATTGTGCAAACAAATACATTGCCTTTTCAATTTGGTGAAGTTATTTCCAATTAAAAAAAGAAAAACAAAGCGACAATTTTTCCTGTGATAAAAAAAACCATAGGCCCAGATTCATGCTAGTACTATAACTCCCTACCTACCTAAATAACCATTGTCGCCCCAAAATAAAATGGCATAGTGTTAGCCCAAAAATGTATATAATAAATCTAAACAACTCAGCTTAATAAAATAGATGTATTACGTCATTTCAATTTAAATCAGTTGAATGAATGTTAAAAAAATGCAACAAACACTTCTGCAACTTCTGCAGAAAAGTCAGTTACAGTAAACTAATATACATAATATATGGTAGAATACAGTTTATGACCTCCCTAAAATGAATAACAATGATGGACAGAATCTCTGACCATGAGCAAATAAATGAATGTAGAAATCAAACAAAAACGCAACCAACACTGAGAATTCGAGCCACTTAAAACAAAAATAATTCTGGAATTGAATAGAAAACTAGGCAAGATTTAGCAGTACATTACAATGAACCGGAATAATGTTGTGTCATAAATTTACACAAGGAAATAATATTGTTTATGAAGGATCGTCTGGAGCACACTCCTCGTCCTCCAGAACAAATGTTGATGCATCCATAAGCATATAGCTCTATTGTAAATCAAGTCTTTAGTAGGCACCCGCTCCCACAGCTGTCTATTTCAAAATCACATAATATTTTCATTTCGGGCATATAAATCCCTCAGCATTGCCTGTAAATACAATCCAGGACAGTATTGCACATATAAGGAGAACAACTCATGATCACAGATATCTAGCTGTACCAAAGGATTATTAGCCACTTTGCCAGCCAATCAATGCCCTCCTCCATCTCCAGTATCATTAGTTGTCTATATATATTTATTTTGTTTTTCTCACAGATGTGTGTGTTTACAAATGAATGAAGAGCCATAGTATTTGCAGAGAGATAAAAAAAAGATTGGCTCGATAAAAGATGGGCTCTCATCCTCCTCAAACACAGCTCACATTTACGATGACAGATACGAGGCAAGCAGTTAAATAGAATTATGAAAGCGGAAGAGATGGAGTAAGGATAAGAAAGTTTGAACTTAAGAAGTTGAGAGAAATAAAGCACAGTGCGATCGCTGCAGCACGAGTACCGACAGAAACTTGAAAAAAAGATTATATTTCTTCCATATGTTCTTGTCTGCATTGGCTCCCTGTACAATCTAGACTAAAATACCTTTGCCCACGCACAAAAACGTGCGTGTGAGTTCAAATCCAATGAAGTCAATGTGGTTCTGTTAAGATCATTTACAAGCTACACGCACATACAATTAAACAAACACTGCATGACCTGCTCTATTAGAACAGCATAATAAATGCTTATTTATCAAGGGTAATTACTGTTAAGTGTTTGGCAAGCAAGCACTCAGAATCTCCCTTTTCCAATGCCAAAGACTTAACACAGCCAATACCAGCCCCTCTCACCACTTTCTAAGCACCTCGGGCCAGTTGGGTTATAAAGCCCCCCGAAGATAAGGTTTACAGTTAATAGACTGATGCAGCTGCCTGCTTCTAGTGGTGTAAATCTAGCAGCTGTCCAGTTGAGATTTTGTGGTGCAGTGTCAAAACGTTTATCTAATAAGAGCTGCAAGTCAGATACTGTCACACTCACTGAATCCATCCAAACGTCATCTGAGGTTTCGTTTCTGTGAGCAGCTGCCTACTTTAGGATGAGTGGGTGTGACAAAAACGATGTAATCTCCTGGCTCCCCCCCACTAGTCTTTTTTTCTCAGAATGTCTTTGTGTGTGTTTGTGTGTGTGCATATGTATGTGTGAGTGTGTCTGTGGAGAAAGGTGCATGCTTGTTGGTAAGCATATGTCTAGAATCTGAAAGAAGGGCAGATAACATATGGCAGCAATTATCAGCGTAGCACGCACGCACGCACAAAAACATGCACACGCACACACACGCACTCACACAGGTTTGCCCATTGCATTAACTCCCATTCATTTGGACAGCCTAACCAAGGTCATATTCCTAAACCTTACCATAACCAGACACACACGCAAACACACACTCTTGCTCCTCACCTATGAATAACTGACTGTTGAGCTGCAGATGAATATGCCCCTCAGCAGGAGCCTCCTGGGTTGCAGCAGGGAACCTGTCAACACGAAGTGACGCTTCCTTCACGTTCCGCTCGGCTCGCACGCTGTGCCACCGGTTGTCATTAAGCGGGATGCTCGTCTCCACTCGCACCTCCAGCGGCCCGTTACCCACATCGAAGGAGAAGACAACCTCAGAGGTGGCTGGAGAGGAGAGTGTGGGGCAGAGGGTTAATTGAAATCATGGGAAATTAAGTGTGCAAACACAAAGAGGTGGGTGGAAGTGGTCTGTGCATTTGGATGTGTGCGTGACAATCGCATAGAGAGTTTGACTTGTTCCTGTTGAAATCAACAGGCCGATCAACAAACCTTCACTGACAACTGGAGATATTTGTTTCCTTTGATGATGCAGACATGGTAAATCCCTGATGTAATTGCCAAAACAAACTTTCAACAAACCATCACAACTTTGTAGGTAGACGTTGACATTTTTCCGATGCTCCAAGTAACATGTATGAAATCTAATGCCGGTCGGAAAACATATGACATTTGACTTTCTTTTTTACAACTATATGTTTAGTTTGAATCTCTTTGAGCAGCAAGCATGACAATGTACTCTATGTCATCTGAAGGACACTAAATCCAATTAAATTCCTAAGATATTAAGATAAGTTAAGATATGTGCTCTCTGACCCTAAGCTGGGCATTCATGGAGTCACTCATCTTCACATGTCACAATAATCTATAATAAAAAAGAGTTGAGCTAAAGCCCAGATAGAGGCACTTCGTCCATCACATCACCGCCAGCATGGCTAGGCTCCGCATTTATGGATTAAGTTAGCTGAGTGGTGACATATGGGTGTGAACAAAACATCCTCCCTCACAGAGGAGTGATGAACAGTGGTGACTGTGGTACTGTGGAGCCCTTTAAAGGAAAAAGCCCTGAGGCTTAAGTTAATATAGAAGCTGCTCTGTGGCCCGGCTCGAGTCATGTTAACCGCAGTAATAATGATACAGAGTCACCTCAGCACCAGCTGTCATCATAACAGCGGTGATGTTGCTGCAGCGTTGATAAGAGAAATACTCCTCTGTAACAATGCTGGGCAATCCCCAAGGAGGCGTAACATTTGTCCCAATGTCTGAACTCGGGGTGTGTGTGTGTGTGCGTGTGTGTGTAAGAGAAAATCAAAGAGAGACAACTACTACGTGGTTAAAATCGGAGAGTGTGAATTTGAGAAACCAGTTTTGATGGGGAAATGGGAAGGTTGTCTGATCCAAGAAGCCTTTTTTTTTATTACAAATTTTTTTTTTAAAGATTGATACATCTTAACATTGCTTCTACTCTCCAAAAAACTATGAACATCTTATCAGCAGTTGCTTTGAAAGTTTAGCTTCAGGACTCAAAATGTCCGTTGGTGTTATTGATGAAAACGTCTGGCTTGCCACTTACAAGTTAGTAGAACAAGTCTTGAAGAAAATATGTATGGTTATGACAAAAAATGTTCCGACATTTTCACTTACAGCTGAGTTCGATGCGGATGAAGTCCTTGATACCCAGATTTTCCAGGAAGACCCCTGAGGAGGATGTGGTTTTAAAAAGGAAGAAGATGTCTGCGTTCAGCTCGCCATGGAAGGTTGGGAAGTGAAGGTAAGATGTTTCTTTATCAAAAAATGCAACATTCCAGAAGTTCTCTGCAGAAAAATAAAATGTTTTCTAAAATTAATGAATGCATTATTTTTTTTCCCATAAGAGGATATATTACTTTAGTACAAAACTAATTAAAATAACTTTAATCTCGATGGCTGTATAATTAAAATCATCTCGTAAACAAATGAACCAACTGTTCAGCTAATTAGGTAGGAACAAAGGCATAACTCCAGCCGCACCATCTCATTTATGTTGATTTATCTTGCAAGGCATTTATTTAATATATATGTATATTTATGCGTAAAACTTAAAGCTCAAATTAGAGGAAATTATCACGTCGATTTGATTATTATACATATAATTGATATCATATATATAACAATATCACATACATTATTATTGTTATTATTAAAGAGCATTAAGGGAGAAATACTTCCGATTTACTAACTAAAAAGTGCGTTTGACTGCAGCCCATTCCAAAGTAGCCAGGTGACCCCTGAAGCATCCCAGAACTGTTCCTGCTCTCATTCTTTTCCCTCTGCCACAGTATTTCATGAATTTCCACCAGACAAACTATTTTGTCTCGAACCTGCTCTCCATTCCTTCCCCCGTCCCTTGGACTTTGGATTCCTTTGCACATTCACTTTTGCCTTTGGTTTTACATAGATATCATTAGTGTTAATAAAGTCCTGCTAATCGAGTCCTCATGCTCTGTAAGCCATTAAGGCAAAATGTTGTCCATACATTTACTAACTCTGGAGTTATAAATTAAAGTAACACACTTTGACTTGTGAGTGCCTTAAAATGGCAAATGTGTCAAATTTCAGTTCTTTTATTTAAGACTGCTTTATGGATTCCTTCAGTTCACCTCACTGTATCGTTGAATAAAAAGATACATGATAAAATATCAATCCATCACAACAAGACAACACATTCACATTTTATGATTTCAAAATATCCAATATCCAAGTAATACATGTAGACTCCTCTCAGCAATGAAAGCTGCTATGTATGAAATAATAACTTTTGACTGTAATTTGAACTTACTGTTTCCGTGACAACGAAGAGGTCCCACCCTGTAGGCAGCCTGTGACTCAGGCCTCTGGATATCACCCAGCACCAGAGACCTGACTGGAAGGGTATCCTTATGGGTGAGAACGCCCGAGTCATTAGCCCTGGTGTAGAGGAGAGGGATGAGGTAAAACAATTATAATAATTGTAAGAGTAGGAGGAAATTATGAAATAGAAGGAAAAATACAAGATAAAAATGAGAGACAAGCAGGAAAACACCGCAGGAAAAGGGAGGTGAAAAGAAGGAGGGGTTCAATGAGGTTATGGAGAAGGAGACAAATACCAGGAAGAGAACGTCAGAATATGATCAGAGGAAGAAGGAGAGAGAGAGAGGAAAGAGGCAGAATGGGGATCAGGAGATGAGGACACATGTGGGAGAAGCAGAAGAAGTTGATTAGGAAAGGAAGGAGGAAAGAAGGAACTGAAAAAAAGAAAAAAAAGATGAAGACAAAGAGGAAGAGGGGAGAAGGAGGTAAAGGGGAGGACATCAACTTTAGCAAGCGGAGTAATCATGCATACAGAGCAGGGGTAAAACTTCTGCCCAAAGCTGAACTCAAACTACAAAGTGTTCAGATGGAGACAAGAGTTACAGCCGACACAACACGTCTCACACGGTGTTTTGTGGAAACAATTTTATGAGGGAACGTAGACTGAGCGATTGATCCGCACATTCACACTGTGCCGTTTCTTATTCTGGCAGCCTGCTTAGTTTCTGCATATTTTTGTCAAAAAAGAAAACTAGGGCTGCAGGCACTGTTGAATCTGATGGGACGTCGCCAACATGGGGGATCGTCAGACTTGCACAGATTGATTGAGGGAGATAATAGAAAGACCGACCTGTGGCTATGCAGACATTAGCAAGATTGGTTACAGAATGGAAAAAAAATTCTTACTGAGGAATTGGTCACAGCATTAGGAAACATGACCTACATAAAGAATTGCTTACAGTGTGAATTAAAAGACATGAAGAGGGATCTATAATCATCTTTGGATATATCCCAGATGTCTGGTGGCTCTTTTTTTTCCCAGTGAGAAGGGATTTGATGGTAAACACCAAATGTCTATGGATGACTCATGATTAAACACATTTTAATTAATTTAGAATTTCTATATCATTCCTTTTAATTTCTAAATCTTCAAAATTGGCCCAACACTTTAAATATCTTTTCAATTTGAATCACAAATATTTTTTTTAAATTATTTGCTATGGCACAAAGGCAAGTTTGATTGAGATGGGAGTTTATCCATTATCTAGTTGACGTGATGTTTTTGACTCTTCTCACAAAATACCTGGACACCTTACCAGGAGATATTGTCCGGTTTAATACAAATGAATGAAGTCTGGGTGTAAATCCTACGCCTACAGCAGAATAATAAAGCATTTATGAATCAACGTAAAGTAAAATACAATACAGTACCACTGGTCGTAGTCGGCGTCACAGTTGCAGAAGTGATTCGAATCCAGACAGCTGTCCTGCAGACCACAGGCACACTGACGGCTGCCTGGCTGAGCTCCAGCCCAGTAGGTCTGGACCTGACCTGGATCCGGACCTCCCACCCACCAGCTAAATGGAGTGCCCTCTGAGACACACACACACACGAACAGAGATAGAGAGAGAGCAAGAGAGGGCGAGAGAGAGAGAGTGAGAGAGAGAGAGAGAGAGTGAGAGAGAGAGAGAGATGGATTCACATGAATGATTCAGCAGAGGGAAAACGATAAATCCTGCAACGATACAGTCGCTCGGGAAATTACTAACTCTCTACCGCTATTTTCATGGCAAAAAAAAAAGATGTAAGAATGAATGTGTTTAAAGGACCAGTGCTGAGGACTGTTATCTAGTGGTTGTGGGGGTAGTTGAAAATATCTGACTTTTTAAGTAAATGTAATACATGTTCCAAGGGGAGAATTTATATAAAAGAAATCAAGGTAACATTTAGTAAGGTCATACATATCTTCTCATCTGTTATTTATACGCTCAACCTTCGTATTCCAAATCAAATAGATTTCCATATCCATATTTCCATATCCGAGATCAACACAAGTAAAGTTTGAGCTGCTGCAGCAGAATGAGGTAGGGAAAATGCACAACAAAAATATATTGGATTTTTTAAGCTACTTACTAAATAAACTAAATCAGCAATTCACACCTTTCCTCTCCTCTCGGATGTCAGATATAGATCCCTAAGATACAGACAAAGCTTTTGTCTCCACCTCCCTCATTGAACACTAACAAACTTTAGAGTGATTAAGGACTACAACAGAACTTGAATCTCACGTTCCCCCAAAATCACCTCAGTTACTGAGATTCAACATAGTAACACCTGGTGTGTTGAGCAGGCGGGACTTCCTGCAGTGGTAGGACAGCTCCTGCTCACAGTGCTCTGAATAGTTGACGATGGCTGCTAACTGCTCCTCCTCAGTGGCGTAGTCAAAGTGGGCCGAGTGTGGATTTTGATCAGGTGAGGATTGAATTCTGGTCAGCTCTGTGTTGTTGTGCTGGATCACCATCCATGCCCTGTCCTCTGGTAGAGATGAAGAAAAGGAGAGGCAGTGGGGAAATAAAAAGACTTTGAGGTGGTTTCACTGGGTTAAATTGGGATATGCGCTGAAGTTGTGGGCATAGTTGAGTGTGTTACCTGTCATGTTACAGTAGATGTGCTGGGGTTGGATTGGTCCACTGCCGTCAACGTCAATGTAATAGTGCCCTGATGTGTTGCCTTTGTGTTTGTACGCCTCACATGACTGCTCATACATCGCTGGGGAGGAAACATGGATACAAACATGTTAAAATCTTACTCATAACTGACTTAACGAGACTACAGCTGTGGCTCAAGTTTATGAGAAGATGCATTTTTTTCAGTCAACTATAGGACAACTGTGTAAGCCATCAAAGTAAAGATCTTGATAAATGACAGCAGTGAGTCAGCCAAACAGAATTCTAAATAATTAAGGGAAGAAAAGATTTTATAAAAGGAGAGTCCAAAGACATCTTATTAGAAATTGTTTTTTCAATAAGAAAGATTGGCAGGATAATTTTAGCAATGACCATATACTAAACTTAACTAAACTGCAAGAGCAAATGCTTTTTTTTTGGAGGTCTTGCATTTTCTAAAGTAAAGTTTTCATGTATTATCAGCAGACGATTGTTGCTATAGTTAAATAAATATAAATACAAATCAATCCAAATGATGGCTACTTCTCTCCAAAATGTTTTAGAATATTGTGACTTTTTCCCAAAGAAAAAGACATACATTAATTCTGATTATAGCAGTGCTCGGTTAGAAATATATGGAAAAGAAATGCATCAACAAAAGAGTGGTGAATGCCAAGGATGTGAACAATTTAAAAAAAGGCATCAATCCATTGCACAAAGAGACTGTCCGCAAAATTAGGTGAAATGAAATTATGTAAAATCCTGTTTATATAATGTTCTCTGTAGCACACATACAGAGGCTCCCACATATGCCATTTTTATGCATTTTTATGTCAAAGAGGCACAATAAAAGGCACAATAAAAAGGTGTGTGTGTGTGTGTGTGTGTGTGTGT